>CP139503.1:207505580-207665412 GCA_021014915.2 Artemisia tridentata subsp. tridentata
CTAAAATTAAAATTAGGGTTCGATTGGATTAAACCCTAAATCGACCAACATGTATAAAACTCAATCAAGATTCGTTTTTTTTATGTGTTTTCGGTAATTAATTACATGTAATAACCTGGCTCGTGATGCCACTGTTGGAATTATATAATCATGACTATCAGATATATAAACAATAAACATTAAAGAACACGTAGCGGAAGCATAGGAAACATAACACATAAATAATTAACCGAATTTAAATAGTAAGCGTACATTGATGATTCTAGCATGAACAATAATCAAACCGAGCAATAAAAGTGATGAATCCTAATTAGGGTTTAAACGGATTACACGAATTGCCCCTTACCTTTTTTGCAATTCCAAGATACTTATAATAGTTTGTAAGTATCACGTTCTTGTACACACTTACTAAATCAAACTAAAGTTATGCAAGTAATTTAATCACAAAATTAAACCAAACGTTTTGTTTAATGAACAAAAGTCGATCGGCCCTATGTGAGGGTTTTGATCGATCGAACCAAGAAATGAGAGAAAGAAAACTTTAAGGTTTTAGTTTGTGTGCACAAGAGGTATCAAAAACTAAGACCTTGGTTTGCTTATATAGTGAATAAAACTTAGAGTCCAAGTTTGATGTGGATTTGGAAACCCACATAACAAACCGATCGGCCCTATGGAATTAGGGGGATCCGGAACCTTCTTGACTACTAATTTCATTCTAGTCCCTTTTCTTTTTCTTATTTAACGATCGTTAGTCACTTCCGTTAAATACTAACGTTCGTTATACGTTTTGTGATACTAGTAATTAATAGTTAAATATAACGTTTTATATAAAATTATTAATCTTTAGTTCTCATATGTAAAGTATGCAATCCCGTGATCTCGAGTTCGATCCTAACATACGACTACTAAAATAATGTCCACAAAACTAACGGATCTCGGTAGGCCAAACGAAAGTCCATATGTCATTGCTCTGGTCCAATGGGTGGATGAAGTTCATGACAGAATCCAAATTATATCCTCAAAGCCCATTCTGTTTTCTGGGAAAGAATCGAACAAAGGTGGGAAATTTATAATTTTGCAGTTCATCTTATGAACATGACAACGAATACCCGAATCTGGAAAGCTTTGCACTCTGGATTGGATGGGAAGAATATGAAAATCGTCAAAAAAGTGCTCAATAGTGACTCCAAGGTACAAAATAATTAAGATCCCCTTTTTATAATTTTTATTTCAAATGAGACTAAGCATAGATTTATCAATTCAGGGTACTGAAAGATGTTCACAATGCTGCAATAAAGATACTAATTCATCGGACTTAGAAGAAGTCATGAGCACCTTAAATCTCAATGTATCCCAACAAACCGCGGTAGTGAGTTGCATTACTGCAAGAGAATGTCGTCATCAGGAGTCTGTAAACCTCATATGGGGCCCACCGGGGACAGGAAAAACAAAAACGGTTGGTTGTCTTCTACTCGCTCTTTGGAAAATGAAATGTCGTACACTGACTTGTGCCCCTACAAATAGTGCGGTCAAAGAAGTTGCAGCACGTTTAGTCAGTCTTGTAAGAAGTTCACTTGACTATGGTACTTATGGTCTTGGAGACATAGTTTTATATGGAAATAGCGAGCGAATGAAGATTGATGGTTCCCACGAACTCAATCAGGTGTTTCTTAAACATCGTGTATCCATTCTTGCTGGCTGTTTATCTGGTTTGGAGAAGCTATGCAGAATCAATGATACATTTGCTAAAATACCCCAAAGATGAATATGATTCATACTTGAACGCAGAAAAAAAGGAGATCACAGAAAGATTCAATCTGACAACTGCGGTTAGAAACTTGTACACGCATATGCCGACTTCTTTTGTTACATTAGAACTAGCAAAAAAATTGATGAAAGTCATCAGCTTGATTCAATCCATTGGAACTTTGGTTCCTGGAAATGATGGGAATCAAAACATCCTGCAAGGTGTTGACAATTCGAAAGAAAAGACGATAACTTTGACCAAAGTTCAAGTGATGAAGAAGGAGTTCCTTCAAGTACTTGACCAAGTCCTTTGTCAAACTATTTCCTTCCCTAAATTCAAAGATGGCCGATCAATCGAAAACTTTTGTTTGGAAAAGGCGTGTTTGATCTTTTGCACGGTCTCGAGCTCAATTAGATTAAACACCCTAAAGACGAATATTGAATTGTTGGTAATTGATGAAGCTGCTCAGCTCAAAGAATGTGAATCTCTTATCCCATTGCAACTCGCTGGTCTTCATGATGTTATGCTCATTGGAGACGAGAAGCAACTCCCTGCAACGGTTCAAAGCAAGGTAAATGCATTCTTTATAATTATATTTATTTCACCATCTGTCATATTAGAATGAAAAAAGTCTCATGCTAAGAGTTGTTGTAGATATGTAAGAAGGCGGAGTTTGGAAGGAGTTTATTTCAACGATTGGTTATGCTAAACCACGCGACATACCTACTCAATATCCAATAGGTGTTTGGAAGGAGTTTATTTCAACGATTGGTTATGCTAAACCACGCGACATACCTACTCAATATCCAATACAGAATGCATCCGATGATAAGCTTGTTTCCAAACAAAGAGTTCTATAACATGAAGATACTTGATGGTCCTAATGTAAAAGAAAGAAGCTACAAAAAACAATTTCTTAAAGGGAAAATGTTTGGATCGTATTCCTTTATTCATTTATCCCAGGGAGAAGTTGAATTTGACGAAACTAAAAGCAAGAAAAACATGGTCGAAGTAGCGGTGGTCATTGAGTTAGTTACAAAACTTCATAAAGGTATCATTTTTATAGCTACTTTTCGTAAATTACTTCATGTTTTAACTTTCATCGAGTTACTATTATACACAGAATCTATCACGAAAAACCAAAAAATTAGTGTGGGATGTATAACGCCGTACAAGGCTCAAGTTTTGGCGATACAAGGAAAGCTTGTGGACCTTTATGGAACCAGACAGGCAGTAGAAAGTAACTTTTCTGTAAACGTTAGAACAGTTGATGGGTTCCAAGGTTGTGAGGAGGATGTAATAATCATCTCAACTGTGACGGGAAAAGGGAACGGATCAATTGGTTTTCTTTCAACGCTTCAAAGAGCGAATGTTGCTCTAACCCGGGCAAGATAACTTACAACTGATTTTAACGGTTCAGATGTGTAGAACCAAATAAGGTAGCTTAAAATGAAACTAGTAAAATGGGTCAAACGGGGTTGGAAGTCGCTGGAAGTGTATTTTTAATGCATATAACGACTTATGTGTTTTTCGTCAAAGAAGTAGAATATTTCTGAAACATTAAACTTTTATAATCCTATATCGCACACTAATTATCTATTAATTAAAATGAAAACTCCGGATAAATAGTGCTTCAGGTCTACCCAACCCGTCCGTACAAATAGTTATATGTATGCCCAACTTTGACCCGTTACCCAACCCACATGATTTTCATACCTTACCACCTTTATATATCAAACGTTACAAATTTCGTGTGATGGTTCTTTGAATAAAAGTTCTAACCGTTCAATTTCTTAAGGCATTGCTTGTGGATAATGGGAAATGGAGACACTTTGATGCGTAGCAGCCCGATTTGGAAGCAATTAGTGACCAATGCCAAAGCTAGATGTTGTTTCCATGTGGGTAATAAGGACAAGATTTTGGGTCAAGTAATCACGAACACCTTAATCGAGCAGGGACAATTTTATGATCTCCTCGATATGAACTCTTTTCTTTTCAAAAAGGCTAAGCGGAAGGTAAGACAACAATAATAAAGAACAAAAAAAGCTCTAAATATCTTATACAATAAGCTTTAATAATGATATTGCCAAATATCAATTAATAGCTATTTCTTTGATATAGGTTATCTTTAATGATGATTTCTTAGGCTGGGCACAATGGACCGCAAAAAATCGGTCGAGTGAGGAGGGTGGCCGATTTTAATATCGGTCAAGCCCTATGTGGCACATGGGTCAAATATCGGTTGAGGAACCAAAAAAAAAACAATCGGTCTAATTTACGACCGATTCTATACACACATATAAATTCAAAAAGTCTAATCGTTTGCTATTAAAAAAAAAATTAAAAAAATTAAAAAAAAAATTAAAAAAAAAAAATAAAAACAACTTTACCACTTTACAACCTTATAAATACAACCTCAAACACACTTCTAAACACACAATTTCAAACACAATTCAAACAACTTCTCATCCATATTCACTATGTCAAAAAAAAAAATACTCCCACATCAAAAGACCGACGATCCCGACTACCCCAAAATGCCCCGAATTTGAATTTCTCGCCGGAAAACAACTTCGAATTAACCGGCATAACACCACCACAAAATCGGGGTATTCGCTTTCGTGCACCTGATTTTGATATACATCACGACTACCACAACCGAATCAAAATCAAAACCCGTTTTACGTTAATCATCCATATGTCAATCCATCTCGTCCTAATATGGATTATCACCAAGAACAAAGTGGGTCGTCGTATCGTCCTAACATGGATTTCTTGCATTCTTCCCAACCGTATCAAGATTATTCCCCGCTTCGTAGTGCTAATCTTGAAATGGATTTGGAGGATTATATGGCAGACTATCCGACTAAACAATACTCGACCCAAAACTATCCAAGTCAAGATGCTTCGATGGGGCAAGATTCGGGTCACGGTTCGTACCACGGTTCCATGTCTGTTGAAGACGATGACGATGTCAAAGAGACGTCACCCATCAAACCAAAGAAGCCTTCGCGACGTGCTACAAAGGCGAAGGACAAAGGCAAAAAGCCCGAACCGGCCAAAAAGAACGAACCATGGACAAAGGCGGAAGAGATCGCGCTTTGTAGAGCTTGGATTTATATTTCGGAAAATTCCGAGAGATGAAACGCTATAAACAGACAACCGCTTTTGGGAGGAGGTGATAGCGTACTTTGAAAAGGAAACTGGTTCACAAAGAACGTACGACTCGATCACGACCAAATGGAAGAATAGGATTCGTAGTGGGGAATTTTTGTGCTATTATGGATAATATCAAGGATAATCATGAAAGTGGTGAGAATGATGCAGACGATAAAGAAAAAGCTCTTAGAGAATACCGTGTGATTTACGGTCATGATTTTAATTCGGAGGATTGTTGGAAAATTTTGAGGCATCATGATGCTTGGAAGAAGGAGGTGCCTGTTTTCAGATCGAATAGTCGGAAGAAAACAAAGGGTTCTACAACTACCTTGGGGTCAACACAAGGTCCCTTGAATTTCCAAGACGTAGATGATTCTGATGATGAGGAGAAGACTAGAGAATCACGACCACAAGGTCGTGACGAAGCAAGGAAGAAATCATCATCCTCCTCTCGTGATCCACCATCATCATGGACAAATTCGCTAGCCAAGACCTTTTTCAAGTTCAAGTCGTCAAAACCGGGGGAAAATAAGGACATTGAAGAGTCGTACGTTAGGTTCAAGGAACAAGAGCTAGCGATGAAAAGAGAGAAAATTGAACTCCAACGAAAGCAAGTGAAAATCATGGACATCACAAAACGGGAGCAAGACTTGATTTTCTACAATTCAGCAATCAACCCAAATTTGCCCGAACGACAACGAAATGAACTTTTGCAGCTTAAGGCAGCAATCAAGGCACGCTACAACTTAGATTACTAGTTTAAGTTTTTAATAAGTATTGTAATGTTTAAGTTTTAATTTAGTATTGTAATGTTTTTTTTTAATGAATTTTAAATTTGTTGTTTAAAATATTTGAATTAAAAAAAAAAAAAAAAAAAAAAAAAAAAAAAAGTCGGTCACCACTATGGCAACTTAGTCATGTCTGGTCACCGGAGAGAGAAATCTGATGTGGCAGCTGGTGACCCGGGTCACCACTATGCATAGCCATAAAGTCAATACGCGATACTAAAAAACCAGAGAATAATAAGGAAGTACATTCTTTATTAATGAGGCTTTCGGGTGGGCATCATGTTGAAATGGTTAGCAAGGAATCTGCATTAGTTAAGCAATCTCAGGTGAATTGTAAGGGGCTAAGTCTGGTTTGGAGCATAGATATCGTGGAAGAAAAGGCCAAAAGCATTCAGGTTTTGAAGGTTTGGGATATCTTGCAAGGTACTTCGAAGCTGGAACAATTGACAGAACGTATTAACAAGTTTTATGAAAATTATACCGACGAAGTATTAAGCCACTGCAAAGAAAAGCACTACAAGGGGTATGTATTTTCATGTTTTGATACAAGATTATAAGTTTTCGTTGTATATTGTGAATTATTATTTTTATTTGTTTTTTATGAAGGAATTTAGAGGTTCCAAAGATTCGTTCAAAGGTCGATGAGCATGAGAACTTATCAAATCAAATTGCCGAAATGAATTTGGTAAAAGAAGCTGGATTTATAGCATCATCATCGTCTAGGGCCCCAGGCTAAACTTAGGGGGTTGGCAACCCATCTCTCACCCAAAATCCCATCACTCACTCTCAACCAATCCCCTTATGCCACATCATTCACTTACTTTTTCCATCACTCACTTCAATTTTGTTGGCATCACCATCATTCAACCAAAATCCCATCACTCACCCAAAAAATAAATGCAACGTTAAAATGCTTTCCTTCTTCCCGTGCGTGATCCCATCACTCAGTCCATCACGCAGTGTTGGGAATTTTGCTAAGTAAGAATTCTGCTGAAAAATACTGCTGATGGATTCTGCTGAAGAGCTGGAATCTGCTGAAGAAATGTTTCTGCGGAAGTAGAGATTCTGCGTATTATGTTTCTGCTGATGAAGTGTTTCCGCGTATTTTGTTATTAGTTAGGATATGCACGAGTTTTATTAGGAAATTATAATGCATATCTTCTATTAGTTTTTAGAATATACGTTTCTTGTGAAACGGTTTAGGGTTCCTTATCTATAAAAGGAACACATTATTATGTATGATGTACGAGTTTGAAAAACAAGTTTTAGTATTAATAAAAGATCCATAGAGGATCAAACCGTTCTTAGTTATTTGTGTTTTTTCTTGTGTTTGATTTCCGCTTTAGAATACAAGTAATAGAGACTTTCTATTAGTGTGTTTGTGATTACATAAACATAACTAACGATCCACGAGTGCTCAAAGATCTATCAAGGTCTGAGGTTCAACAAGTGGTATCAAAGCCTCGCGAGAGTCTCTGTGATACTAAGAACATCTTTTCTTTTACACCCTCTCAAACAAAACAGCCAAAACAATGCCTGGATCAGACGATGGATCAGAAGTTAACAACACCCAAAACACCACATCTATGCAACAACTCACTCTTTCCAACAACAATGCAAAGTTCCCATACCTCAAGAAGGAAGAGTATGAATTGTGGGCTATGAAGATGCAGAAATGGATCACTAATATTGATTGGAATCTTTGGGAAATTGCCAAGAAAGGAAATAGTTTGAAGAAGCACATCAAAGATGCTGATGGTAGAGTTACCATTGTTGATCCTAGAACTGCTGAAGAGATTCTTGCTGTACAGAGAGAGAATAAAGTTAGAACTATTCTCCTTCAGGCTATTCCAGATGATCACATTGGTGATTTTCACTACATGGAGGATGCAAAGGACATCTGGATGGCCATCAAGGCTAGGTTTGGTGGGAACGATGAGTCAAACAGGATGAGGAAATCGATGCTGAAACAGCAGTTTCAAGAATTCCAAGTCTCTGAGGAAGAAGGTATCCACAAGGGGTATGACAGGTTCCATAGGATTTTGAGTCAATTGAATCAGCTGAAGGCCAGGCCAGACAATGAGGATTGCAATGCAAAGTTCTTGCGATCTTTACCTCCATCTTGGCTGCAAGTGAGCATTGCACTCAAAGCTAAAGGTGGACTGGATATGCTCTCTTTTGATGATCTTTACAACAAGCTTAAAACTCTTGAGCCCGATGTCAGAAGTCCCATTCGTTCATCCACTCCCAGTTACTCAGCTTTTGTTAGCACCACCTCCAATAAGTTGACTCAAGCTTCAAGCCCAAGCTCCTCAGCATCATCTTCCTACACCAACACTAGATCAAATTCTCAACCACATTCCAGTGGTGTATTGGAAAATGTACTTCACTCTTTTGTTGCTGATTATGAAAATCAGCAGCAACTTGCTTTTGAGGATTTTGAACAGGTGGATCCTCTGGATTTGGAAGAGATGAACTTGAAGTGGCAGGTGGCCATGCTCACTCTGAACATCAAAAGGTTTGAAAGTAAGTCAGGGAGAAAGTTTGGTATCCAGGGAAGAGATCCAGCTAGATTTGATAGGAGGAAGATCAAATGCTATACATGTGGTCAGCAGGGTCACTTCTCAAGAGAGTGCAAGGATAGGAAGACTGGTGATGAGGTTAGGTATTCTACCTATCAGCAGAATCAGGGGAAAGATGGATCTTCCAAAGCTTTGGTCACTCTGGATGATCATGTCAACTAGAAGACACATGAGCCTGATAATGATGAAGCTTCTGGTCCTGAGTTGAGTGGATTGCTGGCCAGTTGTTCTACAGAAGATCAACATGATCAAGTTGCCTTTATGGGCATCTCTCAGGTACATAATTGTGTTTTTGGTTGTAGTGAAAGATATAATGAACTTAAGGAGGCTTATGATGAATTGAAACCTAAATATAATGAATGTTATGTAGAAGTTGAGTCTTACAAACAGGCTTTAAAAACTTTAGAAAGACAAAAAATTTGGTTTCAAAAGAATCAACTTGCTTATGATGAAAAGATAAGGGTGTTAGAAAGTGATTTAGAATGTACTAGAATTGATTTAAAGCGTACTGAGAAAGAAAAAGCTAATATAGAGTCAGAAAACTAAGTGCTGAAAGAGAATCTAGAGAAGGAAATAGCTAATCATAAAACTTGGTTAATGTCAGGTGATAAGTTAGCTAGCTGTCTCTATGGTAGTCAAGCTGTAAACTCTAGTATAGGTTTAGGTTTTAAAAAATATGTTGGTTTAGAGGCTAGGAATGATATGGGTAAATCTACACCAGCAGGCCTAGCAAATTTTGTTAAAGAAGGAAAATTACATGCTGTACCTGGACCTATTAGAGGAGAACACATGCCCTCTACCACCAACACCACAGACTTTGATGGATCACACCATCTTTATGGCAAAAAGTCAAGTGACTTGCCAGACCCTGAATCTAATTCTACTAACTTTGTCTCTTGTTCTGACAGTGACAAGTCCACTGACCAAGGGTCTACTACCTATACCAGTTGTGATTCAAGTGAAAAGTCAGACCTTACCAAGACCTTACCCAAGCCTAAACCCAAGACTCCCTACAAGCCTGTTAGAGTTGCTGCTGATGAATCAAATTCAAAGACAGTTTCCTCTGAAGACTTGTCATTTAATTCTTTGCAAAACAATGTTTTTAATTCTGTCAAAAACAATCCTGTTAATGTTAGTGGTTTGAATAATTTTGCATGTAATGGAACATCTTTCACTTTTAATAAATCTTCTAAAAAGAAGAAATGTTTTGTTTGTGGAAGTAAATTTCATTTGATTAAGGATTGTAATTTTCATGAGCAAAGAATGGGTGTATGTGCTGATCAAAATAAACCTAGACCAATGTGAAAAAATGTTAATGACATACCACCATATATTCCACAAGCAACTAATAAGACCAGCAATTCTGCTGATAGACCTTCTCCATCTGCTTGGAGAAGATCTGTTGCTAGACCATTTGTGAGACCAACTAGTTCATATTTTCAGAATGGTTATTGGCCTGGATTTATTGACCCTATGTATGTGGGTAGGGGATATTGGGATACTGCTGTGAAGCCCTCAGCAGATTGTTCTTGGACTAAAAAGGGACCCTATTTTCAAAGAAGGCCCAAGAACAATGGTGGATCTTATACATCTACATGGCCTAACTCTTATGATCCACAAGGCAGGCTCAAGTCAGTAATGACTTCAGTCTCCAAAGTGTACTTATATTTTGTATATTTTTGTTGTTGTAGGATCATCCTCTGAAAAGTAAAGAAGTAGGCATTGTAGATAGTGGTTGTTCTAGGAGTATGTCAGGAAACATAGAGATGATGCATGATTTTGTACCCATTGAAGGAGGAGGCAATGTGACTTTTGGTGGAGGAGATGGTAGAATCACTGGGAAAGGAACCATCAGAACACCTAATTTGGACTTTGAGAATGTGTATTATGTGAAGGAACTGCAACATTTCAACTTGTTCTCAGTATCACAAATTTGTGACACCAAGAACAAAGTATTCTTCTCTGAGGATGAATGTCTTGTGCTCTCTAAAGACTTCAAACTTCCAGAAGATACAACAATTCTACTGAGAGTTCCCAGAAGTTACAATTTATACACATTCAATTTGAATGATGTTCAACCTGAAGGTGACCTGACATGTTTGGTGGCTAAAGCATCCCTGGATGAGTCTACTAGATGGCATAGAAGGATGGCTCATGTGAATTTCAAGACCATTAACAAGCTTTCTAAACTTGGTCTAGTTCATGGACTTCCTTCCAAAGTCTTCACCAATGAGCACAATTGTGTTGCCTGCAACAAAGGAAAGCAACACAGAGCCTCATACAAAGCCATTATAGCTGTGAGAACTATCTCAGAACCTCTTCAGTTGCTGCATATGGATCTTTTTGGTCCAACTCAAATCAGAAGTATTGATCATAAGTACTTCTGCCTGGTAATCACTGATGACTATAGCAGGTTTTGTTGGGTATTCTTTTTGAAAACTAAAGATGAAACATCTCCAATTTTAAAAGAATTCATTACCCTTGTTGAAAACCAGCTAAACAAAAAGGTTAAAGGTATTAGGTGTGATAATGGGACAGAGTTCAAAAATATTGTTTTAATAGACCTCTGTCAGTCTAAAGGGATAGAAAGGGACTATAGCAATCCAAGAACCCCTCAGCAAAATGGGGTTGCTGAAAGAAAGAATAGGACCTTAATAGAGGCAGCAAGATCCATGCTTGCAGACTCTAAATTACCCACTATGTTCTGGACTGAAGCAGTAAGCACTGCTTGTTATGTTTTGAACAGGGTATCCATCACTAGACCTCATTTCAAGACACCTTATGAACTTCTCTCTGGGAAAGTTCCTGATATTCATTATCTCAAACCTTTTGGATGTCAAGTAACCATTTTGAATACTAGTGATCCACTGGGAAAGTTTGATGAGAAAGCTGATGAGGGGTATATTGTGGGATATTCAGCTCATAGTAAGGCTTATAGGGTATATAATTTAAATGCTAAAAAGATTGAGGAGACCCTTAACCTGAGATACCTAGAAGACAAGCCTAATGTTCAGGGTCAAGGTCATGCTTGGTATTTCGACCTGGATTACTTAACTGATTACTTGGGCTATACTAGATATGTTGCTAATCAATCTGCAGGTTCTCAAGAGTCTCCCACTAACACTGCAGGTACCCTGGATGATGACTCAGATAGTGAGTCTTAGCATGATGAACAAACAATTGTTGTCCCTTCTTTTTCTCCTAACCATTTTGCAGGTGATCAAGAAACTTTTGATGAGATTGAAGATGAGTCACACTATGCAGAGGACCTTGCTAGACTCAAGAAGCAAGAGCATGCAGCCAATCAAGAAGCTGTAAGGCTTGGTGTGGAGTCAGCACAAGCAGTCAGTGGAAACCAGGATTCTACTGACAGTTCTCCTGTTTCTCCTGACATCATCAAATCTGCTGACAATTCTACTGCAAATACTCCCATTTCTACTAGTGTGTCCACAGACTTTGAAGAGCCATATACACGGTTTCCAAGTCCTTCAGACCTTGGAAATCACCAACCCAAAGCTGGCATCTTCACCTAATCTTCCTATGATAGTGATTTTGGACCCACTGTGAACAATCTTGACACCACAATTGATGTCAACCCCATTGCTACAAAAAGGATCAACATTGCTCATCCCCAAACAAATATTCTTGGTGATCCTAAAGCACCTGTTAGAACTAGAAGTACTGTGAAAAGTTCTAAATATGGTCAAGTTGCTTTTCTTTCCTATGTCTCCAATCAGCAAAGGGACAATCACACAGACTTTAAGCATTGTCTGTTTGCTTGTTTTCTATCTCAAGTGGAACCAACCAGTGTTTCTCAAGCTCTTGAAGACTCAAGTTGGATTGAAGCAATGCAAGATGAGATGCAACAATTCAAGAATCAGCAGGTTTGGATACTGGTACCACTACCTGAAGGGAAGATTGCAATTGGGACAAAATGGATTTTGAAGAATAAAAGAGATGCAAGGGGTATTGTGGTCAAAAACAAAGCAAGATTGGTGGCTCAGGGGTTCAGACAAGAGGAAGGAGTTGATTATGATGAAGTTTTTGCACCTGTAGCTAGAGTTGAGGCCATTAGAATCTTCTTGGCCTATGCATCTTATATTGGTTTCATGGTATATCAGATGGATGTGAAAGGTGCTTTTCTGTATGGTGAAATTGAAGAGGAGGTATATGTTACTCAACCCAAAGGTTTTAAAGACCCAGATAATCCAAAGCATGTTTACAAGGTTGTCAAAGCTCTCTATGGACTACATCAGGCACCAAGAGCTTGGTATGCTAGGCTTTCTGCATTTCTGCTGAAGCATGGTTACAGACGAGGTGCCATTGACAAAAAACTCTTCATAAAAAAAAATTCCAGAGACATCATTCTTGTGCAAGTTTATGTGGATGACATTATCTTTGGCTCCACTAAAGAAGCTTGGTGCAGGGAGTTTGAGGAATTGATGAAGGGAGAGTTTCAGATGAGTGCTATGGGGGAGCTTACTTTCTTTTTGGGTCTACAAGTTAAGCAGAAACCTGATGGTATATTTATCAGTCAGGATAAATATGTGAAAGACATTTTGAAGAAGTTTGATATGGACAATGTCAGAACTGCCACTACACCTTATGAAGCTCCAAAACCAAAGAACAATCTTGAACCAGATCCTGCTGTGAATGTTCACCTATACAGATCCATGATTGGTTCATTGATGTATTTGACAGCTTCAAGGCCTGACATTACATTTGCTGTGAGTGCTTGTTCTAGACATCAGGTCACTCTACTTACTTCCCATTTGAATGCAATCAAAAAGATCTTTAAGTACCTCAAAGGCCAACCCAACTTAGGTCTTTGGTACTCAAAAGAGTCTCCTTTTAAGTTGGAAGCATATTGATGAACTCAAATAAGTACATTTTATTATCATCATTTATCCTATTTATTTGACTTGTTTTATTATATTATCTGTGAGAATTGATACGTTAATGTTTACTTTTGTAATTCTCAGGTAAAAACAAGTATTATGTGAAATTTGGCGATTTTGGACTAATTATGGAGCAAAACAAGCAAGAAGTTAAGAGTCTACTGAAATGTACAAGATCAAGATCATTCTGCTCCAGATACGCCGCATCCTACTTATTATATACGGTGCATCACTATCAAGATTTCACAAGCTACGATCCAAGACAGCAAGGACATGCGCCGCATCTAGAAATGGAGTTACGCCGCATCTTCTGGCGGTGTACGAATATTCCTGAATATATTAATCTTGGACCCCACGCGAAGTTAAGTCAATGCGCCGCATCTACTTATCCTATGCGCCGCATCTAGCCCTCAGACAGAAACTATAAATACCCCAAAGTCAGACGAAATTTGGAGTTCGACAATTTAGCTAAACGAGAAGACAGAAACCCTAAGCCGAATTCAGACGAAGTAGCAGCACAAGACACACCTTGAACGAAGATACAAGAGCTGTAAGAAGGTCCTGCATGTATTCAATTCATTAAGTAGTTTTGTTTTATTGTATTTGTACACTTTAATTGGTCAGGATTGATGGGCTTGTGACATTGATTTAATCATGCACTTCAACTCCCCTTAAAATTGCTTTCCCATTAATTAAAGTTTATATGTTGATGTCTTTGGTGACTTTTATTAGTGCATTGATAACCTCTGTGTCTAGCTGAGCATTGCTTGGGTCGCCATGCCCCTTCCTCGCCTATTTATTAGATCGCCTATGCATTCTATCGTCTGTAGAAAAGTAGGAAGAAAGATAAATAGGATAGTAATAAGTGATCATTAAGGGTTTACTCGCCGATAAGATTAGAGCCAACGAGAAAGGAATTAATCTCGGTGGGTTGCATCAAACTATACACTTCATATAAAACTAGCAATAAAACAAGTGACAAGCTACTTAACTATCAGGACAAGTCTTCTTATTATCTCAAGTATTTATCTGTGTACGTGTGTGCTGATCGCTGATTCGTGTTTATTAGTTTAGTTTATATTTAATCACAATCAAACTGTGCCAGTCTCTCAGGCTGAACCCCCTTGCGTTAGATTAGGTTGTATAGCTAACTTAAGATATTAAAATACTGATTAGGATAACTAGATAATACGTTCCACTCTTAGTGATCGACACTCTACTTACCATTATATTCATACTGACCGGGTACACTGCTCGTTAAAGTGTGTGTGTTATTGATAAGTCGGCTAAATATAAATTTAAAACTTGAATACTGCTAAAACCACAACAACATACCGTGGGTATAAATTAGAGCATACGCACACGCGCATCAAGTTTTTGGCGCCACTGCCGGGGAGTGAATTGTTATTATCTGTTAATTTGATTAGTATTTTAATTAGGTTTTTCTTTTTAATTTTTATTCTAACCGCTAACTCTGTTGTATATTAGTTAAATTGCATTCATTGTATTATTTTGCATATTTTCTTTTTTTGTGTGTTTTTATTTTTGTTTATTTTCGTTTGTTTTATTTTTGTTTTTCTTTTTCTATTTTCTTGTATTCTGCTATCGTTGTGCTGAGCTAATTCAAACGATACGGCGCATCTAATTTCATAGATACGGCGTATTGCGTTTACTTTTTATAAAATACAACGCGTTTAATAAATTCGATACGACGCATCTTTCCCCAAGATACGGCATATCTGTTTTTAATAAATTTTTTTTCTCTAAACGATAACGCCATACGACGCATCTGCTTTAGTAGATACGGCGTATCTATTATTTTAATTAAAAACAGTTTTCGAATTATTAAACAGATACGACGTATCGATTTTTATCGATACGGCGCATCTTCTGAATCAAAAATCTTGTATTTTAAAACGTAACGAAAATACGGCGCATTAACTTTTGTTAATACGACGCATTCAATTTTGATAAATATAATTGATTTTTGATAAATTATAAGATACGGCGCATTCAAATTCATAAGCAGCGTATCTGTTTTCTGAATAAAAGTCTGACTAGTTTTAACGTACTAAGATACGGCGTATCCCATTTATAGGATACGGCGCATCATCAGCAGATATCAGCAACTTTTATTTTACTTTGATTGTTTCACTCTTCTTTTGCACGAGTAAGTTTTATTTCAGGAAGATGGACGATCCGGATATTACAATGGAAGAATATATCAGACTTGAAAAAGAAAGAGCCTTGAGCAATAATGGGATCTACGATTGGGAAAGAGCAAGATATGGTGCACAAGTCATTAATACGAAAGAAATCACTATGGAAGAATACTTGATTTTAGGACAAGAAAAGTCAAGGAATGAAAGAAACAAATTGCCATTTCAACACACTTGGTGTATGTCAAATGATGATGAAGAAGATTCATATACCGTGAAACCAATTCCGGCAATTGTTCTTGATAGTACTTTTTCTCCGGAAATTGCACAAGATGATGTGTATACGGAACCCTACGTTGAAGAATATTCTGCAATCGTATTACCACCATTAGACAATCCAACGGATGAAGATGAAAAGTATTCTAATTTTGATTTCGAACCATTTGACGCCATAGTTTATGATGACATACCTCAACCAGATTTTGACCCAACGAGGGATTTTGAAGAAATCTGGGATTACTTATTTAAGGATGAAATTCGGGACGATAATGAAGTTGCAAGACCACTAGTTGAAGATGGAGATTCACAAGATGAATTGGAGTCACTTACAACACAAAGTGGTACAAATTTATTTAATATTATTAATCCCGTTACTAATAATCTTGCTAGTTCTCCTAAATAGGTTGCAAAACAAAAAGATGATGAGGTGAAATTTATTACACTACCTATTGAAGCACCTGTGATCAACCCGTATTTGGTGGAGCTCGAGGAAGAATTTGGTGATGAGCTCTTAAACATTGCTATGATTGATGAAGATGATAATTCCGACCCTATGAAGTATATAGAGGAACTCGAACTTTTACTTGCCAAAGACCCTTTCTCATCTTCTGCGGAAGTCAAGGGACGCCTTACTACCTAAGAGACTAACCAAGAAGAAAGGAGACTCATTTTTCCTCAACATACTACTCTTTCAGATAAAGTGGTCGAGTCATCCAATTTATCAACCAAACCGGGTAAGAATAAGGAAGATGTACATATATTGCCAAGGTATGATCTTTATTTATTTCTTCCATCTTTAATAGCAAATTTACACTCTTTTCGTGTTTATTCCTACTATCACCCGCACTTGATCCCAAGTGGGGGGAACAACACCCTATTACACAGTAAATAAGGGTGGAGTCAGGCTCGTGACTCGAACAAAAACAAGCGCTTCGTGGGAGGCAACCCATGCTTATCTTTTATTTTATTTTCTGATTTTGTATCGAGTCAGTCAGGCCCGTAGAAGATACGGCGCATCTCAATCCTAAGATGCGACGCATCTCCTGCACTGGTCATATCTTACTTTATTTTCCGCATTTTTATTTTTGACTTTAAAACTTTTTGTCAGTTTATTTTAATGCGGCGCATCCCTGGTTAAGGATGCGACGCATCTTCTATTCTGATTCGTATTTATTCCAGGCTCGATACGGCGCATCTTCTTCCATAAGATACGGCGTATCGACTGACCTGATGATTTTCAATTTAATTTTTATGTTTAATTTTTACTAACTACTAATGTATTATGCAAGTTTGAACCTTCTTAACTTAGGTATGTTAAAGTCTTGATGGTATTATAGATTCCTGCAATTTCTGTGGATACATCAAATATGAAGCTTAAACGTCCTCATCCACAAGAAGGATGATTTTTGCTCTTATACAAATAATGGAGGATCATACCGAGCAAATCTCAGGGGAGTTTTTCTGTTCTAATTCTTTTATTTTCCAGTTTTTAACCTTTTATACAAACAACGAGGACGTTGTTTAACTTAAGTGGGGGGATTGGAGAATTAGAACACTTACTTGTCCTAAACTTTTTTAAAATATGCTTAAAATGTGCTTAATATATCAAAATTAAAAATTTTTAGCATGTTTTTGTTTAAAGTCTAAATTACATAGCTGCACACATGACATTATTTTCAAAAATTGTGAACTTTTCAAAATTCACAAATCTATGAGTGTGCCGGTGACTTGTAAACTTTAGAACTTGGCCTGTATACTATTCGAGACCACCATAATAAATATTATTTACATAATCGGAATGACTTGTCTAAATTGGTAAATTTCTAGGATTACACCCAAATAGCCTTTATATGTTATGTGATATTAGCTAACTACACTGGTTAGTTAACCCCCGTATAAACCCTTTTGTTACTCTCACTTTTAGAGTAAAATACCCCTAGAAAAACACTCAGAGCCATTCCTTTCGTTTCGTACACCTTTGTTATAATGTTTCGTTACACCCTTACACCTTAGCCTACCCTGTAGATTAAAATCCGTGGTTGGTTAATTGCTTTAGGCAAAGTGTGTTTCCTTACATTACCTGTGTTCGCGTGTGTAATTCATTATCTTTGGTTGAGTCGGGAAATTGCACAATGCAATTGGAGTGAAAGTAAATATTGTATATCTTTGAGTTTATTTTTCGTGTGTTTACTACTTTCACTATTACCGTTATTTCTGAAGTCATGAAAAGTATGGAAAAATTATCCAGAGTTATCATTATAGTGATGTGGTGAAATTTTACACATCTATGTTTATGTCCCTTAATTAAAATTAAAAAAAAAA
Source organism: Artemisia tridentata subsp. tridentata (assembly GCA_021014915.2). Lineage (NCBI taxonomy): Eukaryota > Viridiplantae > Streptophyta > Magnoliopsida > Asterales > Asteraceae > Artemisia > Artemisia tridentata. The sequence goes on from CP139503.1 coordinate 207,523,515, forward strand.
AAAAAAATCAAAAAAAAAGAAAAGAAAAAGAAAATTGAAAAGTTGGATGTTTGTTTTAACCAACTTATGTAAAGTTTTGTATTAAGTGGTCGATATCACCACTAGTTGTTGTATATTATATCTATGGATTGATTGGGAGTTGGACGTTATGGGAAGGCCAATTAAGGTTATTCTTTGATTAAGAACTTGTTAAGTATAATTCGTGTCTACCTAAAGCGTGTGTTTCAAGTGTTAAAGCGTGAGTTATTCTATGATATGAGTCTTATTCATTGGATGGTTGGGATAGTGATTAACCATACTTAGGATTTTAATTTATCTGTTTTGTTTATTTTTCATTTTACACCAATTTGTATCCCAAATATTATCCACATCCTATATTATTCTTTATCCAAACCTTTGATTTATTGAGATTAGGGATTTGAGCAATATTAAGTATTGTAGTCGTGGATTCGGCTATGTATTTATGATTTTGTCGCCCTTTTTGATATAATATTATTGGTGAAGATTACTTGGTCCTATCTTTAGCCTATTCGAGTTAAGGATTTGAGCAATTGCAAGTATCGTGTTCGTGGATTCGATCATGTATTTGTGATTTTGTCGCCTTTTCTGGAATTTGAGATCGATAGAGATTAAGAAGAATGATTAACCCTTAACCAACAAACCCTTTTTGCCGCTTTAGACTTGTTATTCCTTAGCTTTAGTGGAGGAGATGCGTATACTTGCCAAGCTTATGATAGAATATTCGTCACGACTGGATAGTTAAACGATTAGATTTTCTTTTATCAAATTATTTTATTTTACTTCTAATTCGTTAAGTGTTTGGTTGTGTGATTATGACAAAAATGAATACATGCTTAAATATAAAAATAAATCCTAACATCTTTTAGGATACATTTTAATAAGATTAATTCTAAGGTTTACTTGGGGACAAGTAAAGTTCAAGTGGGGGGATATTTGATGAACTCAAATAAGTACATTTTATTATCATCATTTATCCTATTTATTTGACTTGTTTTATTATATTATCTGTGAGAATTGATACGTTAATGTTTACTTTTGTAATTCTCAGGTAAAAACAAGTATTATCTGAAAGTTGGCGATTTTGGACTAATTATGGAGCAAAACAAGCAAGAAGTTAAGAGTCTACTGAAATGTACAAGATCAAGATCATTCTGCTCCAGATACGCCGCATCCTACTTATTATATACGGCGCATCACTATCAAGATTTCACAAGCTACGATCCAAGACAGCAAGGACATGCGCCGCATCTAGAAATGGAGTTACGCCGCATCTTCTGGCGGTGTATGAATATTCCTGAATATATTAATCTTGGACCCCACGCGAAGTTAAGTCAATGCGCCGCATCTACTTATCCTATGCGCCGCATCTAGCCCTCAGACAGAAACTATAAATACCCCAAAGTCAGACGAAATTCGGAGTTCGACAATTTAGCTAAACGAGAAGACAGAAACCCTAAGCCGAATTCAGACGAAGTAGCAGCACAAGACACACCTTGAACGAAGATACAAGAGCTGTAAGAAGGTCCTGCATGTATTCAATTCATTAAGTAGTTTTGTTTTATTGTATTAGTACACTTTAATTGGTCAGGATTGATGGGCTTGTGACATTGATTTAATCATGCACTTCAACTCCCCTTAAAATTGCTTTCCCATTAATTAAAGTTTATATGTTGATGTCTTTGGTGACTTTTATTAGTGCATTGATAACCTCTGTGTCTAGCTGAGCATTGCTTGGGTCGCCATGCCCCTTCCTCGCCTATTTATTAGATCGCCTATGCATTCTATCGTCTGTAGAAAAGTAGAAAGAAAGATAAATAGGATAGTCATAAGTGATCATTAAGGGTTTACTCGCCGATAAGATTAGAGCCAACGAGAAAGGAATTAATCTCGGTGCGTTGCATCAAACTATACACTTCATATAAAACTAGCAATAAAACAAGTGACAAGCTACTTAACTATCAGGACAAGTCTTCTTATTGTCTCAAGTATTTATCTGTGTACGTGTGTGCTGATCGCTGATTCGTGGTTATTAGTTTAGTTTATATTTAATCACAATCAAACCGTGCCAGTCTCTCAGGCTGAACCCCCTTGCGTTAGATTAGGTTGTATAGCTAACTTAAGATATTAAAATACTGATTAGGATAACTAGATAATACGTTCCACTCTTAGTGATCGACACTCTACTTACCATTATATTCATACTGACCGGGTACACTGCTCGTTAAAGTGTGTGTGTTATTGATAAGTCGGCTAAATATAAATTTAAAACTTGAATACTGCTAAAACCACAACGACATAATCACATATAGTGATAGTGATTATGCTGGTGCAAATCTGGATAGGAGATCCACAACTGGAGGTTGCCAATTTCTTGGAAGAAGATTGATTTCTTGGCAATGCAAGAAACAAACTATTTTTGCTACCTCATCTACTGAAGCAGAGTATGTTGCTGCTGCCAATTGTTGTGGTCAGGTTCTTTGGATACAAAATCAATTGCTGGATTATGGGTTTAATTTCATGAACACCACAATCTTTATTGATAATCAAAGTACCATATGCATAGTTAAAAATCCAGTTTTTCATAATAGAACTAAGCATATTGAGATCAGACACCATTTTATAAGAGATGCATATGAAAAACATTTGATAAAGGTGATTAAGATTTACACAGATGATAATGTGGCAGATTTATTGACTAAAGCCTTTGATGGACCTAGGTTTCAACACTTAGTTGTCCATATTGGGATGCTTAACCCTTAACTGCAAAGTTTGAGGGGAGGCATAAGCCTCAGGGGAGGCATATGCCTCAGGGGAGGATTGTAGTTTTAAAGCTTGTAAAGTTTGTAGATTATCGTTTATGTTTTTGTTTGCTAACACTAATCAGCTAATGTTTTTTTAAGTTTTGTGTGGTTTGGTTTGGTTTGTTTGCTACTTTGTGTCTGTTTTGCATAAATGCCTATATGTGCAGTTGCTGATCTTATGTTGAAGTTCACAAGTTTGGTTAATTAGGAACAAGGTCATGATAGCTTAAAGTCTGTTTCTACTGAAGAGAAGCATAAGTCATAATCACTGGTACAAGTGAAGATCGTTATTTCTACTGAAAAGAAATACTGAAGTAATGTAAAAGTGCTACTCAATGAGATATAAAAGAAGTCTTGTTCATTCATTCAAGAAACAATTTACAGCTTACAATCAACTTCAAATGAAATACAAGACCATCCCTATACAAAATCTACCAAACATATTCTAGCTCCTATCATCTATTACAAAAGCTGGTGGATATGCATGACCAGTACGATGAAGAAGCTGAAGATGAAAATGGAAAGGATGGATTGATGAAAACGATGATGGTGCTCAAGAACCTAGTTTTATGTCTTTGGTCCCTGGCAACATCACATCACCTTCTACTCCACCTTCCCTTTTCCCTTGCCCTTACTACTGCTTCCATGGTATGTAGCACCAGATCCTGGAGCAGGAAGACCAATCACCACTTCCCGCGATTTTGGAAGTGAAAGGTTAGACTTCCGTGGCCTTGGTTGGGATCTCTCTGGTGTGGAAGGAGGGATAAATGTTGGATCTTCATCTTCATCCTCAGAAGATTCCTCATCAGAGGTACAAAGAAAAGGAGAGACATATACTTTATTCATTACTGGGTAGGTGATGAGACGAAAAGTGTACCGCTTTTAGGGGGTCATTTAAGCCCTAATTCGTGATTATTTGATCAAATATTGCCCTAAATCGATCCTTTTGTCATTTTAGGTACTTTGGAGATGAAATCTGGAAAAGGAAGCATTTTGGACGTTTTTGGAGCGAAAAGTGAAGAAAACGGCAAAGTCTCCAAAATCAAGTTGGAAACAGAGCTTGACGGCATCACGCTTTGTAGGTGACGGCGTCACGTACTGGCAAAAGGATGAATATGAATTTACACGTGACGCGCCAGAAGGTTTTGTGACGGCGTCACGTGTTAATGGATGTAGGCCGTCAAGTGTTAAGTTAAAGAGAGACGGGCCAGAGGATTTTTGAAGGTGACGGCGTCAGGATCATAGACCTGACGACGTCAGATGATATAGAGTGACGGCGTCAAAGTATTCTTACACGAGAAGGAACCTTAGTGAAACCGCCACAAGTTAATCAAGACAATCACAACTCGCGCGCAGAGTAGCTGTCACTGTTTTGGCCATAAAATCTTCATACGAACTCGGATTTAGGTGATTCAAGAGGCCACGGAATCGGGACGAAAAGATCTACAATTTGGTGAAAAAGGGGAGCTGACGCCGTCACTTGTAAAGGCTGACGCTGTCAGATCGATGCGGACAGAAAATCAGCTATAAATACAACATCACAACTTCACTTTTTGTTAGCCCTAAACCCTAAGTCCGATTCTAGGGTTTAGGTAGGTGTTTTTCCAGCAACTTAGAGGGTTTCAATCACTTCATAAACATCAAATATTGGTTTGTTGATTTTAACTTAATTATGTCTTTCATTATTGTGGTTGTTTGCCCTTCATTGATCATGCTTTGCTAATTCACCTTGTGTCTACTTATGATTGTGTGAAACTTGTTTATAATTAATTAGATCTTATTGATTTCTTGTTGATGTATGTGTCTATCATCATCAATAAAGGTGTGACACTTCAATAGATCTAATTGGTTTAGCTTATAATTCTTGTTTCCTATTGTCTCTTTTTTGATTGGGTGATATCGATGTTAGGCTTAAGAAAACTGGCTAACCTCCTATACGGTAACTTGCTTGAACGTCTTAAGAAACATGAACCAATACATACTAGGTTTATTTGGTTGTATTTAATGCATGAGCAAATTCTAGTGATCCCATGTTAGGAGCTTCTTAGCCGGCTCGACATAGGAGTGAAGTAGGAGCTTATAGAGTTGGGGAAGTACGTACGCCACCCCACGAATGGTATTAAGGAATACAACCCGTCAATTAAAACAAGGTGTGACAATTCAATAGGTAGAATTGGATAGCTAGTAAGGAGTAATACATCATAGGTAGACATGCTTCACTTCCCTTGTAGAACCCTCGTTTACTTTCCTGCACATTAGTTTAATTAGTAGCTTTTGGGTTAGTTGATTAGCAACTAATTCCACCCACTCCTTCAAACCAGAGATTTTACTTGCTTTTCATAAAATATAAAAATACAAAAAGAATCATCCCTCACCTCTAGACCTAGTAGATAAATTTCAATCCTAACGAACACTATTCTTTGAGTTGAACGATCAATCCCCCGGTACTTGCCACTTCACTATACTACATCGGTCAGGTACATTGCCTGGTGGGGATTGCAAACTTCTCAAGATCCCTTGAGAGGTAAAACCTGTTGTAAGGTCGCAAAACCACGCATCAAGTTTTTGGCGTCGCTGCCGGGGAATAGTTATTGTTTAGGTTGAATTTTTATTTTATTAGGTCTACTCATTAGATTCCTATCTTAGTGAGATTTTTATTTTCTTTTTATTAGCTTTCCCGTAGTCTATCTTTTCTTTGTTTCTTTGTTCGTAAAAACCATTCCATTGACTCTTCCGTTCACCATTATGGAGTACGCGAATCCACCATACTACCCACCACGAAATTCACCCACTCCTTATGACATCTTGATGTTTAAACAATATCGAGGTGAACCCATATATGATGCATGGACTCGTTTTAAAAATTTACTCCGAATAGTCCCTCATCATAACTTCGATTTATGGTCCCTAGCTAAAATCTTTTACGATCGTGTCGACCTATGTGACCAAATATGCATTAATGATTTTGTCAATTGGGACCATAGGGGATTAAATGTTGAAGAAGCATGGGATGCCATTGACGATTGTGCCCAGTATTATTATAGAGTAGACAACCCAACAAACGTTAGTACAAGTCAATTGACCACAAATTCCAAGGATCATGAAACAAGTTTGTCTGGGGATGACTATTTTGGGATACCTAAGTGGATGTCATGTAACATCATAGTACAAAACAAACACATAGGTAATCTTGATAAAATGGAGGATGAGGTGGATAATCCAAGCCCACAAAGTACCCCACAAGTCCTACCATCACTTGAGGCACACACACCGCCCGTGACTTACCCGGAAGAAGTAGAAGAAACTTTAGGAATCCCAATGGAGGTAGAACCCTTGGACCAAGCACCACTAGAGGATATAGGTTTGAATACTTATAGTGATAACCTTGCTCTTAGTTCTAGGGAATTTCCTAGTGTTGATGAACCGGAACCTCAACCTTTACACACCTTTCCATCCTTAGATATATTTCTAGGAGACAAAAGAGGAACCGACCCACCCATCAACCAATATTATCCGGGTAGTTTTAGGATGAAGGAAGCCATTCACTCACCCCCTTCACCTCACGTGGCATATTTCCACCCTAAGGGTGTGTATCGCTACTTTCACCCGCACTTAATCCTAAGTGTAGGGAAAACCTCCCCTATTTCTGTTAAATAAGGGTAGAGTCAGGCTCGTGACTCGAACAAAAACAAGCGCTTCTTGGGAGGCAACCCATGTTTTTAATTGTTTGATGTTTTTATTTTATTTGTTTGTTTGTGTCATATATGCTTAATCATAATTGTTAAATTTTCATGTTTCGAATAATTTGTGAAAATGCTTTATTTTGTTCTTAACTTCGTCTTAATTGCATATAAAGGTATTTTACAAAAAGATAAGTGTAGGAAAGTTTATATTTTGTTAAAAAGAACAAAATTCAAACATGGAAAATTCACAATTCATGATTAGCATGTATTCTATCTTGTTTATGTGTCAATACTTGTGGACATGTTTTATGAGTCCCTATTTGTAAGTCATCCCGCAAGTATCCTATCCTTTTATTGCTTTGTTTTGTTTTTATTTCTAAGTCTGGAAATACATCTAGTTGTGGTTTTTCTTTGTTCGGTTTGATGCTTTGGTTTTTGTGTTTGTTGGTTACAGGTATTATTGGATAAGAAGATGTACGTGCAACACATCAAGAGGATGATTATATTTCTGGAGTGAAGCTTATCATGTTCATTCTCTTGGAGGGAGATTTAACCATATTATCACATCATCCATACCGAGCGAATCAGGGGAGTATTAGTTTCTTCCATTCTCATTTATTTTTACTTTTACATCTTTTGTTTAGAACATTGGGGACAATGTTCGGATTAAGTGTAGGGAGGGTAAATTAGGATGCCTTAGAAACTACAACTTCGCTTGATTTTTGTTTGTTTAATAGTGAATGTGTAATAAAGCCAAGAGAAATATTGGTTAGGGCAATTTTAGCACCAAATTTAAAATTTTTTACAACATATAGGAGTGAAACTTTGATTTTAATAAGCGTCTCACGGATAGGGAATTGTATGACTAGCACAAAAACCATACCACTCAAAAATTTCCACCCCAAATATGTGAGGTTCGCCTTTAGATCTTTAGGAAAAAGCATTCATTGTTGGTGCTTATGAGTGTACCGGTAGTTTATAGATTCTAGAACTTGCGTTTGTGATGCATACCGAGACCGCTAGTGAGACTACATTCGTGTAGTTAGGATTGACTACATGATAAGAGGCATTAGGATTAACCCATTGTTTTACACCTGTGTTTTTGTTATAATTACATTGGCTACATTGGTCAAGTAATTCTCCCACACCCTTTGCGTTGTACCCATTTTTGGTACACGATACCCCTAGTACACCCCTCAGAGCCTATCTTTTCGTTTCGACCTTTAAGCATTTTACTTGAAGGAAGAATTTGTTTACACCCCACTTAAATGTACACCCAAATCGCCTTAGCCTACCTTGTGTGCACTCATCTTTAGTGCATTATTGTGACAACATTTGTTTAAACCCTTAGTTAATTATCTAATTGATTACATAGTTGCTAAGTCGAGTCATATCCTTGTACATATTGTTTTGGGACGATTGGGACTTATGGGTAAAGTACTAGTGTAATGGAGTAATGGGGAAGAACATCATTTATTACCCCCATATGTACGTTAATATTTTAAAGTACTCCAAATGTTTCGATTATCTTGATTCGAGTCATTAGAATAATTTTATGTAAAGTATGTAAAAGTTCAAGTGTAGGGATGGTACAAAGAATCCCTAGTGATGTATTGTTTTGGATGGTAGGGCAAGAGTGTATGCTAAAATTAAAAAAAAAAAAAAAAAAAAAAAAAAAAAAAAAAAAAAAAAGAGAGAAAAAGAAAAAGTGAAGAAAAAGCATACAGACTACCATCCGCCTCTATCTTTTATTTATGTTTTGTTTTGGTCTATTTTTATTAGTTCGTGATTAGTTTAAGTTGAGTCGAGTCTTGGCTTAGCAACGCCTCATTCTACATGTAATTGACCAAGATGATTGACTTGCCACCTGATGAACTCAAATAAGTACATTTTATTACTATCATTTATCCTAATAATTTGACTTGTTTTATTATATTATGTATGAGGATTGATACTTAATCGTTTACTTTTGTAATTCTCAGGTAAAAACAAGCATTTGGTGAAACTTGGCGATTTTGGACTAATTATGGAGCAAAACATGCAAGAAGTTAAGAGTCTACTGAAATGTACAAGATCAAGACATTCTGCTCCAGATGCGCCGCATCTTGCTTATCACATACGGCGCATCACTATCAATATTTCACCAGATATGATCCAAGATAGAAGAAGACATGCGCCGCATCTATAAATGGAGTTACGCCGCATCTTCTGGCGGTGTACGAATATTCCTGAATATTATAATCTTGGACCCCACGCAAAGTTAAGTCAATGCGCCGCATCTACTTATTAGATGCGCCGCATCTTACCCTCAGACAGAAACTATAAATACCCCAAAGACCAGACGAGTTCCGAGTTCCGAGTTCCGAAGTTTTAGACAGAAGACCGAAGTACAGAAACCTAGGACGAATTCAGTCAAGGCAGCAGCACAAGACACACCCAAACGAAGATACAAGAGCTGTAAGAAGGTGCTGCATGTGTTTAATTCATTAAGTAGTTTTGTTTTATTGTGTTAGTAAACTTTAATTCATCAAGATTGGTGGCTTGTGTAATGTGACAACGGAAAGATTGCACTCCCTTAAAACTGCTTTCTCATTAATTAAAGTTTATATGTTGATGTCTTTGGTGACTTTTATTAGTGCATTGATAACCTCTGTGTCTAGCTGAGCGTTGATCGGGTCGCCATGCCTCTGCCCTCGCCTATTTATTAGATCGCCTATGCATTCTATCGTCTGTAGAAAAGTAGGAAGAAAGATAAATAGGATAGTCATAAGTAATCATTAAGGGTTTACTCGCCGATAAGATTAGAACCAACGAGAAAGGACTTAATCTCGGTGCGTTGCATCGAACTATACACTTCATATAAAACTAGCAATAAAACAAGTGACAAACTACTTATCTATCAGGACAGCCTTCTTATTGTCTCAAGTATTTATCTGTGTACGTGTGTGCTACTTGCTGATTCGTGCCTATTGGTTTAGTTTATTATTTAATTGCAACCAAATCATGCCAGTCTCTCAGGCTGAACCCCCTTGCGTTAGAATAGGTTGTATAGCTAACTTAATATATTAAAATACTGATTAGAATAACTAGATAATACGTTCCACTCTTAGTGATCGACACTCTACTTACCATTATATTCATACTGACCGGGTACACTGCTCGTTAAGTGTGTGTGTTATTGATAAGTCGGCTAAATATAAATTTAAAACTTGAGTAGGCATTAATACTGCTAAACTGCAACGACATACACGCGCATCAAGTTTTTGACGCCGCTGCCGGGGAGTGAATTGTTATTATCTGTTAATTTGATTAGTATTTTAATTAGGTTTTTAATTTTTTTTATCTAACCGCTAATTCTGTTGTGTATTAGATTAATTTGCATTCATTGTAATATTTTGCATATTTTCTGTTTTTGTGTGTTATTTGTTTGTTTTCTTTGTGTTTATTTTCGTTTGTGTTTTTATTTGTTTTTATTTTTCGTATTTTTTGTATTCTGCTATCGTTGTACTGAGCTAAATCAAACGATACGGCGCATCTGATCTCTCAGATACGGCGTATTGCGTTTAATTTTTATAAAATACAACGCGTTTAATTAATTCGATACGACGCATCTTTTCCCCAAGATACGGCGTATCTGTTTTTGATAAAAAAATTTTCTAAACGTTAACGCCATACGACGCATCTGCTTTAGCAGATACGGCGTATCTATTATTTTAATTAAAAACAGTTTTCAAATTATTAAACAGATACGGCGTATCGATTTTTATCGATATGGCGTATCTTCTGAATCAAAAATCTTATATTTTGAAACGTAACGAAAATACGGCGCATTAACTTTTGTTAATACGACACATTTAATTTTAATAAGTATATCGATTTTTGATAATTAAAACAGATACGGCGCATTCTAATTTCTAAGCGGCGTATCTATTTTCTGAATAAAAGTCTGATTTAATTTTAACGATTATAAGATACGGCGTATCCAACTTTTTGGATACGGCGCATCATCTGCAGTTATCAGTTATTTTTATTCTTATATCCGTTTCTATATTCATTAATTTCTCTTCTAGCGAACAAATCCTACTGATGATTTTACTTGTGATGACAAATTTTGCTATGGAAGATATGTCGAAGAACGGATATCTTGCTATGGAGCCCTTGCTTTCGAACTCATCCATGGGAGTTTATGATAATGTCAACTTCAATGTACTCGAGATTGATACGGATTTATTCTCTTGGGAGACCCCTCTTGAAGCTGCTTTTAAGGAATTCATGCGTTTATGCAACATTGACAAAGGGGTATTCTCTTATGATGTATTTGTGAGGTACACTGGAGATGAACTGTTGCTCTTATGGCCTATCATTGAATCCAAAGGATTGAACTGGACTACTATCGAAGAAGATGATGGGAAATTCTATCTTGCATACATGGACTCAAGCAACAAAAGCTGTGGTGGAGGCAATACCCAAATCTCTTACATGCCTTATTCCGAACAATACTGGGGATTAAATGAGAACTATCTGGACGATGAAAGAATTTATGCTGTGGCGGAGTTACTATTTCATGGCAAGTTGGTAAGATTGATGGACCTCTCCCTCAATGATTGGCTTGAACTTAAATATGGTAGTCCGAAATTTGCCCCTGCAAATGAAGTCAAATGGATTATGACTTCATGGTTGACACGTAGTTTTAAGGAGCAATTTAACGAGTTCATGGAGATAAGGAGGAATATGATTGGAAAAGCTTGCTTTGACGTTGACCATGATCCTAACGATGTTGATTTTTCAGAGTGGTTGGCTAGTAAGTTTAATAACCATAAGAGCATGGATCGAGCTACTAAGGATGCATTATGGGTATATTGGATAAGAGGTGAAGACGAAGAAGTAGAAAGCGATTATGGGTCGTCACTTCATGATTCAACAATCAATGAGGGGATTGAAGAATTATTCAGAATTGACATTGATGTGTTCGATTATGAGACACCCTTGTGCAAGCAGTTCAAGGAATTTAACTACCTTCTTCGAGTCGACAATGATGTGCTAACTGGAGATCTACCAGGATTCAAGACTTATGATGATTTCAAAAACACCTGGTACTACGAATGGAACGACGAAATACCATGGGTTTGGGATAAACCATGGGAATTTGAGCACATTAATCACACATGTACACCTTTCGTTTTCAAGGATGGGAGTAGTGTTTGGCCGACCTGTGATTATAAGAGTGACGGAACCTGTAATGGGGGAAGTATTATTGGGATGAAACGGGTTGGAAAAGATGTAACCTTTGAAGATTATGAGTGGTACGATAATGTTGAAGATTGCCCACAAAAAGCGGTGGCTTTATAAGAAAAGGGTAGAATTGAATACTTGAAAGGACTTAAGGGAACATCAAATACTACTTTCTGGGAATGGGTGCATGAACAATTTGATGATTACACGAAGCTTAGTCGACGGCTACAATGGGAATTGGAAAGAGAATGGGAGGCAATTCAAGTTGATAGCAATGAGTCATTAATTGATGAACTAGATGACTATTTGATTAAGGATCCTTATTTTAAGTTTGTTGATAAAGACGAGGAAGAGTTCACCAAAAGAAAGTGTAACCTACTTGGGATTCCTTATAATGAGCCACCCATGATTATTTCCGAAAAATTTAAAATCATCAAATATTCTTTGAGTCCAGATGAAGAATATGTTGCGGCAAAGACCAAGAGTTATACTAGACTAAGTCGCACGGAAGAAAACGTCGCAAAGCTATACGGGAACGTCTTTCGGATGAAGGAAGAAGGATGGACAGTGACAAGGACTAAATGATGAGCTGAACGTGAGTCTAACTTGAAGACTCTGGAATAAAGACAAGTGCTTACCGGGAGACAACCCGAATTTATCTTTTAATTTTCTGTTCTGTGTCGAGTCAGTCAGGCCGCAGAGGATACGACGCATTTCAATCCTGAGATGCGACGCATCTCCTGCAATGGTCATATCTTTATTTTTTCTGCATTTTTTATTTTCGACTTTAAAACTTTTTATCAGTTTATTTTAATGCGGCGCATCCCTGGTTAAGGATGCGACGCATCTTCTATTCTGATCCGTACTTATTCCAGGCTCGATACGGCGTATCTTCTTCAATAAGATACGGCGCATCGACTGACCTGATGATTTTCATTTTTAATTTTTTAATTTTTATGTTTTATTTTAACTAACTACTAATGTATTATGCAAGTTTGAACCTTTCTTAACTTAGGTGTGTTTTAAAGCCTTGGTGGTATTATAGATTCCTGCATTTCCTGTGGATACATCAATTATGAAGCTTAAACGTTCTAATCCACAAGAAAGATGATTTTTGCTCTTATACAAATGGAGGATCATACCGAGCAAATCTCAGGGGAGTTTTTCTGTTCTAATTCTTTTATTTTCCAGTTTTTAACCTTTTATACAAACAACGAGGACGTTGTTTAACTTAAGTGGGGGGATTGGAGAATTAGAACACTTAACACTTACTTGTCCTAAACTTTCAAAATATGCTTAAAATGTGCTTAATATATCAAAATTCAAAATTTTTTAGCATGTTTTTGTTTAAAGTCTAAGTTGCATAGCTGCACACATGACGTTATTTTCAAAAATTGTGATTTTTCAAAATTCACAAATCTATGAGTGTGCCGGTGACTTGTAAACTTTAGAACTTGGCTTGTATACTATTCGAGACCACCATAATAAGTATTATTTATATAATTGGAATGACTTGTCTAAATTGGTAAAATTTCTAGGATTACACCCAAATAGCCATATATGTTATGTGTTATTAGCTAACTACACTGGTTAGTTAACCCCCGTATAAACCCTTTTGTTACTCTCATTTTTAGAGTAAGATACCCCTAGAAAAACACTCAGAGCCATTCCTTTCGTTTCTTACACCTTTGTTAAAATGTTTCGTTACACCCTTACACCTTAGCCTACCCTGTAGATTAGAATCCGTGGTTGGTTAATTGCTTTAGGCAAAGTGTGTTTCCTTACATTACCTGTGTTCGCGTGCGTAATTCATTATCTATGGTTAGGTCGGGAAATTGCACAATGCAATTGGAGTGAAAGTAAATATTGTATATCTTTGAGTTTATTTTTCGTGTGTTTACTACTTTCACTATTACCGTTATTTCTGAAGTCATGAAAAGTATGGAAAAATTATCCAGAATTATCATTATAGTGATGTGGTGAAATTTTACACATCTATGTTTATGTTTAAAAAAAAAAAAAAAAAAAAAAAAAAAAAAAAAAAAAGAAAAAAGAAGGAAAAGTTGGATGTTTGTTTTAACCAACGATGTAAAGTTATGTAAGTGGTCGATATCACCACTAGTTGTTGTATATTATATCTATGGATTGAATGGGAGTTGGCAGTTATGGGAACGCCAACTAAGGTTTATTCTTTGATTAAGATCTTGTTGAGTATAATTCGTGTCTACCTAAAGCGTGTGTTTCAAGTTTTAAAGCGTGAGTTATTCTATGATATGAGTCTTATTCATGGGATGGTTGGGATAGTGATTAACCACACTTAGGATTTTAATTTATTTGTTTTGTTTATTTTTCATTTTACACCAATTTATATCCCAAATATTATCCTTACCCTTTATTATTCTTTATCCAACCAAACCTTTGATTTATTGAGATTAGGGATTTGAGCAATCTTAAGTATCGTAGTCGTGGATTCGGCTATGTATTTATGATTTTGTCGCCCTTTTTGATATATTATTATTGGTGAAGTTTGGACCTATCTTTAGCCTATTCGAGTTAAGGATTTGAGCAATTGCAAGTATCGTGTTCGTGGATTCGATCATGTATTTGTGATTTTGTCGCCTTTTCTGGAATTTGAGATCGATAGAGATTAAGGAGAATAATTAACCCTTAAGCCTAAAACCCTTTTTACCGCTTTAGACTTGTTATTCCTTGGCTTTAGTGGGGGAGATGTGTATACTTGCCAAGCTTATGATAGAATATTTGTCACGACTGGACAGTTAAACGATTAGATTTGCTCTTATCAAATTATTTTATCTAACTTCTAATTCGTTAAGTGTTTAGTTGTGTGATTATGACAAAAATGAATACATGCTTAAAAATAAAATAAATCCTAATATCTTTTAGGATACATTTTCATAAGATTAATTCTAAGGTTTACTTGGGGACAAGTAAAGTTCAAGTGGGGGGATATTTGATGAACTCAAATAAGTACATTTTATTACTATCATTTATTCTAATAATTTGACTTGTTTTATTATATTATGTATGAGGATTGATACTTAATCGTTTACTTTTGTAATTCTCAGGTAAAAACAAGCATTTGGTGAAACTTGGCGATTTTGGACTAATTATGGAGCAAAACATGCAAGAAGTTAAGAGTCTACTGAAATGTACAAGATCAAGATATTCTGCTCCAGATGCGCCGCATCTTGCTTGTCACATACGGCGCATCACTATCAATATTTCACCAGATACGATCCAAGATACAAGAAGACATGCGCCGCATCTATAAATGGAGTTACGCCGCATCTTCTGGCGGTGTACGAATATTCCTGAATATTATAATCTTGGACCCCACGCGAAGTTAAGTCAATGCGCCGCATCTACTTATTAGATGCGCCGCATCTTACCCTCAGACAGAAACTATAAATACCCCAAAGACCAGACGAGTTCCGAGTTCCGAGTTTCGAGTTCCGAAGTTTTAGACAGAAGACCGAAGTACAGAAACCTAGGACGAATTCAGTCAAGGCAGCAGCACAAGACACACCCAAACGAAGATACAAGAGCTGTAAGAAGGTGCTGCATGTGTTTAATTCATTAAGTAGTTTTGTTTTATTGTGTTAGTAAACTTTAATTCATCAAGATTGGTGGCTTGTGTAATGTGACAACGGAAAGATTGCACTCCCTTAAAACTGCTTTCTCATTAATTAAAGTTTATATGTTGATGTCTTTGGTGACTTTTATTAGTGCATTGATAACCTCTGTGTCTAGCTGAGCGTTGATCGGGTCGCCATGCCTCTGCCCTCGCCTATTTATTAGATCGCCTATGCATTCTATCGTCTGTAGAAAAGTAGGAAGAAAGATAAATAGGATAGTCATAAGTAATCATTAAGGGTTTACTCGCCGATAAGATTAGAACCAACGAGAAAGGACTTAATCTCGGTGCGTTGCATCGAACTATACACTTCATATAAAACTAGCAATAAAACAAGTGACAAACTACTTATCTATCAGGACAGCCTTCTTATTGTCTCAAGTATTTATCTGTGTACGTGTGTGCTACTTGCTGATTCGTGCCTATTGGTTTAGTTTATTATTTAATTGCAACCAAATCGTGCCAGTCTCTCAGGCTGAACCCCCTTGCGTTAGAATAGGTTGTATAGCTAACTTAATATATTAAAATACTGATTAGAATAACTAGATAATACGTTCCACTCTTAGTGATCGACACTCTACTTACCATTATATTCATACTGACCGGGTACACTGCTCGTTAAGTGTGTGTGTTATTGATAAGTCGGCTAAATATAAATTTAAAACTTGAGTAGGCATTAATACTGCTAAACCGCAACGACACATCGCACGCATCACCACCAGTAAAAATATCCTTATCCAACAAACCGTGTTTTCCTTATCCCTACACCTAACATTACAACCCTTAAAAGACCTCTTTGATAGTTTATCCTAGGTGCTTACGCCAATGTGGTGGAGGTTTTGATCCTTTCCCAAGCCTATGGTAATCTATTTGCTATGACAGGTAATGAGTGATATTTCTCCATTTTCATATATAAATTTACAACACCCGAGAGATGAGAGTATCCAAACACTTAATGTGAGGTGCTAGTGTATAATTTCCGTGCTTGTTTTGACTAAGGTGGAACGATCATTTGTTGTAATTACTTTTATATTAATGTTAAATGACCCCTAACTTGTATTTTGATTGGTGGAAAAGCTCATTTGCTTGAGGACAAGCAAATCCCAAGTGTAGGGATATTTGATGAGACGAAAAGTGTACCGCTTTTAGGGGGTCATTTATGCCCTAATTCGTGATTATTTGATCCAGTATTGCCCTAAATCGTTCCTTTTGTCATTTTAGGTACTTTGGAGATGAAATCTGGAAAAGGAAGCATTTTGGACGTTTTTGGAGCGAAAAGTGAAGAAAACAGCAAAGTCTCCAAAATCAAGCTGGAAACAGAGCTTGACGGCGTCACGCTTTGTAGGTGACGGCGTCACGTACTGGCAAAAGGATGAATATGAATTTACACGTGACGCGCCAGAAGTTTTTGTGACGGCATCACGTGTTAATGGATGTAGGCCGTCAAGTGTTAAGTTAAAGAGAGACGGGCCAGAGGATTTTTGAAGGTGACGGCGTCAGGATCATAGACCTGAAGACGTCAGATGATATAGAGTGACAGCGTCAAAGTATTCTTACACGAGAAGGAACCTTAGTGAAACCGCCACAAGTTAATCAAGACAATCACAACTCGCGCGCGGAGTAGCTGTTACTGTTTTGGCCATAAAATCTTCATACGAACTCGGATTTAGGTGATTCAAGAGGCCACGGAATCGGGACGAAAAGATCTACAATTTGGTGAAAAAGGGGAGCTGACGCCGTCACTTGTAAAGGCTGACGCTGTCAAATCGATGCGGACAGAAAATCAACTATAAATACAACATCACAACTTCACTTTTTGTAAGCCCTAAACCCTAAGTCCGATTCTAGGGTTTAGGTAGGTGTTTTTCCAGCCACTTAGAGGGTTTCAATCACTTCATAAACATCAAATATTGGTTTGTTGATTTTAACTTAATTATGTCTTTCATTATTGTGGTTGTTTGCCCTTCATTGATCATGCTTTGCTAATTCACCTTGTGTCTACTTATGATTGTGTGAAACTTGTTTATAATTAATTAGATCTTATTGATTCCTTGTTGATGTATGTGTCTATCGTCATCAATAAAGGTGTGACACTTCAATAGATCTAATTGGTTTAGCTTATAATTCTTGTTTCCTATTGTCTCTTGTTTGATTGGGTGATATCGATGTTAGGCTTAAGAAAACTGGCTAACCTCCTATACGGTAACTTGCTTGAACATCTTAAGAAACATGAACCAATGCGTACTAGGTTTATTTGGTTGTATTTAATGCATGAGCGAATTCTAGTGATCCCATGTTAGGAGCTTCTTAGCCGGCTCGACATAGGAGTGAAGTAGGAGCTTATAGAGTTGGGGAAGTACGTACGCCACCCCACGAATGGTATTAAGGAATACAACCCGTCAATTAAAACAAGGTGTGACAATTCAATAGGTAGAATTGGATAGCTAGCAAGGAGTAATACATCATAGGTAGACATGCTTCACTTCCCTTGTAGAACCCTAGTTTACTTTCCTGCACATTAGTTTAATTAGTAGCTTTTGGGTTAGTTGATTAGCAACTAATTCCGCCCACTCCTTCAAACCAGAGATTTTACTTGCTTTTCATAAAATATAAAAATACAAAAAGAATCATCCCTCACCTCTAGACCTAGTAGATAAATTTCAATCCTAACGAACACTATTCTTTGAGTTGAATGATCAATCCCCCGGTACTTGCCACTTCACTATACTACATCGGTCAGGTACACTGCCTGGTGGGGATTGCAAACTTCTCAAGATCCCTTGAGAGGTAAAACCTGTTGTAAGGTCGCAAAACCACGCATCAAGTTTTTGGCGCCGCTGCCGGGGAATAGTTATTGTTTAGGTTGAATTTTTATTTTATTAGGTCTACTCATTAGATTCCTATCTTGGTGAGATTTTTATTTTCTTTTTATTAGCTTTCCCGTAGTCTATCTTTTCTTTGTGTCTTTGTTCGTAAAAACCATTCCATTGACTCTTCCGTTCACCATTATGGAGTACGCGAATCCACCATACTACCCACCACGAAATTCACCCACTCCTTATGACATCTTGATGTTTAAACAATATCGAGGTGAACCCATATATGATGCATGGACTCGTTTTAAAAATTTACTCCGAATAGTCCCTCATCATAACTTCGATTTATGGTCCCTAGCTAAAATCTTTTACGATCGTGTCGACCTATGTGACCAAATATGCATTAATGATTTTGTCAATTGGGACCATAGGGGATTAAATGTTGAAGAAGCATGGGATGCCATTGAAGATTGTGCCCAGTATTATTATAGAGTAGACAACCCAACAAACGTTAGTAGCTACGATTGATGGAGCAGAGTATGTGGTGACTGAGGCTTTGATTAGGGCAAAATTGCAACTGGATGATGACGGTGGTGTCTATCATACCAACTCTGTAGAGATACTTGCTGGGTTAAGAGCTGCTGGTTATCAAAGTACTGACACAGATATGTAGCACAAGAATAAGTTTTGCCCCATGTGGAGGTTTTTGGTTCACACATTACTTCAGTGTATCAGCAACAAGTCTGGAGGATGGGATCAATTCTCTACCCAATTGGGTTGTGGTATTGTATGTATTTCACAGGGTTTGACTTATAATTTCTCTAAGTTTATTTTTGATAATATGGTTGAAAATATTCAAAAGAAAAAGCATAAGTTTTTAATGTACCCTAGGTTTTTACAAATGATTTTAGGCATAACAACCCAAGAGAGAGTCTATTGTCCCATAGGAGCTCTTAGTGCTAAATTGTTTGCTTCTATGAAAACTCATTATGTTGGGGCACATCACCCTCTGCTACCAGCTATGTTGCCACATGGCAATGATGATGCAGGTGAGGGTAATGCTGCTGGTGCTCCACCCTCTCCAAATGCTGCTGATGATGGTAATCCATCATCTTCTAGTGTTGCTGCTGATGGTAATACATCAGTTGGCATTGATGAGGGCCCTTCCATGACTGCTGAAGCATCCAATGTTTCTCCTGACCAACCTACACCTTCACCTTTACATGTTTCACCTAGTCCTAGTCCAACACCAACTCATGTTGCTCCTGATGAGCTTGTTCCTGAGGTTGAGGAGACAATTCAGTCTCTTGGTACCCAAGTACCTTCACCTCTTGAACCTGAGTTTACTAGACTGTCCACACCTAGTCCTGTTAGAGAGCCAATTGATGATAGCTCTCCCACTTTTGAGCATATACATATTTCTTCTGAAAGGCCCAATGAAGCTCCCAATACCACTGAGCAATCTGCTGGTGGAGCTGAGGACCCTATTACTCTCACATATGTATATGATTTGCTCAACAAGAATGTTCAGGAAGTTAACAAGTTAAAGAAGGAGCTCGCATATACCAAATCCTCACTTGGTGGTGAGATTGTGATATTGAAAAGGAGGATTCAGGAGTTAGAAGATCAACTTGGGCAGAAAAAGAAAAGGAAGTTTGTGTTTGCCTCTGATGAAGAGCAGGAGGATATACAATTGGATCATCTTGAGTTATTGGCTGAAGCTGCTCAGCAGACTCATGCTTCTACACCCAAATCTGCTGAATCATCAAAATCAAAAGAGCCTCTCAAGTTCTATAGAAAGAAGAGAAGACAGTATTTGAGCAAGGATTCCACTGAGACTTCTAAGGTGCCAAGTGTGGATGTTGTTCAAGATACAGTTGATGGTGCTCATTTTAAGGCTGATGAACCAATGGTTGATGTTGCTTCTACTGTTGGCCATTCATCTTCAATTCCAGCACAAACTAGTGATACACCTTCAGAAGTTCCTTCTGTAATATTTGTTGCTGGGAGAACTTTTGTCCTTGATCCTGATGCTGCTGTCTCTCCTACACATGTTGCAGATACTTCTCAACATGTTCCTAATATTGATGCTTCTTCTGATGTTCCTACTAAGGATATTGACACAGTTCCAATTGTTGATATTTCTAATGATGATTCTTCTGATGAGCTTGTTACCAAGAGGAAAGGAGTGGTGGATGAGGAAGATCTTGGTCCTGACCTTGTGACTGACAAAGAGAGGATTGAGCAAGCAAGACTGCTGAAAGATTATGAAGATTTGATGAAGAGTCAGGCATTGGCACAAAAGCTTGCAGATCAATTTACTTCAAATTTGCCTCCTGAAAGACAAAGAGAACTGGATGAACAATCAGTTCATTTTACTGATGAGCAGTGGGATTCTTACACTTTACAAGCTGCTTCAAATCCTACTCTAGCTCAAAGTATTTTGGGAGCTGAATTTAATAGTGAGAACTTTCCTGCACAAATGATGGCTATTGGTCAACAAAAGAAAAAAGCTGCAGCTGAAAAGAGAAAGGCTATTGTTGCACAGAAGGCCAAAGCTAAGAGAGAGAAACCACAGACTGAGGCCCAAATGAAGACTTATATGCGAAATGTGGTCTATAACCAATATACTTCTATTTATACATCTGGTTTGACCAAGAAGCAAGTCTGGGCTTTACCTGAATCTGAATTGACACGTTTATATAATAGGATTATGAAGAGTATTAAGCCAGCTTCTAATCAATTGAAGAGGATTGCTACAAGTGTGATTGCTCCAGAAGCTAAAAGACTCAAGACAGTTGAGAGTGTTGCTTCATTTTCTACTGAGAAAACTCCTGAAGTGATACAATCTGCTAAACCTGTTGCTGTACCTTCCATTTCCACTGAGGAAACCTCTGAGAAACAACCATCAATGAGAACTAAGAATCCTTCTATTCTTGTTTCTCCTGGTGCTACACCCATTGCTGCTGACGCATCTATTGAGCCTGCTCCCATTCCTTCTTCTGCATCTGCTGAACAAGAAGGATCACATCTTTCCAACTATAATGCAGATATGGTTAGGAGAGCTGAACAAGAAGCTGCTAAGTCTAGACAGGCCAGAGATGAGTTAGAAAAATTGTATGAAGAAGGTGGTTCTGTTCCAATTTCTTCTGTTCCTACATTTTCTATTCCTACTGAAGATGCTTCTGGTGCATCTGAAAAGGTTACTTCTCTTTCTCCTCTCTCTATGGGAATTTATATACCTGGTAGGAGGAAGAAAAGGATGTCTCACAGAAGACACATTGCCATCAGGAGATCAGTAAGATTAGCTAGGAAGCAGAACTCTGGAGTTCATAAGTCTCATAAGGGTAATTCTTCTAAGCATGTGGACCTACAATCTGCTGATACAACATTTATCAAAGTGGGTTCTTCTGAAACTTTTCCTGAGGGTTCTTATAGTGTGTTGGTACAATGGACATTGACTGATGGACAGCTTAACACCATATATAGGATTGATAATTCCTATATGCAGTTTACTTTCTTGCAAGAAATACTTCACTTGGTGGATAAGCAAGATTTGATTACTCTCCATAGACTTTTCATAGAGTATTATGCCACTCATACACCACAGGGTGCTGGTTTGTACTTACTGGGAGATCTTCAAGTTCTTTTTGATTCTCACTCTCCAAATGGAATAGGCTACTCAATTTGGAAGAACTCTCATAAGTGGAAGGTTGATACTTGGAGATTTTATCCTATCCCCAGTGTACATGTGGTTGAAACAAAGTCTGGTATTAGGGTGTGTATGTTTTCTGATCAGCATTATCCTTTGTCCATTAAACTGATGCAACGAATGCTTAGAAGGAAATTGGAAGTTCCTCCTAATCCAGTGGCCAATGATATGCTAATGCTGAACAGTTGATTGGGTTAATCAAGTCCAAGCTTCTGCAACACAAAGCTTCTACTTGATTCTGGTATTGTGTATCCTTGTTGTGTGATTTATTTCTTAGTAAAAAAAAAAAAAAAAAAAAAAAAAAAAAAAAAAAAAGAACCTTGTATATTTGTACTAACTTTTCTGCAGGTTTGTTGTACATCACTCTGTTGATGGTTATCAACTCACCAGATGTGACTTGTGTCCATCAAAGAGTTGGCTAGTCCAAAGGGTACAGCTTTGGTAAAGACACATCAAATCTGTTGATAGCTGTAATAGCTTGCTCAAAGCTATAGGGTACTTCAACTCACCTGTGGTTTATTCCTGAGAGTTGAAATGGTCCTCAATTCACCATGGATGTAACCCTTTATGGGATCCAAAGAATTGGCTAGTCCACAAAAGTATGGTTTGTGGTAAAGACAATTGGTATCCATATTTGGTATTCAATTCACCAAGGTTCAGTTGAAACCAAGAATTGGCTAGTCCTGAGCAAACGGCTACAGGTAAAGACATCTCAAATCCGTTTATAGCTGATGATTTGCTAAAAATCATATGGTTATCAGTGTATCATAGTTTTTGAACTTAAATATTTGGCTACTCCAGTAGTAATGGATATTGGTAAAGAGACATCAAATCCATTATTTTCAATGATTCACCTCTCACAGGAGTTAACACACCTGGAAGTGATGAGAATAGTATGCAACTTACATGTCTTGATGTACACTTTGTCATTTGTTGCTGCAAAGATATGAAGTTTAAAGTTTTTTCATTCATAGAGATATGGTTCATTTGATTCTTTGTTGCTGATGTTCGAAGTCCATCCTCTTATTCTGAAGTGTTAAAGATCTATCAAGAATCTTGAACTTAACCATGTCAAATTCAAGATTAGGGGAGGATTGTTGGGAATTCTGCTAAGTAAGAATTCTGTTGAAAAATACTGCTGATGGATTCTGCTGAAGAGCTGGAATCTGCTGAAGAAATGTTTCTGCGGAAGTAGAGATTCTGCGTATTATGTTTCTGCTGATGAAGTGTTTCCGCGTATTTTGTTATTAGTTAGGATATGCACGAGTTTTATTAGGAAATTATAATGCATATCTTCTATTAGTTTTTAGAATATACGTTTCTTGTGAAACGGTTTAGGGTTCCTTATCTATAAAAGGAACACATTATTATGTATGATGTACGAGTTTGAAAAACAAGTTTTAGTATTAATAAAAGATCCATAGAGGATCAAACCGTTCTTAGTTATTTGTGTTTTTACTTGTGTTTGATTTCCGCTTTAGAATACAAGTAATAGAGACTTTCTATTAGTGTCTTTGTGATTACATAAACATAACTAACGATCCACGAGTACTCAAAGATCTATCAAGGTCTGAGGTTCAACACGCAGGCACGGCGGCGGTGTTGCCGTGCATGATGGATCCCATCGCGTGTCATCACTCACCCGTTGCCAACCCCCTTAAGGGCACAAATTACTCATTTTCCTTTTCGAAATATGATAAGTTTATGAAAATGTTGGAGTTACATGAAACTTTGTTTAATTTTATGCTTAAGTACCGCGCGTGTAAGTTTGTATTTATATTATCATTGATAATATAACTTAGAGTAAACTCCAAAATACATCCTTGTGGTTTACCTCATTTCGCACCATACATCCATTTCGAAAAGTTGCAACATATACATCCCTCCGTTAGTAAAAGTTAACCTATATACATCCCTCCGTTAAAATAAGGACAAACGGCGCAAATCATTTCTCCGTTATCTCCTAACGAGATAGAAAATGTTTACACCGTTAGTCCTCTGGGTTAACTGTATTTGCACCATTAGTCATTTTTTACGTTTTCGTCCGTTTTTTTTACGTTTTTGTCCCTTTTTTTACGTTTTCGTTCGGTTTTTTTTTTTTTTTTTTTCATTTTTGTCCCTTTTTTTTAACGTTTTCATCCCTTTTTTTACGTTTTCGTCCGCTTTTTTACGTTTTCGTCCATTTTTTACGTTTTCGTTCTATTTTTTTCGTTTTTGTCCCTTTTTTTTACGTTTTCGTCCGCTTTTTTACGTTTCTGCCCGTTTTTTACATTATCGTCCTATTTTTTTCGTTTTTGTCCATTTTTTACGTTTTCGTCCATTTTTTTACGTTTTCGTCTATTTTTTTACGTTTTCATCCGCTTTTTAACGTTTTCGTCCGTTTTTGTCTCTTTTTTTATGTTTTTGTTCAATTTTTTTGTTTTTGTCCTTTTTTTTACGTTTTCGTCCATTTTTTTATGTTTTCGTCCGCTTTTTTACGTAAAAAATGGATGAAAATGTAAAAAAAATGGACAAAAATGAAAAAAATCGAACAAAACGTGAAGAAAGGGACAAAAACGGACGAAAACTTTAAAAAGCGGACGAAAACATAAAAAAAAGACGAAAACGTAAAAAAACGGACGAAAACACAAAAAAAGGACGAAAACGTAAAAAAGCATACGAAAACGTAAAAAAAGGATGAAAACGTAAAAAAAGGGACAAAA
This sequence comes from Artemisia tridentata subsp. tridentata, assembly GCA_021014915.2. NCBI lineage: Eukaryota > Viridiplantae > Streptophyta > Magnoliopsida > Asterales > Asteraceae > Artemisia > Artemisia tridentata. The sequence goes on from CP139503.1 coordinate 207,548,137, forward strand.
ACGAAAAAAATAGAACGAAAATGTAAAAAAACGGACGAAAACGTAAACAAACGGATGAAAACGTAAAAAAAATGACAAAAACGAAAAAAAAGGACAAAAACGGACAAAAACATAAAAAAACGGACGAAAACATTAAAAAGCGGACGAAAACGTAAAAATATAGACGAAAACGAAAAAAAAGGGACGAAAACATAAAAAAACGGACGAAAACCTAAAAAAGCGGACGAAAATGTAAAAAAAAGGGACGAAAACGGACAAAAACGTTAAAAAGCGGACGAAAACGTAAAAAAAGGGACGAAAACCGAAAAAAATGGACGAAAACTTAAAAAAAAGGACGAAAACGTAAAAAAGGACTAACGGTGCAAATAAAGTTAACCCAGAGGACTAACGGTGTAAACATTTTCCATCTCGTTAGGAGATAACGGAGAAATGATTTGCTCCGTTTTTCCTTATTTTAACGGAGGGATGTATATAGGTTAACTTTTACTAACGGAGGGATGTATATGTTGCAACTTTTCGAAATGGATGTATGGTGCGAAATTAGGTAAACCACAGGGATGTATTTTGGAGTTTACTCTATAATTTATATTGTACACTATTAATGGTGTCATTATAATTTAGGGTAAATTGCAAAAATAGTCCCTAAAGTAGCCCAAAAACGACATTAATGTTTTTTTTTTTTTTTTTTTTGCAAAATAGCCACCGAGAGCTACTTTTTGCTAACTTTCGTTATTTTTCTCGTTAAGTGCCACATCACCGAAGGTATTACTGTCATTTCATTGCTTCATAAACACTTGTCTTCTTCCCCACATCTCAAACCCACCCAGCACCACCACCACACAACCACATTAGATTTCACTTGATTTTCTACTTGTCTTCTTCCCCATTCTCACACCATACCCGAACAAAAGACCTTCGTCTTTTCCAGTTTATTATTTATTCCCTCAAATAATAATAATAACTGCAACAAATAAATAAAGAGCAAATTCTTTAAAAGGTACATAAAGTGTGGCGGAAAAGCACTCCTTTCCTAAATGGTCATATGCGAATGTGTGATTTCATTGAATGTGCGACAAGTGTCTATTTTTTTAATAATAAAGTACAGTGATAGGTGGGGGTTTTCCCAAATATTCTTTTTCTATTATTACAAAATTATTTATTTACCCTTATTTCTATAAGAGTCAATTAAATGTGCGACTGTGCTACCCCATTAAATGTGCGAATGTGCGACTTCACTTTATTTCCATATTCCGGCGATAATTCCATCACACACTCCGAATTACCTCAATAATTTTAAAATTTTAACACATACCACTTTATTTACATCTTCCAACATATTTAATTCATAAAATTCAAAAAATCAAGAAATTAAAAACACCGCAACCAAGCGGCTCAAATCCATACACGACCACTACAACCTTAATAAAAAATGAAGAAATTAAAAAAACCATGAAATAAAAAGATTTATTAGATTCATTAATCTCATTTTCAATCATAAAACACAAGCTTTCTAAACACCAACACCACTCACTTTTATTCACTCACCAACCATTTTCATTTTTTATAATCTTTAAATATTTACATACAAAAAAAAAAAAAAAAAAAAAAAAAAAAAAAAAAAAATCCAGATTTATATCAAGTACTATGCAAATTTATTATGTGTGCATATGGGAATTCCACATTTAAATATTTCGGCCAAATACAATAACCACTTTTATTCACTCACAATGTCTCACATGGCAAAAGTTCTTTAGGCTGAAGGGAGTGCAGCGAACCAAGAGGCGATAAGCCCTTGGAACGCTGGCGGTTCGCCTCCAACACCGCCCCCCCCCCCCCGGCGACTTGGTCCACAGGCGATCGATATGGATCACCGGTTTGTGTACAATGTTCGATAAAATATAGCCGTTTGATAACGGCTTATCTTCTTTTTTCTTTTTTTTAAACCTTCGATCTTCATAAAAAAAAACACAGTCAACATATATTTTCAAAAAAAAAGAGGACACACACACCACTCTTATTTCTAAAAAAAAAAACCCACCATAACGTAAAAAAAAATTTTATGGAAGATTTCGAAGATTGTCATCCTCATCATCAAGTTCCGATTCTTCGGAACTAGATGAGGCGATCGAAGGTGCCATTTATAACACCGTTAATACATTTATTGAAGTCGTGAAAGAGCGGGTAGCAGATGATGGCCCCGTTTTAAGAAGAAGGGCGTATGTGAATCGTCGTCGAGAGGAGGCAAACGAGAGGTTGATGCGTTTTTACTTTGTTGATGAACCGGTATTCGATGCGCGGGTATTTCGACAACGCTTTCGTATGAGTAGGCGGCTTTTTTTGAAGATAACAAATGATTTGGAAGAAGAGTACCTGTATTTCCAACAAAATTATGATTGTCGTGGGAAGTTAGGTTTCACCTCAATACAAAAATGTACTTCCGCGCTTCGTCAACTAGCATACGGATCGAGCGTCGATTCATTTGACGAGAACCTGGAAATGTCGGCGAGGACTTCACGGGATACGTTGACTAAATTTTGTCAAGGTATTATTATTAGTTAGAATTATTAGTTGTATTATTATTAGTTAGAATTATTAGTTAGTATTTTTTTAAATTCTTAGTAGTATTATTATTAGTTAGAATTATTAGTTGTATCATTATTAGTTAGAATTGCTACATATTTTTAGTATAGTTAGTTAGTATTTTTTTAATTGTTACTTTTTAACTATTAATAGGTATTATTGAGATGTATGGGCCGACGTATCTACGTAGACCGACTTGGACGGATCTACAACGTATTTACGAGGTGCATGAGCAGGTTCATGGTTTCCCGGGCATGATTGGTAGTATTGATTGCATGCACTGGCCCTGGGAGATTTGCCCGACCGCATGGCGGGGCACACACACATGAGGGGATATTGGGAAACCGTCGTTGATACTTCAGGCGGTTGCGTCTACCGATTTATGGATTTGGAACGCTTATTTTGGTCAGCAAGGATCAAACAACGACATCAACGTGTTTGAGTCTTCACCTATACTTGAAGAAATTATATCTGGGTTGGCGCCAACAGGTTATTATATTTGTTAATAAATGAATTATGTATTTTATAACTTTTTATGTTTTACTAACACGTTTTCATTTTTAATTTGTAGCTGCTTTTTATGCAAACGGTAATTATTACAGAGCGGGGTATTATTTGAGTGATGGCAGATACCCGGAATACACTACCTTTTTGAAGACTTTCACCGACCCAATTGATGAAAAAAGAAAATACTTTAAGAAGAAACAAGAGTCGGCACGGAAGGATATTGAGAGAGCGTTCGGGGTTTTGAAAAAGAGGTGGAAAGTTGTTAGTTTTTCATCAAGATATTGGGACAAGGAGAAAATGCATGCCGTCATGTATACTTGTATTATTCTCCATAACATGATTTTGGAGGATGAGGACAAGGCATTTTGTCAAGATTTCAACGAGCACGACCAGACATTGAACCCCGAGTATTGGACTCAAGAAACTCCAATGGAGCAACGCATTGAGAATTCAAATGTCGTTAGAAGCCTCGAAACACACAATATGCTTAAGGCGGATTTGGTGGATCATTTATGGGATAATCGTGGCCCGAATGAACAACAAAACGCGCCTCCAGAAGTCGACGAATTTGTTAGTGATGAAGAATAATTTTTAGTATTATTAGGTATAACAATTATGTAATATTTATGTTTTACAATTATGTATTTTTAGTTATAAGAATAATTTTTAATATGTATTTTTAGTTATTATTTATATAAAATGTATTTTTAGTTATTATTTATATAAAATGTATTTTTAGTTATTATTAATAAGTTAATATTGAAAAAAAAAAAAACAAAAAAAAAAAACAATCATTACAAGTGCCACGTGTCGCGAGTCGCCCCACCCTCCTGGGTAGCCCCACTCCCCCTTTTTTTTGAGGCTACCCAACATGCTGACTCAGCGCCACGTGTCGCGAGTCGCCCCTTAGTTGGGTAGCCTCACTCCCTTTAGTCTTATAGATCCAACTTTTACCATAGAACCCATCAAGCAATCTTAGCCACTCATTTTTCTTATCAAATAAAAAAATTAATTTCCACCATTTTTTTAAAACTTAAATATCTCGCAAACCGTAAATCGTCAAGCTACAAAAAAAATACCATCGCGACGAGAATTAAATTATCTTTCTATAGACATGCATTGTTATATATTTTCGACGAACTTTTTTTTCGATGAACTTTTTTTTTTCTTCCAAAATTCCCGTCCAGAAAAATCATATATGATTCGTAAGAATCATATATGATTCGATTTTAACAAATCATATATGATTCCATACGAATCATATATGATTCTTACGAATCATATATGATTCGTAAAAATCGAATCATATATGATTCGTATGGAATCATATATGATTTTTACGAATCATATATGATTCTTTCTAGGCGAAAATTAAAAAAAAAAAGTTCGTCGAAAAAAAAAAAGTCGTCGAAAGTATATAACAATGCATATCTATAGAAAGATCATTTAATTCTCGTCGCGATGGTATTTTTTTTGTAGCTTGAAGATTTATCGTTTGCAAGATATGTTGTTTTAAAAAAAAGATGGAAAATAAAAATGGATGGCTATGATTGATCCATTGGTTCTATGGCAAATATGAGATCTATATTGATCTCATCTCTGTCTCACATATGTACAAATTTATTTAAAAAAACCCAATCCAGATTTGCTTTTCTTTTTCTTTAGGAAAAGGAAACCTGTGTGTAGATAGCTCTCTCTACTTCAATTGTAAGCTCACTTTCAATCCATTTATCTCTTCTTTAATGGTCTATTAATATGTCATTTGTATAAACTGTATGTGGGTTAGTGGCGGATCTAGGTTGGTGGTGACAGATCGGATTTTATTTCCGGCGCCGGTAAAGTTCTCCGATCAGTCGTCCGCCGGTAAAGTTCTCCGATCTGAAGGATTTGATGTCAGTTGAGATAGATGAACACGATGGTTGTGTTGTGGTGGTGGTTGAGCAACGGATCTGGTGGTGGTGGTGGAAGGTTGTTAATATAATAACCCACTATTTTTTTCCATGCTCCTTACTCAGAATAATTTATTTCTCATAGTTTACATATTTGTTTTTACACTTAATTTTAAACTAAACTGCATGAATTGAGAGAATAAGCCCACACGCGTACCGACACCCAATTAGTTATGACTTTGGTCTAACAAATTCTTATATGAGTCAAAAATATTGTTTTCATACCAATATTATTAAAATACTCTCAATATTGTATGTTACGTGTTTTAATTGAAAACATCAAACCGGGTTGCCACGACTCACATCTGAACTCAACAAGACACGGGTTACGCTTCGTAAAAATCATTAAATTATTAATGGGCTTTACTAATTATTCGACTAGACAAACTCACCTCAACATGAGCTACCACTATATGAAATTCAATAGCCCATCTCCTGTTATAATTATTTTGTAGTCTATTAATAAACGAACGAACAAACACATCCCTTGTGATTTATTTTCAAACGCACCATATTATATACGTAACACATTTCATTTTTAAAACTACACTCTAACTCGTAACCTTTTCTTTTCCCACTCCATCGTCTAATAATCAAACACACCATATTAACTATCCTTTTAACTTAAACTACAATTTATACACAAACTAAATCACTCACTAAAAACACCACACTTCCTTCATTTTATCCATAAGTCGACTGCCATAGCTAGCCATGCATACACATGTCTTCTTTGGAAGCTCACACTCACATAAGATGTTAATCCCATCATATAGTACCACAATCACATCTTGTCTCCCCTTAATAGCCTTGATCCTTTGGGTAATCAAAATAACCACCATGTTGTCAACTTTTATGAATTTTACCACACTACAAATCCTTCTTTCCCCATGCATTCTATACAGCCGATCCATAAGGAAGTTTAGGAAGCTCAAAGTCAACCATTATGGAAATCACAACTTCCTTCTAATTCCCATGCAAGTCAACTGCTAGGACAATGTACACACGCCCTTTTCTTTTCTTGGAAGTCCTACAATCCCATCACAAGTACAAGGAGGTCATTTCTTGCCTTCCACTCACAACTATGATCCAATGTACAAACACTAAAACCTTTATATTGTCAACTACTATGGAAATCACCACCACTTTCATTCCATTTCCCATGCAAGTCGACAAAAACAAGGACGATTGGACTAGGGATTATCTTCTAATATCATACAAGCTACTTTATTTAAGAAACCAAAGCCTTAAACTCTTCTCACTACTAAAACTCAAACACAAACACACAAACAAACCTCTCTTGCTCACTCTTTTAATCACTGCCGAAAAGAAAGAAGGAAGAAAAAGAAGTTTTGGTCATACTACAAGTCTCATAAGGAATTCACTAGGGTTGGTTCGAGTACGGGTTTGGTTTGGAAGAAGAAAAGCTAGAGTTTTCCCTTGTTCTTTTTGGTTCTCTTTGTCACATTTCCATTCGATCCTCTTCACCACCTTCTTGGTGTCGTAAGTCTCGAACCTATTTCAACATATCTAGTGTATCATGAGTTTCATTGCATTCATATATATATTCGACATGATAAATATATTTCGAATCCAAACTTTTGTTAACAAAGTGTCTCATACATTTTTTTTATATACGAGCCATGCATGCAATATACAATAACGTGAAGTGAAACAATGCACAATATCACTAACCCATTGGAACAATGAAACGAAATGGAAGTCGAAAGCAAATATAAACTTCATGCATGATCAACTGTGTCGAATGAATATATACATATAACCCAGTCGAGACTTCTTCCTTATATACGTACGAGATACAGACTTAACACCATCGAGCCTTTGGCTCAATGGTTGTGTCTTTGGTATGCAAGTCGACTGACCCAGGTTCGAACCCCGTTGTGGTTGCTTGGAATATATATTTTTTTCCTTGTTTTTGTTCACAGCTCGACCCTTATTTCTTCTAAAAACCAAACAGGCCTTTGTTGGGCTCACAAGCCCAAGGTCGAAATTATTAAAGTTAAAACCCACTCGAATTGGTGTGGGCCTTAAGGCCCATTCGACACTTGTGTATACATTTTCAAAATAAGCTGTTCTTATAAGCTTCTAATAAGCTCTTTAAGTTGTATGAATAAAAAGGAAGTATATTTTATGAATTATAAACTTTTGGACTAAAAATGTAATTTTTGCGAAAAGTGGGTTAAAAGTGTCAATTCTGGAAAAAAGGGTGGTTCGAAACAGAAAATGTAAAATTTGAATAAAAACTGAGGGTTAAAACTATTAATAATAGAAAGTTTGGGTGAAAAGTGTAATTTGAGGTTATTGACTAAAATTGTGAACATTTTAAGTATTGGGTTAAAGTGTAACTTTTATATAAGTTAAGGGTGAGATTTGTAAGCTTTATAATATTATCAAAAACTTATATTTACAATTAATTATGTCAAGGTTTCTTTCTATATAAATACAACAATATCGAATTATATATATATATATATATATATATATATATATATATATATATATATATATATATATATATATATATATATATCGACGATGTTCTTAACGAATAAATATAAATCACTAACGAATATTCAATCGATAATAAAACCCACACAACATGAACAATACTTATTAAACACTTTGAGTCGTGAACAAAACTGTAAACTAAGACTTGTCTTGCTAATTTAGGTCGCGTGTCGGTGCCATCCACTATTCCTACTTGACTACCGCTTGTAGACTACTGTATTACTGAGGTGAGTTCTCGTAGCCCCTTTTTCATTATGTTTTCCTTGGGGGAAAATGGTATTCAAATGATATTTTGACTGTTTTCATGCTGTGATACATCGTTTTCATGTTTTTGGACATATATGTGTGATGATGCGATTATGTGCTATAAAATGTTTTGCTCTGTGTGTACATGTAAATGCGCAACTATTAACTCTGTTGAGAGCCGAAGCATTATGATAGATCTATCGGGGTAGCTCCCCACCATGTACTATTTATGTGTGTGACAACATGGTAGGTTCAGTTGGCGTGAAACTATTTTGTTTGACTCATGCTTATAATTGGCATTCATGCTCACTATTGTCCTACCTTGTAATATTCACAGCTTCATGGTTTAACTCCTAAACCTACGAGCTCACTAACTTTATGTTGACGTTTTCGAGTATCCATTTTCAGGTGTTAAGAATGAAGTTACCATAGAAGGTTGAGTATTGGCCTGGCCTAGCAGACATAAGACAAGACCCTTCCGGACTGAGTTCTAGAAGAGTTATGCATTCAGCTTATTACCTTAAGATTTTATCACTTCGTGAACTTATGTATTACGAATTGTTTCACCCGACTTTTGGGATTAATGTAATTTGACTTATGATGTGATGTTGCAATTTAGTACTCCTCTATTTAAACACCTTGTGTACCTGATTATGAAGTCATACCCCGTAAATGCCATTCCGCTGCGCCATTTTTGGGGTGTGACAGTTAATCATTCAACCTATAATCATCAAATCTCATGACAACATCATAAGATATAAAACATGAACTTAATAACATTAAGCACATAACATTCATAGACATACCTTGATCCTTTTATACCCCATGTCCTATCTCTTGGTCATTACTCACTAACAACCCTCTTACTAACTCACTTACTAATCCAAGGCATAATCCTATATACTCATTAACAACACATATCATGAGAACATTCATATTAACAAATAGTAATCATAGTTTCTTACATTGATCATCCAAGCTAAACTATCAAGACATCAATATCATCATCATCATCATCTTCTTCCTTCATCATCATCAATCTCCCTTGCTAAACCTTAATTATCCATCTTGATTCCTACTCAAATCATAGCAATTCTTATTTCCTCATCAAACTAAGACCTTCCAACAAGGGTTTACGAAAACCCATCATCATCTCTATGAATCCAACTTATAATCATAATAAGCACAAGATTAGATCTCACTTACTTGTGGGTGATTGTTATCATAGGTTTATCCTTTGCTTTGAAACCTTTAACCCTTCATGGATTAACCATCAAGCTTTATCTCCCTCCCTCCTTTCTCTCTAAAACCGTCACCCTCAACACACCATAGAAAATGGTGGAACTTTTTAGAAGCTTGAAGATGCTAGGCTTTTATGTTAGTTAGTTGGGAGTTTGCCCAAATGGCAACAATGGTCCTCCAAGTCCTATTCTCTTCTACTTTGGCCATTTAACACTTATAACTTATTTAATACATTACAACTCAAGTTCCTCAAGTATATTTTCATTATATATGTGATACATGATACTTTCCATAACCACATTATACAATACTTTGACGATCGGGTTTGACTACAACGTAACTTCCGTTGACTAACCAATCATAATAAGCCTTCTTCATCTTGTCTAGAGTGGGGACTAGTTGTATTCGGGAAATGGGTCTAACAATTCTACCCCCTTATTTAGATTTCATCCCCGAAATCTACTATCTATCTCCAACCATATCTTAGTCACATAACATACCCCATTGCTAACACCTTCGATTGTTAGTCCATTAGTTGCACAACTAAGTGTTCTTGAAAATCCTGCCATAACATAACACATGTTCCTAATCCCCATTTCTTCCGCATACTTTATATAATCATACGATTCTTACTCTGATTCTTAGCATTCAAAATTCCTAAATACTCCGTTGCATCGATCTACGTGATCTTGCAACTTAAGGCACACTAGACACTATCTAAACCCTTAATCCGTTCTTCTCTCGCTTAAATTCCATAACCTTACGGCCTCTACTAAAGTTGTTAAGTCATCTAAGACACACTTACCCCGGCATTTACTTCCCTTAGTCATCAAGTTAACCATTGCCCCACACTCTTACTCCTATCCTTGCATTATTCTAGGCATACTTACCCTACTAGTTATTTATCATTTCAATCATCTTACATTACATCACAACCTTACTTTCTTTAACCCAAAATTTTCGTTGATAACTACATGATAATTGAGATAATCATATTGTTTGGATTTTATATAAGTCACGCTTGATCAATATCTTCACGTTCTCATCAAACACCTCGTTTCTTCCACTTATTTCTATATACATCAAACTCATCTGCTATTACAAGTCATATGGGAATGTTTCATACTTTGACTTTATAACATCATACTCTAATATATACCCTCACATTACACGTAACAATAGCATCGATTGCTTTCATTACTCACATTTGTACCACGCCACAAGGCACATTATATCGTTATTAAACCTCACTACAATTCCTCAATTCTTCCAACTTATACTTAGTTCTTAAAGCATAGGTTTCTCATAAGCCTCAACTAAAAGTCGTACTCTTATCCTAACCTTCCTATCTTAGACCTTATAAATTCTAACTAATTCTAGCCTTCCGCTTACTACTCCTCCAATCCTACTCGTGCTATGTCGGGAACACAGAAGCCCACTCATTCATACTTCCTCATTTACATGGAAAGGCGTCCCAATCTATGTAAATCAAGAAACATAAACTCGTGGTTATATACTTCTGATATAACACTACTACTCCCAATTATTATACACTCCATCTTATAATCTTCTCGTCGTTTTGCATTCTACCCCTTCTATTTTACCTCGTTTACATTTTTAGCTTGGATCCATATATCTATCTCATTCATCATGGGGACATTTTTATATGCCAAGGATGTAGGCAACCCCTTTGCCGATGAAGGCACTTTAACTTATCCCTGCGGATATCATTACATTTGCATTCCGGAGGATACCGTTACACTTGTATCCCAGAGGATACCATTACACTTGTATCTCAGAGGATACCATTTTACTTCACATCATAACATTGGATCCAAGCTATTTTACCTTTAACACACACTATATCGTCCATTTATTTATTTATTAAATCAGATGTCATAGTGCATATGAAGCCTGCTTATTATAGCTGCACATTTTCTATGCGTTTACACATCTCACCTTAATTTTTAATGGTCAAAACTTGTTGACCATTTCCCCACCTTTGCTTTTACACTTTAGTCTACACGAATTTCTATATATATAGACCTTACATAGGTCATCAATTATAACACCTCATTATCACCCATTTATTCATCTTACACATTTTAAACCTGCTTCGTTATTCAACACTTTCGTTATAATAGTCACCGCTAATGTGGCACATTAGCTGTGATATAAAAAATTTAAAGTAAACCTTAATCTCATACATACTCCATCTCATATAGCTATTAGCACTTAAGCTATACCAATTCATCTCATCACTTACATAACCATAGGCTTAATCCGCTTCCATAACTTCTATTATATTAGACACTTAGCAACTAATGTGTCAACATCAACTATGCCTACTCCGCATCACAATTAGAATATCATACCAACACATTATGCATTTAAGTTCGCTCTTATCCTGTCTCTAATACCACTTATTAATCATCACTATATTATGACCTATTAATGAGACCATACGTTGGTCATTATTAACACACGATTTATGCACGTTCATTACGAGTCAAGTCTTTATAAATGTTGGGTCATGAAAAACCCAAGAATACTTAAAACATGATTTGGACACAAATTAACTAAGTGTTAACCTAAACTGAGAACAATTCAAGTCACTGAGAGAACAGCCTCTCAGTGAGTCATCTTCAGGATGCTTAAGGCGAATTCAAATAGAAGGATTCACTACACAGGAAGGCGGTACTCCCTGAAGTAGCACTTAAGCCAAAGAAGAAGATGATGGTTCGGTGAGTGTTAGACAAGAACTCACTGAACCCCAGTCTCCTCAACAACAATGAAGTAATTATGAATGATAACTGAGAAGCGAGTCCTGAAGAACTAAGTGTCTGAGAAGAAAGGCAGAAATATCTAGGAAGGATTTAAGATAAGATCAAATCTTATCTTGTCAGGAAGAAATCCTTCCTAAGACGGCTTAAAGTCTTGGAGTGTCAGACCAACCACTTTTAAAGACTTAATAAGCCATTTCTATTGGTTCTTGGAAATGACAATTACTGTTGTAATTGTCAGACACGCTTGCTCAACAACTTGCTCAACAACTTGTAATATTTTAATTACTTTTACTCAGATTACTTGTGTATAAATAGATTAAGAAGGAGAGAAGTTGTGTGTGTGTTTTGTACAATTAAAGCTTAGACTTTTGCAAAACAACTTCTCTCCTACAAAGAGTAACGCATCCCTGAGATAGCTCAGTGAGGTCGCATTGTTACCACTCAAGCAAAACTTGAGTTTAGATAGGAGACACCACCATACCTTGTCTATTCAATCCCAAGTTTTTGTTCCGCAAAACACTTGGGTATAGATTCTTTGATTCATTTCTAATAAGAATTTAAACGTTGAAAATTACCTTGAGTTTTTATATTCACGTTTTATAACTGTTAGAATTAATCATAACATTGTATTAGTCATTAACACAAATAGATTAACTTTCTAGTTAACTCTAAGCGTGTAAAGAGAACAACAAGTGGTATTAGAGCCTCTGGTTTATAAAATCTTTTTAAAACTAACCAAGAGTGCTCTAGGTTTTTAAAACCAAGATCCTACTATGGCTGATATCAATGTACCCCAGCTAGTCGACAAAAAGGGTGGCAGCTACTCCGCTGTTGCACCCAGACTTGAAGCTGGGAAATTTTGCAAATGGAAGAAGCGTATGATTTGCTATCTTACCGGTATGGAACCCTACTACATCACCTGTATCAGGGATGGGCCATTTGTCCCTAAGACAGCCGAAGGACTAAACAAGCCTGAGGCCCAATGGACCATTGATGAGAGGAGGGTGGTCAATCAAGACCAAAGCCTGAAAAGCATCCTTATATCATGTCTTCCTGACGATATAATGGAATCAGTCATCAACTGTCTAACAGCCAAGCAAACTTGGGATGACTTGGTAAACAACTTTGAGGGTCCCTCAGATACCAAGGAAAATAGGGTCATGGACCTTAAACTTGAGTATAATACTTTCAGGGCAAAAGACTCTGAAAGTGTCTCACAGACCTACACCAGATACAAGAATTTGATAAATGAATTATCGAATGATGGTGTTGTACTGTCTATGCATGAGACAAATGTTGGCTTTGTCAACAGTCTCCCTGAGAAGTGGCTCAACTTCTCACAAGGCTTGAGGAATGCTAACCACATTCAGACCCTTAAGCTCCCTGAAATTTACGGGAAGTTTGTCTATGAAGACAACTTGATCTCAAGGAGATACCCTGACTCAAAAGCTCTTGAGTCCAAAAAGGCCTTAACCTCCACACCCATATCAACTGCTTTCTATTCTAATGGTGTTGTGCAGGATATTCAAGAGGATTCTGAAGAAGAAATTGATGAAAGGACTGGTGAGGAGTACCTGAACGACTTGAACTTGGAATTCCAAGAAAGGGCACTCCTTGCTAGTTCAAGACGTTTCATCAAAAGAAATCAGTCCAACTTTACAAAACCAAAAGCAAATGAGACCACTGAATGCTTTAAATGTGGTAAAAAGGGTCATTTTGCTAGGGACTGTTATTCTAAAACTATCTCAGAACCCTCTTACAAGTTCTCAGGAAACAGTTCCTCAGAAACTAGCAAGTTTCAACCTAAAATGTTTCAGTCCACCCAACAATTTCAAAACAAGGGTCAAAAGGATTTTGAAACAAAATATAGGAAAATCAAAGCTAAACTTGCACTTCTTGAAACTAACCCCATATTGTCTCAGGATGCTCAAACATCTAAACCTATTCAGACAAAGAACAAGGTATTAGTAGCTGAAGCATATGACTGGGATGAAGAAGAGGTTTCCTCAGATGAGGAAATAAGAGTTAGTGCTCTGATGGCACTTTCTGAAGAGGATCAGGTGGCTGTGGGAAAAATCCATGCTAGGAATGGAGAGTGGGTCAACATCACCATGAAGAAGGTAAATACTTTACTTTCTATGGATGATGATTCTGATTGTCAGTCTTACATGAGTTATATTTGTGTTGATCTAAAGTTTGTTGAGGAACAAAGGCTTAACCTGTTTTCAAAATATAACAAAATTGTGTCAGAATTAAATAAATGTAGAGATGAACTGCTTGCATTGAAACAAGCCAAACTAGAATCTATTACTCTACAAATTCAGAACACTGAAATTTTGAAACAAAACCAAGCCCTTCAAACAGAACTTAAGAAAGAAAAAGCTGTCATTGAAAGCTGGACCAAAAAGAACCCTAAGGTCTTTGATTCTGTGGGCTTAATTCCTAAGATAACTATAGGAATTGACAACCTCACTGAAACCTCCAGTGAGAGTCCCAGTGAAATGACCTTTGTTCCAGCTGGCATATCCTTTGAGCAAGAGATGGAACCCAAGTCAAATGACTGGATTGTCAGGGACAACCCAGTCAGTAAGTTGCCAAACTTTGAGACTGGAAACATCTTGCTCCCTGAGAGTCAGGCTCTGAAAGGTATGCTTGGACTCTTTGACCAACTCAGTATTTCTGATCCAATCAGTGAGCCTGAATCTGAATCAACTCCTCCACTCCCTCCACTAAATACCCTTCAGGGTGCTGCACCAAGCTCAAACCTCCCACCATTGGTCTACTCCCCACACTCTTCAAAGGAGAGATCAGGAAAAGGTAGAATCCTCCTGAGAAGACCACCCCTTGAAGTCTCAGTAAATACTGATGACTCATCAACTTCAGTCCCTTCTGAAGTAGCAACCCAAAGTCCTGATCCAAGAATTGATTAGTTGACTGAAATGGTCAGGAAGCTAAGTGAGAAGATTGTATCTTCTGAAAAACCTTCTCAATTAAAGAAGGAACAAAAACTAGCCTCCTCAAAGACCAAACCCAAACCAACCAAACCCCTGAAAAAGTGTGAACTGTGCAACTATACAAATCATCTCACTGATGACTGCTATAGAGTCCTTTACTGCATGATTTGCAAAAAGGAAGATCACAGGACCTTTGATCATAAAAAATGCTTAGTCATGTCAAACTTTTCAGGACTTAAGGCTCAGTGCCTGAACTACCCTTCTAATTCTAAGCAGAAACAGAAGCAAAAGGCCAAGCCTTTTCCACCTTGCCCATTGTGTGGATTCAATGATCATCATCCTGAGGATTGTCAAAATGACAAACACTGTGAATCTAGTGGAAGTACCACTCAGAAATCCTCAGGAAAAGAGAGGGTCATTCAGTCAAAAAGAGGAATGAATAAACAATCCTCTCAGACTACTGAGGCTACCCCTGTAATTAAATGCAAAACATGTGGTAGCTCAGTCCACTCAGCCACTGACCATGAATCAATTAATACTTTCATAAAGACCTACAAAACCAAACCCTCCATGAAATGGAGTCCTAGAAAGAACTGACCCAGTTTACTATTTGTGCAGAAGAATGCCAAGGATCCTATTTGGCATCTAGACAGTGGATGTTCAAGGAGCATGACTGGTGTTAAGGAGTGTCTGCACAAATATGTGGAAGAACCAGGACCCAAAGTGATATTTGCAGATAATTCAACATGTCTCACTAAGGGTTATGGTTCAGTAAACTGCAATGGTATTGTCTTTACTAGGATAGCTTATGTAAATGGTCTTAAGTACAATCTGATAAGTGTCAGTCAACTATGTGATGCAAAATACATAGTTCAGTTTGATGATAAACAAGGAACCATCTTCAATGCAAATAAGGAAATTGTCCTCATTGCACCAAGAAGACAAGATGTTTATGTATTAGACATGTCCAGTCTAACTCAGGATGGAACTTGTCTCTTTGCTTAGGCCACTGATACTCTCAACTGGCTTTGGCATAAGAGACTCACCCACCTGAACTTTAAAAACATAAACAATCTTGTAAAACAAAACAAGGTCCTTGGCTTACCATCACTTGTGTTTTCAAAGGATAAACCATGCTCAGCTTGTGAAAAAGGTAAACATCACAGAGCATCCTTTAAAACCAAAACCAACTTTTCCATCAGGAACTGCCTACATCTTCTCCATATGGATCTATTTGGACCTATCAGTCCAAGGTCGACTAACCATGAGAAGTATACTCTGGTCATAGTGGATGAATACTCTAGATACACTTGGGTATTCTTCCTAATCAAAAAGAGTCAGGCAGCTGAAACAATCATGTCCTTTGTCAGGAACATTGAAAATCAAAATGACATTAAGGTCAAATAGATTAGAACTGACAATGGGACTGAGTTCAAAAATTATGAACTTGAATGTTTCTGTGATGAGAAAGGTATTTTCCAAAACTTTTCCTCTCCATACACACCTGAACAAAATGGTGTTGCTGAAAGGAAAAATAGAACACTCATTGAAGCTGCTAGGACAATGTTATGTGGATCAGTCCTTTCCAACTATTTTTGGACTGATGCAGTCAAAACTGCCTGTTATACACAAAACAGATCCATAATTGTCAAGAGACATGGGAAAACCCCATATGAGTTATTCAAAGGAAGAATCCCTGACATCATCTACTTTCATGTCTTTGGGTGTCCTGTGTTTATTCATAATCACAAGGATCACCTAGGGAAATTTGATGCAAAAGCTGATGATGGATACTTCCTGGGATACTCACTTGTCTCAAAAGCCTTCAGAGTGTTCAACACAAGGAGACAGCAGTCTGAGGAAACATTTCATGTTACCTTTGATGAGAGCACTGATGCAATCAGGTTCTCAACTGCCTCAGTAGAAGAGATAGGAATTGATAATTCTTCAAGATATCCTCCTGATGAATATCTTCCTGAAAACAATTCTTCTACTCAGTATCAAAATGATGCAAACCTCTCCTATTACATAATCCCTCACAACCTACCTAACCCAACCATCACTGAGTTTGTTGAGGCACATGCAAACACTGATGAAATCAATCAGTCTGTTCAAAATACTCAAGAACCAAACAATCTCAGTGATCTGGTAGACACTCAAGATCCAATCAATGATCATGTGTCTACTCCAGAACCAACCCCTCTACCCAATCAGGCCTCCACAAGTTCAAATCAATATCCAGGACCTCAGGAAAGTTGGACTAGGTCTCAGGACATTGAGCTTGTCAATATTATTGGAGAGCCTACTGAAGGCATGCTCACCAGGAGCATGGCTGCTAGTCTAAGAGCAGCCTCAGCCAATGAATGCCTATTTGTGGACTTCATTTCCACAATTGAACCCAAAAGTATTAAAGAAGCACTTACACATCCATGTTGGGTTCAGGCCATGCATGATGAACTGGAACAATTTGACAGAAACAAGGTAATGACCTTGGTCAAATGTCCTGAGAATATCTCAGTCATTGGCATGAAATGGGTATTCAAAAACAAAACTGATGAAAATGGCATAGTCATTAAAAACAAAGCCAGACTTTTAGCCAAAGGCTATAATCAACAAGAAGGCATTGACTATGAAGAAACATTTGCACCAGTAGCAAGGATGGAAGCCATCAGGATCTTCCTTGCTTTTGCTACATACATGAACTTCAGAGTATACCAAATGGATGTTAAAAGTGCATTCTTAAATGGTTCACTGAAAGAAGAAGTTTATGTTCAGCAACCTCCTGGATTTGAAAGCCATGAGTCTCCTGATCATGTCTGTAAGCTTAACAAAGCCCTTTATGGACTAAAACAAGCTCCCAGGGCATGGTATGAGACTCTCTCAGCCTTCTTAATCCAAAACAAATTTGTCAGAGGCAAGATAGACAACACTTTGTTTATCTATAAGACAAATAATGATGTCATACTAATACAAGTGTATGTTGATGACATCATCTTTGGCTCAACAAGTTTCAAACTTTGCAAACAATTTGAAAAACTTATGGCAAAGAAGTTTGAAATGAGCATGATGGGAGAACTGACATACTTCCTTGGTCTACAGATCAAGCAGACTGATAGAGGAACCACTATCAGTCAAGAGAAGTATGTAAAGAATCTACTGAAGAAGTATGATCTCAATGACTGTGCCTCAGTCAAAACTCCCATGGTCCCCCCAAACAACCTTGGTCCTGATCTCACTGGTAAACCAGTAAATCAAACTCTATTTAGAGGAATGATAGGATCACTGATGTATCTACTTGCATCAAGGCCTGATATCCAATTCTCAGTATGTCTATGTGCCAGATATCAATCTGACCCAAGAGAATCTCATATCACTGCTGTGAAAAGGATATTCAGGTACCTGAAAGGCACTCCTAACCTTGGATTATACTATCCAAAGTGCTCAGGACTTGATCTTAAAGGATACTCAGACTCTGACTATGCTGGATGCAACATGGACAGAAAAAGCACCTCAGGCTCTTGCCAAGTACTTGGTGGGAAATTAGTCTGTTGGAGTGCTATGAAGCAACAATCAGTTGCCTTGTCCTCAGCTGAGGCTGAATATGTTGCAGCAGCTAATTGTTGTGCAAATGTACTCTGGATGAAAAGTCAACTCAGTGACTATGGAATTCAGTATAAGATGGTACCCATCTTTTGTGATAACACAAGTGCAATTGCAATCTCAAACAACCCTGTTCTTCATCAGAGAACAAAACACATTGATATCAGATATCACTTCATCAGGGACCATGTCATGAATGGTGACATTGAATTACACTTCATCCCTACTGAATATCAGTTAGCTGATATCTTCACCAAACCTTTGGATGAACCAACTTTCACAAGGTTGAAAGCTGAATTAGGAATGTTGGATATAGAGAATCAGTCCACTGATTGAATCCTTCCAAATGAAGTGAAAATTCTTAAAACCTCAGGTCCCTGACTCAATGTGTACATCAGTGAAAACATATCACTGAATCCTCAACCTCAGAAACTAAACCCAAGTTCCTGAAATCGTTAGGGTTCAGGAACTAAACCCAAGTTCCTGAATCCTTGTAGCTCAGGAATCATTCCATATTCCTGAATCATCAGTGACTAATCCCAAGTCCCTGAAAAACCATCACTGAATGAAAAGTCATTCAGGGCCCTGAAAAGAGACATTAAATACTGATTTAAATGCTCTAAGTATCTAGTTAGTAAATGTCCAAGGTTGGTAACTGAACTCATACTTAATTCAAGAATATTTGTTCTTTTTGCCTTTCTGGCTTCCACCTCTGGGCCACCACATTCCCACTTGGCATTAAATGCCTCTCCAATCACATTACAAATATGTGATGACTCATCTCTGCAAATTGCACTTTTGCAGAACTACTCAACTGTTCACTTCGACTGTTGCGCCAAACCAGGAAAGTGGAGTGTTGGCATTAAATGCGGATCCCAAAATATATTATTCAAAATAATTTCCAATAATTCTTTTTGAATTAATTAAGATCGCTCAAATGTCTAAAACACCCCCATCTCCACTTCCCTATAAATAACCCAACCAAAAGAAACACACTCACGTTTTTATAGAACTTAAGCAAAACTCTTCCATTTTAATTCTCAAAAACAAATTGTGTGTGTATTCTTAAGCTTTAGAAACCCAGAAACCTTAGTCAAACCGAGACTTACCCACAATGGCTTCTTCTAGAGCTATAGCATACGCCCCTAATGTGGAATTCCTCACTGGGGACGTTGACCTAACAAAGAACAATGTGGTAGGAAATTTCTCTTATCCACAAAACTACCCAGCCTACAAGAACGTTATGAAATTTCTTCGTAATTGTTTTCTTGCAAAGGCTTTCACCCACACCCCCTCAGTCATCTACCATGACTATTTGAGGGAATTCTGGTGCACGGCTGTGGCTACCAGCCCCAAAGACACCAAAGAGTCAATCATCACCTTCACGGTGATGAATGGGAGCAGAACCCTCTCCTTTGACTACTCAACCTTCATCAAAGCCACAGGCCTTGACTTTGCTGAAGCGTTTTCACCCAACCCTACTGATCAGGACATAAAGAATGAACTGATCTTTCTAGCACCCCATGACCCCAGACGTCCTACAACGTCTGCGGGAGGCTTATTGGAGAAGGCTCCAGTAGTCAAAACAAGGTTCCATCCTATTTGGAGGATACTGATGACATTTGTCATTCAGGTCCTGGGTGGAAATAAATCCTCTATGGAACAATTGAACTCATCACAACAATTGATGTTGTTCAGTCTCCTTGAGGGTACAAAAATCGACATCGGAGGAATAATCTTCCGAGACCTTGTTGCTAAGCTCTCAGTAAAACATAGGCAAAGGCATATGTCCTACCCTAGATTTGTTTCCTGTGTGCTTCAGGACCTACTTGGTTCTGACTATGTGAGGCTTGATGCAGAAGGTACGAAGCCTGACGTCCTGCACAAGTCAAACTTCACTAGTAGCATCAGTGAGGCTACACATATTGCCCTGACTGAATACATGCAACCAGTCATTCAGGGTAACGACGTTGTCTCACCAGTTCCTTCACCGACCAAAAAGGTGAAGAAGACAAAGAAGGGTCAGTCCAGCCAGGTGGTTAGACCCAAGCCACTCGCCACTGAGACTGATCCTCAAAACCAACTAAACCTTAAAAAGAGGTTGAAAAAGGCCGAGACCTCTGACACACCCATTTCTGAGACCCTCTTGACCTCAAAACAAAGGCCAACAGAGGTCACTGAGCAATCATCCTCAGTGACCTCGGGCACACCCATTCCACATGGTTCAACTGACATACACAAGTTAGAGGAATCAGGAAGCATTCCCCCCTCACATCCCGATGAAGGTACTGATAAATCATAATCAATGCCCAAGGGAGGAAAGGGTCCTGAATCCTCGGTAGGGCAGCACCACCCTACTGGGAAGAGGACCCACACCCCCTCACATCCCGATGAAGGAACTGTCAAAAAACAATCAGTTCCTAAGGGAGAAAAGGGTTCTAAATCCTCGGTAAGGTAGCACTACCTTACTGAGAAGGGGACCCACAAACATTCACATCCCGCTAATGTTCCTGAGCAATCACCCTCAGGATCTCAGGGAGAAAAGGACCCTAAATCCCCAAAAGGACAGCTCAATCCTGATGGGAAGGGGGTCCACCAACTTTCACAATCAGTACCTAGTGATACCACTGGAAAACACCCATCAGTGGTTGAAGGTGCCAAGGGGGGACAAAGACTCAGAGGGAAAGAAACAACCCGCTGATACGGAACCCATAAACCCCTCATGTGGTCCAATCCTCTCAGGACCTGCCCCCAAAAGCCAGGCTGGTGTTACCCCAGTTATTATGGCTAGTTAGGCTGAGCAAACCCACTCAGTTATTATACAACGGGGTCAGGACCTGACCAAACCAAAGGCGAGTCTTTTTATAAAGAGGAGCCAGTTGAATTTTTGGGTATTGAGTCCATGGGGGACTTTCAAGCTTTTATTGAGTCTGATGAAGAGCTCAGGGAAGAGAATGAAGAGGAAATTTTTGAGGCATGTGAGGATATGGAGACTGATGTACAACCTGAACAATCTCCTCAGTCATCTCCACGCCAAAGTGAAGAGTCAGGTTCTCAATCTTCTGATTCTTCTGATACTGGGGACATCCTCAAAAAGTATGATGACTCTCTTCCCCTCACTGAAATAAAATTGGTCAAGTTCCTGCTCAAGACCAATAGAGCTCTTTACACTGGTCTCTTTGAAGAGATGTTCGATCATCACACTGAAGCTGCTGTTCACAATGCCAACCTGAAGGCAGATGTTGAAAGTTATCATGATGATGTGAACGAAATGCATTCTGACACCAATCACTCCCTGACAGCTATTGATCTTCATCTCAGGAAGTCCAATCTTGCTCTTGAAGGCATCACCAAAAGCCTTGGAACTATTCAAACAGCTTTCAAGGATGACCCCGAACTCAACAAGAAGGTCCTTCAGGCTGCTGAGACTTATCAGAAGCACTCAGCTGAATTCAGTGATCTTTTCAGCTTACTGAAGGATTCTAATATTCAGGGTCTTAACTCTTTATTGGACTCAATCAGGACTTCCTTGGGTCTTCAGGAAAAACATCTGGGTACTTGGGCACAATCTTCAACATCCTTGGCATGGTCACTTGGGTCAAGGATGTCAGGCATTGAAGCTTCTCAGGCTTCTCTTGAGAATAAGATCTCAAGTCTTCAGCAAGACACCTCGGACATCAAATCAATGATGACTGAGATCTATCAGGCTTTCAAGGGTCCTGCTGCTCCAGTGACTCCAACTCTTGCTATCACCATGGCTCAAGCAACAATTGAGGGGGAGAATGACACTGGAGTCCCTAAAGTTTCAACAAGCCAACAACCTCCTTCTCACACTGAGGGGGAGATTCCTAAAGCTTCTACCACCCATCAAGATAAAGGCAAAGGCATCCTCACTGAACCTGAGCCTCAACCTGCACCAATTACGGTTGCAAAGGATCCTGAATCACCAGCCAGGATCCCGTATGACATTGATGGAGTTCTTCACCACTTCTTAGCTGATGAACTCAGTGCTTACCTAGGGGAAGAGGAAACAAAGAAGAAGTTAAAAGAGGAAGAAAAGGTGAGCAAGCTTGCTATTATTAAGGTTGTTCATGAAGAGGCTGAGAAAATTGGTCTTGAGGCTAAGGATCTCTCAGGAAGAGAGGGTGGTATGACCTTTGTAAAGGCTCAGACTGAGGAGATGATTACTCTCAGGAAGGAAAGGGAGGAAAGGAATAAAAGGGCTGAAGAGATCAGGCAGAACATGATTAAGAAATACCAGTGGTATATGACTAGCAGGTTGAAGCCAGAACCAATCACTGATGTTCATATTCATCGAAACACCAATCCTGCCACTGTTACTGTCTACAGAGGTGTTGACATGAGAAACTTTGATGTTCATAAACCCTTCAGATTCGCTGACTTCGGGATCACAGAATTGGATGAGTTGGGTCCATTAATAGCAAAGAAATCAAATGTTGTGGTCCCTAATCTGCTGAAGTCCTTGAGTCTGAGGTATGAAAGATTGACAGCTGCACCTCAGGAACTTGGCACTCCATCTCTTCTTCCTAATTCAGCACAACCAACTCCCTCTCAGTCTTCTTCAAGAAAAAGAAAGAAGATTGAAGCTGAGCCTGAGATCAAGATTCCTGGTCTTGACTGCAATAGGGCTCTCCCTGAAGGTGTTCCTTTCAGGAACAATATGGTCATTGAACAACCTGAAAGAGGTTTGTTTTTCATTGATGAGTTCGGAGACAAAGCCTTCAAAAGGTGGAGTGACATCGATTTGTCAGGGATCAAAGCTATGCTTGGCTTTCTAACGATGGCCTCTCCACTCAAGAGTCCTGAAAATGTGAAGTTTTGTCATGATCTGAAAAGGAAAATCAATGAGCATCCTGACTAACAAGAGCTGCAGTCAAAGAAGCCCAAGCTTGAAGCCCTTGGTATTAAGTTGTACTGATTGATCTGCCTGAATACCCATTATCCCTTTTGTACTTAGTTTGTTAGGACTTGTAATGATATCAATAAGATGATGTTTTTATTATTTCAGTGTCCTTATTTACATTCTTGTACATTCAGTATGAGTAGAAGTCATTAGCTCACTCATAACTGATCAAAACACTTAGGAATAATTTATATCCAAATAGGGGGAGATTGTTGGGTCATGAAAAACCCAAGAATACTTAAAACATGATTTGGACACAAATTAACTAAGTGTTAACTTAAACCGAGAACAATTCAAGTCACTGAGAGAACAGCCTCTCAGTGAGTCATCTTCAGGATGCTTAAGGCGAATTCAAATAGAAGGATTCACTACGCAGGAAGGCGGTACTCCCTGAAGTAGCACTTAAGCCAAAGAAGAAGATGATGGTTCAGTGAGTGTTGGACAAGAACTCACTGAACCCTAGTCTCCTCAACAACAATGAAGTAATTATGAATGATAACTGAGAAGCGAGTCCTGAAGAACTAAGTGCCTGAGAAGAAAGGCAGAAATATCTAGGAAGGATTTAAGATTAGATCAAATCTTATCTTGTCAGGAAGAAATCCTTCCTAAGACGGCTTAAAGTCTTGGAGTGTCAGACCAACCACTTTTAAAGACTTAATAAGCCATTTCTATTGGTTCTTGGAAATGACAATTACTGTTGTAATTGTCAGACACGCTTGCTCAACAACTTTGTCAACAACTTGTAATATTTTAATTACTTTTACTCAGATTACTTGTGTATAAATAGATTAAGAAGGAGAGAAGTTGTGTGTGTGTTTTGTACAATTAAAGCTTAGACTTTTGCAAAACAACTTCTCTCCTACAAAGAGTAACGCATCCCTGAGATAGCTCAGTGAGGTCGCATTATTACCACTCAAGCAAAACTTGAGTTTAGATAGGAGACACCACCATACCTTGTCTATTCAATCCCAAGTGTTTGTTCCGCAAAACACTTGGGTATAGATTCTTTGATTCATTTCTAATAAGAATTTAAACGTTGAAAATTACCTTGAGTTTTTATATTCACGTTTTATAACTGTTAGAATTAATCATAACATTGTATTAGTCATTAACACAAATAGATTAACTTTCTAGTTAACTCTAAGCGTGTAAAGGGAACAACAATAAACCATTACTCAACTCATCACATCCATTCATATGCTCATACAAGACTCATCGACACCATCCAAGCGCACGGTGTTCTTATTACTTATACACAAATCTAGTCCGCTTTAGACATACACTACTTACGTCTTGATACACATTCAATACTTAATTCGCTTACTAACCCATCTCTAATACCACTTATCGTTTCTAGCCTCAACTTGATACTACTACCCTTCTATAGTACACATTCTTATGTCAATCACCGGTACATTAATCATGTCTAACTTACTAATTCTAGGTTTCACTAATTATTCATTTTTCAAGCATTTCTTAGACTATCACTATTCCGTTTCTCTTCTCCTTGCCTTACGCACTCCCAATCATTCACCTATCATCTTTCATTATTTAGGACAGAATCTATAGGATACTTGCCGATTTAATATATATATATATATATATATATATATATATATTATATATATATATATATATATATATATATATATATATATATATATATATATATATATATACACACACACACACACACTAGTTGTCGAAGCCCACCCGATGGGCGGCCATGCTTTGTAATTTTTTATTTTGTAATTTTCACGCTCTTTATTATAATTGTTAATTACCGAGACACATACAAAACGAATCTTGGATTATTTAGCGATTAGCAATTGTCGATGTTGTTTATTTTTAGCGTAATAAGTTTGAATAATGCGACATATGTATGGAAAGGTTGTATTTGTGTGTAAATAATTACTTAGGGAGTTTATATTAATTGTTAATTATATGTGTTTAGTTTGATATATGAATTATGTAATGATTTGTAAAAGATGTTGTTAATTATATATTTTAATATGTTGTTGTGTATTCATGTTGTTGTCTATTTATTAGTTTCTTTAGTAATAATTAACTCGTATTATTATGTAAAAGATGTTGTGAATAATAGAGTTGATTTTGTTGTTGTCTATTTATGTTGTGGTCTATTTCTTAGTTTCTTTTGTATTTTTTTTAAATTTAAATATATTATGAAAAGATTTAGATTTAGATTACATATTATTTAAGAAATGATACATTTATCTTATTTAATTTGAAAATTATATTTAAATAAGTGAATCAACAATTTTAATTATGTTCTACAAATCAATTATATTTATAATAGGAAAATGTTTGTTTTTATTTTTGTTGTTTTTAAAAGGAAGGCGGCCTACACTTATGATCATCATTTTCATGGTCCGCCTGATGGGAGGGGTAGACTTATGATTATCGTTGAAAAAAGTAAGTTAGCAAAAAAAAAAATATTAACATACTAAATTTTATACTGAATGGATTAAGAACGAAAAGAAATATACGTTTATCGAATATGATAGAAAATATAAAGCTTGACAACCTTCGCGTTTACAAACTTATTTACATGAATGTTGCGTTTGCTAAATCATAGATGGGCCAAGTTGCCTGTTTGACACCTTCATTCTAGAACCTTGACAACCGGCACATTTCATTGAAGCACTTTGACCCGTTACACTAGAGGGGCATGACTTGTGATTATTCTTTGAATGTACTACTTTACGAATAAAATATACGTTTATCGAATATGAGAGAAAATACAAAGCTTGAAAACCTTCGTGTTTACAAACTTATTTACATGAATGTTGCATTTGCTAAAGCATAGATGGGTTATTTTTAAAAGGAAGGCGGCATACACTTATGATTATCGTTTGCATGGTCCGGTTGATGGGCGGGGTAGACTTATGATTATCGTTGAAAAAAGTAAGTTAGCAAAAAAAAGATATTAACATACTAAATTATATACTTAATGGATTAAGAATGAAAATAAACATACATTTATCGAATATGAGAGAAAATATAAAGCTTGACAACATTCGTGTTTACAAACTTATTTACATGACCGTGAGAGGATCTCTATCATTTCTTTTTTCAACCTTAAGGGACCATAAAGAATCCATCAAAGACCACTCTCACCCACGAAACTCGCTCAAACCAAATGTTTTACCCGCTTTTTTGATACCAATTAACTCTTTCCTTGATTTAACATTCCTTAAACCAAATATTGATAAGTAAGATTAAATCACACCATGTAAGTTTTTTTTTTTTTTTTTTTTTACATTATCCACAGATCATGATTAGACTAAATCATGCCATAATTAAAAAAAATACATAATTTGCATGACATTGAAACTTAATAAGTACGTGAAAAGGATATACTGGTTCACATTTTATTGATTTTATATGGCTTAACAATTTAACATAAAATTTTGGATCAATCCATGTTTGCATTGCATTATTATAAAGTAAACAGAGTGTATATATATATAAAACCATTTAATTTTTGAAGACATACCCACCAGTTTGCTATACATGCAAAGACACATCTATATATATCACAGTTAACTGTATTAAAGAAAGAATATGTCTTTATTGTTGTGTCGTGGAAGAAGCAATAATTGATCTTCAAAATTAAACGTTAGAACGGAGTAGCCAAGAGAAGTTTGTTACCTTTATATGTGCATAGTTACATTATATCCATGGTGAAATACACACAATAGTACCTATAACATATGAAGAAAAAAGATTTTTGAAACAACGTATATTTAATATTAATTATAAAATTGCCTCAAACACTAATAAAAGCTAGTCTATAATACATTCATTAAGCTCATGACGTCATGAGCTGATTTAGTATTTGCGTTATTTAAAGAGAAAATCTGGAAACATGTTGCATACTCAGTTTCCAATTAATGGGTTTCTTTTTCTTTAGTTGTAGCTGCCACGATGTTTCGTCTACGAAGAGTGAATCCATTGCCTTCCTAAATATAAAAAGTGGCATCAAGAACATAACTTAATACTATGTAATATGTAATAACAAATCTTAACACTGTAATACATAATTGAAATCAACGTTTATCGAATATAATAAAAAAAAATTACAAAGTGATACGTAAGAACAAAGTATACAACCAAATAAACTCAAATGTGAAATAAAACTTGTTGGGAATTATCACAAGAGAAGACTTAATATGAAGAACAGACTTAAGTCTACTAGGTTACTTAGTTAAGTCTGTTAGTTGTATTTATGTCATAGTTAAGTCTGCCAGTTCAATGTTAAGTCTGGTAGACATAATAGATTAGTTAAGTCTGATCGACAGAAATAGTTAAGTCTGTTTATGATTTATAGTAAGTTTGTTAGCTATAAGTTAGGAAAGGATACGTGGTTATCTTTATAGAAGATATGGTTAGATACGTTTATCCTTCTACACGTTTTGTATCTAGGGTTTCCTTGGTGTATAAAAGGAACCCTAAGGCATTAGTTTTGGTACGCATATTGATTAACAAGTTAGTTGACATTGTGATTCAAAGTTAATAGAATTACAAAGTTAGTATATTGTGTTCTTCATTGTTATTGTTAAGATTCCGCATTAGCAATAAACAATCTGTTAGAGTTTCTCACTTAGATCAATTTGGATTTATTCAAGTTGTCTAACAAGTAACCAAGGCTACATGGATCCATAATTCGTGTGGACCTACAAGTGGTATCAGAGCCTGTAGAGAGACTCTGAGTTCAAAGAAACACAAAAACCACAAACACAAATCACTCAAACAAACCCTGCACAATGTCTGTTAAAGGTGATGATTTCTCAAACCATCTCAGTGATAATGAATCAAACCATGAAGAAGAAGCATCAGAAGCTGGCACATCCAACAACAAATCACAACAACAAACCATACCTGCCACAACCACCATATCAAACATTAAACTCCCAATCCTGAAGAAGGAAGAATATGACATATGGGCTATGGAGATGGAGCACTATATGGAGTATGTCGACAATGATGTCTGGAAGGTGATCCAGAATGGGAATTCTAAGAAGAGGGTTTCAGTTGGCAAGGATGGAGTTGTTAGGGTGCTTCCACCAGTGTCTGCCTCAGAAATTCATGTAGTGGAAAAGGAGAGAAAAGCTAAAACCCTTTTACTGATGGCACTTCCCAAGGAGCACTTGAGAAGGTTTCATGGCATGGATGATGCCAAGGAAATCTGGGAAGCTATCAAAACAAGATTTGGAGGGAATGCAAACTCCAAGAAGATGCAGAAGGCTGTTCTTAAGCAGCAATTTGAAGCATTCTCAGTAACCAGTGCTGAAGGGTTGGAGAAGGGTTATGACAGGTTTCAACATCTTCTTTCCCAATTGGAGGCTCATGGTGCTGCTGTGTCGAATGAAGATGCAAATCACAAGTTCCTCAGATCATTGCCTAAAGAATGGTCAAGTGTGACAATGACCATGAGAATGAAGGAAGAAATTGACACCATAACAACTGATGACCTGTACAACAATCTTAGGGTTTTTGAACAGGAAATCCAAGGAAACACAAAAGCATCTTCAAGTTCTACCAATGTTGCCTTTGTTTCTCAAAGCAAGGGCAGCACTAACAAGGTTAAGTCTGGCGGTTTTAATTCTGGTGGTTATGAAACTTCTTCAAGCAGCATGAGAGAGAGAGATGCACCTGCAGGTTTTGCTGATGAAGTAGTTTACTCATTTTTTGTTGGGAATTATCAAGAGAAGACTTAATGGGAAAACAGATTTAAGTCTGGTGGCGTACACAATTAAGTCTGTTAGTGTATTTTGTAATATTAAGTCTGGTAGAGTATAATATTGTTAAGTCCGGTTGACTTATTAAGTTAAGTCTGGTTATGTATTTTAGAGATAAGTTAGAGATAAGTTAGGAAAGGATTTGAAGTTATCTTTAGAGAAGATACGTAAATCCTTATACAAGTTTTGTATCTAGGGTTTCCTTGGTGTATAAAAGGAATCCTAATTCATAGTTTAGAGATGACGACGAAGATTGTAATTCAGTAAACGATTAGTAATACAAAGTTAGTTGTGTTCTTCATTGTTTGTGTTAAGATTCCGCATTAGCATAAACAAAGTGTTAGAGTATTGCTTAGATTGATTTGATTTATTCAAATCGTCTACTAAGTTGTTAAAGGCTACTTAGAGATCCATATTCGTGTGGACCAACAAGTGGTATCAGAGCCTGAAAAGAGACTCTGAGGTTGAAGAATCACAAACCCTAAATCACTAAAATCATCCTACAACATGACGAGAACCGAAATCCCTCCTGATCAAACCCCTCCCAAGAATGATGAATTCTCCATACATGGCAGTGATGATGACAAATCCATTCATGAAGAAGAGAAACCTGAAACCAGTAACACCAAAACACCAATCATTCCCTCAACCACAACCATATCCAATACAAAACTTCCAATCCTGAAAAGAGATGAGTACGATATATGGGCAATGGAGATGGAACATTATTTGGAATATACTGATAGTGAAATCTGGAAGGTTATTCAGAAAGGCAATTCAAAGAAAAGGGTCTCGGCTGGAGCAGATGGATCGGTTAGAATTTTACCGCCAGTATCTGCAGAGGAGATACGGGCTGTTGAAAAGGAGAAAAAGGCAAGAACTGTGCTGATGATGGCTCTTCCCAAAGAGCACTTGAGAACGTTTCATAACATGACCGATGCCAAAGAAATTTGGCAAGCAATCAAGAAGCGTTTTGGTGGGAATGCAAACTCAAAGAGAATGCAGAAGTCTGTTCTCAAGCAACAATTTGAGACTTTCAGCATATCTAGCACAGAAGGACTCGAAAAGGGCTATGATAGGTTTTAACTCCTTCTGGCACAATTGGAATCTCTTGGTGCTCCAGTATCAGAGGAAGATGCCAACCTTAAACTCCTCAGAGCACTCCCATCAGAATGGTCAAGTGTTTCTATGACTATGAGGGTAACGGATGAAGTGGACAGCATGACAACTGATGACCTGTACAATAACCTTAGGGTTTTTGAACAAGAAATCAAGGGATATTCTAAAGCATCTTCCAGTTCCTCAAATGTTGCCTTTGTCTCTCAAGGTAAGGGCAGCACTACTAGAGTTAAGTCTGGCAAGATTAATTCTGGTGGTTATAAGACTCCTACTAGCAGTACAAGGGAAATAGCTGCTTCTGAAGGCGTTGCTGATGAGATTCTTCATTCATTCTTTTCTTATCAACAAGAAGATGATGAGTTTATCAGTGAAGATTTGGAACAGATCAATGATGCTGAAGTAGAAGAGATGGATATTAAATGGCAAATTGCCATGATTGCTCTGCGGGTTAAGAGGTTCCAAAAGCAGCATGGAAGGCCTATTCGTTTTGATAACAAGTCTCAAGTGGGGTACACTACAAGGACTGTTGAGTGCTATAATTGTCATAAACATGGGCATTTTGCTAGAGACTGCAAGGAGAAGAAATCTGCTGATGAAGACAGGAAGAGAAGCAATGATTACTCAAAGAATGACAGGTCAGAGAGGAACCAGATGAGCATGCGGACATTGGAAGCTGGAGATGTGAACTGGACTGAGCACTTACCAGAGGAGGACGTAAAGAATCATGCACTTATGGCCATTGGTACTGATAATGAGGTATCCTTATGTTCAAAAATATGCATTGATTCATATAATCATCTCAAATCTGTGTGTGATGAACAATTGAGAGAAATAGGTGACCAGGAAGCAAAAATTCTAGCTTATACTAATGCAGTTAAAAAGTTAGAAGCATAAATTGTCACCTTACAAAAACAACATGCCTCTTTGAATGAAAAAATCACTTTTCAAGCAAATGAAATATATGAAAAAGATGAGAAACTTAAAAAATATAGAAGAATAGGCATGAAAGCTGTTAAAGAAAGAGATGAATTGCAAAAGAAAATAGATCAATGGCAACACTCTGCTAAGTGTCAAGATCAACTCCTAGCTTGTCAAATGAGTTCCACAACTAAAATTGGCTTAGGTTTTGAAATTAAGTCAAATGATGAAGTGCTAAGTTATGAAGAAGAAATGGATAGATCAGCTTTCACATGTACAAAAGAGGATTATGTTGGTAAACCTATTTACAATAGGTTCATTAAGTCTGATGACTTTAAAGGAGTGGCACATCCACTAAGTGGAGATCACACTCCTTCTCAAAAGGTAGACCTTGATGATTCTCTATTTGTATATGGTAAAAAGGGTCCTATATATCCTGAGACAGACAACTCTGATGACAGATCAAGTGAATACTCCACTTGTCAAACCAATGACAGTGAAGAATCCATAAGAGATGTCTCTGAGAAATCTGAATCAGGGTCAGAGTGTAAATCAAAAGAGTCCTCTAAATCAAGATCTGTCAAAAAGAGTGAACCAGAGGTGACAAAATCAAAATCAAATACAAATAGACCTAGGTGTGTTAATCACATGAAAACTTCTAGGGAGTCTGTTAAGAATCAAGAGTCACCAAAACCCGATAGGATGCAACAAGAGTTTAGGAAAAATAACAACTTTGGTCCTAAGAGGTGTTTTGTGTGTGGTAGTTTAAGTCACCTGATTAAGGATTGTGACTTTCATGAGAAAAGGATGCAAAAAGAGGTTGAACTAAGAAAGAATAAGAGTGTTAATGACCACATGAATAATAAACCAGTTTGGAACAATGCTAACAGGATTAATCATGCAAATAAGTTTATGACTAGACTTGTACAAGTTAATTCTGGTTATATTAGTTCTGCTAGAACAAATTCTGGTAGACCAAACTTTAGTTCTGGTAGACTAAACTTTAGTTCTGGTAGAGCAAATGATGCGCGTGTGCGTATGCTCTAATTTATACCCACGGTATGTCGTTGTGGTTTTAGCAGTATTCAAGTTTTAAATTTATATTTAGCCGACTTATCAATAACACACACACTTTAACGAGCAGTGTACCCGGTCAGTATGAATATAATGGTAAGTAGAGTGTCGATCACTAAGAGTGGAACGTATTATCTAGTTATCCTGATCAGTATTTTAATATCTTAAGTTAGCTATACAACCTAATCTAACGCAAGGGGGTTCAGCCTGAGAGACTGGCACGGTTTGGTTGTGATTAATTATAAACTAAACTAATAAGCACGAATCAGCGAGTAGCACACACGTACACATATAAATACTTGAGACAATAAGAAGACCTGTCCTGATAGTTAAGTAGCTTGTCACTTGTTTTATTGCTAGTTTTATATGAAGTGTATAGTTTGATGCAACGCACCGAGATTAAGTCCTTTCTCGTTGGTTCTAATCTTATCGGCTAGTAAACCCTTAATGATTACTTATGACTATCCCATTTATCTTTCTTCCTACTTTTCTACAGATGATAGAATGCATAGGCGATCTAATAAATAGGCGAGGAAGGGGTATGGCGACCCAAGCAATGCTCAGCTAGACACAGAGGTTATCAATGCACTAATAAAAGTCACCAAAGACATCAACATATAAACTTTAATTAATGGGAAAGCAATTTTAAGGGGAGTCGAAGTGCATGGTTAAATCCATGATCACAAGCCCATCAATCCAGACCAATTAAAGTGTACTAATACAATAAAACAAAACTACTTAATGAATTAAATACATGCAGGACCTTCTTACAGATCTTGTATCTTCGTTCAAGGTGTGTCTTGTGTTGCTACTTCGTCTGAATTCAGCCTAGGGTTTCTGTGGTCTTCGGTCTTCTTTCGGTATTAGGCTCTCGAAATTCGTCTGGTCTTGGGGTATTTATAGTTTCTGTCTGAGGGTAAGATGCGGCGCATTGAATAAGTAGATGCGGCGCATTGACTTAACTTCGCGTGGGGTCCAAGATTAATATATTCAGGAATATTCGTACACCGCCAGAAGATGCGGCGTAACTCCATTCTTAGATGCGGCGCATGTCCTTGCTGTCTTGGATCGTATCTTGTGAAATCTTGATAGTGATGCGCCGTATGTAATAAGTAAGATGCGGCGTATCTGGAGCAGAATGTATTGATCTTGTACATTTTAGTAGACTCTTAACTTCTTGCATGTTTTGCTCCATAATTAGTCCAAAATCGCCAAGTTTCACATAATACTTGTTTTTACCTGAGAATTACAAATGTAAACATTAACGTATCAATTCTCACAGATAATATAATAAAACAAGTCAAATAAATAGGATAAATGATGGTAATAAAATGTACTTATTTGAGTTCATCAAATATCCCCCCACTTGAACTTTACTTGTCCCCAAGTAAACCTTAGAATTAATCTTATGAAAATGTATCCTAAAAGATATTAGGATTTATTTTTATATTTACGCATGTATTCGTTTTATCATAATCACACAACCAAACACTTAACGAATTAGAAGTAAAATAAAATAAAATGATGAAAGCAAATCTAATCGTTTAACTGTCCAGTCGTGATGAATATTCTATCATAAGCTTGGCAAGTATACGTATCTCCTCCACTAAAGCCAAGGAATAACAAGTCTAAAGCGGTAAAAAGGGTTTGTTGTTTAAGGGTTAATTATTCTTCTTAATCTCTATCGATCTCAAATTCCAGAAAAGGCGACAAAATCACAAATACATGATCGAATCCACGAACACGATACTTGCAATTGCTCAAATCCTTAACTCGAATAGGCTAAAGATAGGACCAAGTAATCTTCACCAATAATATTATATCAAAAAGGGCGACAAAATCATAAATACATAGCCGAATCCACGACTACGATACTTAAGATTGCTCAAATCCCTAATCTCAATAAATCAAAGGTTTGGATAAAGAATAATATAGGGTATGGATATTTGGGATACAAATTGGTGTAAAATGAAAAAATAAACAAAACAGATAAATTAAAATCTTAAGTGTGGTTAATTACTATCCCAACCATCCCATGAATAAGACTCATATCATAGAATAACTCACGCTTTAACACTTGAAACAAACGCTTTAGGTAGACACGAATTATATTCAACAAGATCTCAATCAAAGAATAACCTTTAGTTGGCGTTCCCATAACGTTCAACTCCCATTCAATCCATAGATATAATATACAACAACTAGTGGTGATATCAACCACCTAATACAAAACTTTACATAAGTTGGTTAAAACAAACTTCCAACTTTTCCTTTTTCTTTTTCTTATCTTATTTTTTTTCGATTTTTTTTTTTTTTTTTTTTTTTTTTTTTTTTTTTTTTTTTTTTGAAACATAAACATAGATGTGTAAAATTTCACAACTTCACTATAATGATAACTCTGGATAATTTTTCCATACTTTTCATGACTTCAGAAATAACGGTAATAGTGAAAATAGTAAACACACGAAAAATAAACTCAAAGATATACAATATTTACTTTTACTCCAATTGCATTGTGCAATTTCCCGACCTCACCATAGATAATTAATTACACACGCGAACACAGGTAATGTAAGGAAACACACTTTGCCTAAAGCAATTAACCAACCACGGATTTTAATCTACAGGGTAGGCTAAGGTGTAAGGGTGTAACGATACATTATAACAAAGGTGTAAAAAACGAAAGGAATGGCTCTGAGTGTTTTTCTAGGGATATCTTACTCTAAAACTGAGAGTAACAAAGGGTTTATACGGGGGTTAACTAACCAGTGTAGTTAGGTAATATCACAAAACATATAAAGGCTATTTGGGTGTAATCCTAGAAATTTACCAATTTAGACAAGTCATTCCAATTATAAAAATAATACTTATTATGGTGGTCTCGAATAGTATACAAGCCAAGTTCTAAAGTTTACAAGTCACCGGCACACTCATAGATTTGTGAATTTTTGAAAAGTTCACAATTTTTGGAAATAATGTTATGTGTGCAGCTATGCAACTTAGATCTTAAACAAAAACATGCTAAAAATTTTTAATTTTGATATATTAAGCGCATTTTAAGCATAATTTTTGAAAAAGTTTAGGACAACTAAGTGTTCTAATTCTCCAATCCCCCCACTTAAGTTAAACAACGTCCTCGTTGTTTGTATCAAAGGTTAAAAACTGAAAAATAAAAGAATTAGAACAGAAAAACTCCCCTGAGATTTGCTCGGTATGATCCTCCATTGTTTGTATAAGAGCAAAAATCAACTTCCTCGTGGATGAGAACGTTTAAGCTTCATAATTGATGTATCCACAGGAAATGCAGGAATCTATAATACCACCAATACTTTAACACACCTAAATTAAGAAGTTTCAAACTTGCATAATACATTAGTAGTTAGTAAAAATAAAATGTAAAAATTAAAATGAAAATCATCAGGTCAGTCGATACGCCGTATCTTATGGAAGAAGATACACCGTATCGAGCCTGGAATAAATACGAATCAGAATAGAAGATGCGTCGCATCCTTAACCAGGGATGCGCCGCATTAAAATAAACTGACAAAAAGTTTTAAAGTTAAAAGTAAAAAAAA
Source organism: Artemisia tridentata subsp. tridentata (assembly GCA_021014915.2). Taxonomy (NCBI): domain Eukaryota; kingdom Viridiplantae; phylum Streptophyta; class Magnoliopsida; order Asterales; family Asteraceae; genus Artemisia; species Artemisia tridentata. The sequence goes on from CP139503.1 coordinate 207,583,902, forward strand.
ATGTAGAAAATAAAGTAAGATATGACCAGTGCAGGAGATACGTCGCATCTTGGGATTGAGATGCGCCGTATCTTCTGCGGGCCTGACTGACTAGACACAGAACAAAATATAAAAATTTTCCGGGTTGTCTCCCGGTCAGCACTTGTCTTTATTCCAGAGTCTTCAACTTAGACTCACGTTCAGCTCTTTAATATTGATCATTGAAGGAGTCGGAAGCATCGCGCTCCCTCATCGCCAATTCAGTAATATTGAACACTCCTTGCTCGTCCTTAATTTCCACGCCATTCTTCTTTAATATCTGTATAAACAAAGTTCTATCCCTTTCGGGCAGAGATGACAAAATAATAGACAGGAAATTCTTATTATTATAGAGGCATAAATATGCAAGGGTGGGTGGTAGTTCAATAAACACATCATTATTCAAATTTGAATGCTCAACTATTCTCCTACGTTTGTTAATTACTATGCAATCATACCACTCATCATTAGAATCATTAACAATATTGCGTCTAAGTTCGGTAGGTACATTAAGGTCAATAAATTCCTCGAAGTTCTCATGATTAGGATTAGTTGAGTTGTTTTGAATCAATGTTTCTCCCATAAGCCTAGCTTAAAGATCGAGGTCCATACGTTCTCTTAATCCTAGCACATAGACGCTTCTAATTATGCTTTTAACAGGATCTTGGCACTTATAGACTAGTTTATTATTCCCTACCCTTAATGAGAATTTTCTTTTAAACACATCAATCTTAGCACGGGCGGTAGACAAGAAAGGTCTTCCAAGGATTAAAGGAATCTTAACATCCTCGGGCATATCTAATATAACAAAGTCTACAGGGAAAACAAACTTCTCAATCTTAACTAGCACATTATTAGCAATCCCTTCAGGTCGTTTTACCGTTTTATCAGCCAATTCAATAAGCAACTTAGTTGGTGCTAATTTTCCTAGTCCTAAGGTAGTGAATGTCTTAAGGGGCATTACACTAACACTAGCTCCTAAGTCAGCTAACACATTATTGAAAGATATATCATTAATTTAACAAGGTAAAGTAAAACTTCCTGGGTCCTTTTCTTTATGAGGCAAGGCATGTAAGTCGGTTGCAGAGCTCTCTTCTTTCATTGTAGCCTTGATCTCTTCTTCAATCTTTGTCTTCTCTTTGAGTAGTCTCCTTAAACTGATTGAAGAATTAAAGAAAAATTCGGGTCTTGCACCATCATTACCATTCATCAATCTTCTAGGAAAAGGAATGTTAGGAGTGACTTCTTCAGTGGTGCTTATGGCCTTGACATGATATCTTAGGTTGGTTTCAGTTGAGCTAGGTAAACTTTCGTATCCCCTTTCTTGAAGAACTTTGCTCATTTGACCAATTTGTTGTTCTAATGCTTTGATCGAAGCTCCTTGATTTCTTGTAATAGTGTCCGTTGAAGCTCGGATTTCTTTGATCATAGCAGTATTCTCCTCATGTTTTTTAGCAGTATCGGCCAAAATTTGCTTTAAAGTGTCATCTAAAGTCTGCCTCCTTTCTTGATAAGCGGGATTAAAGTTGTTCTTTTGATAGAATCCCGGAGTAGCTTCCCTAAATCTTCCTGAAGGTCGGAATGGTTGTCCAAATTGTGTTTAGTATGCTTCTTCAAACGTCTCACTTTCATTCTTGTTCGGGCAATCTTTAGTGTAGTGAGGTCCTTCGCACTTTTCACATCCAACTTGGGCAGCATACACTTTCTCATCACGCTTCTTCATCTCTCTACTAATTTTATCCAATTGAGCTTGAATAGCAGCAAACCCGTCAAAATTAGTGCTGCTCTTAGATCTAGTAGAGGTCTCATCGTGCCATTTTTGAGAATGATCAGCAGCTTCTTGGATAGCTTTCCTAGCATTAGCTGCACTCATTTGAGGCACAGCTCCCTTAGCATCCAAAATTTGTCTAGTAGGCACGTCCAATCCTTGATAAAACAATATTATCTCCTGCATTGGTGTTAGATAGTGTTGTGGACATTTCACCAGTAAGTCTTTAAATCATTCCCAAGCTTGATAAAGAGTTTCATCAGGCTCTTGCTTGAAACTGTTGATAGCCTCCATCTTTTTAGCAGTTTTAGCAGGTGGACAATATCTTTTCAGGAATTTACTCTTCAAATCTTCCCACGTTGTGATTGAACTAGCAGGTTCATTCCTTAGCCACTTACTAGCAGCTCCTTTAAGTGAAATTGGAAAGATTCTCAGCATAAGTTGATCGTTAGTGACTCCTTCTGTAGTAAACAAATCTGCAATTTCGAGGACCTTTTCAACATGTTCATTAGCATCTTCATGTTCTGATCCACTGAAAGCATTTTCTCTTAGCTCCTTGAGAAACTGACCCTTCAACTCAAACTTTGACTTATCATCAAACTTTGGTCTAGCAACTCCTGAACTGTAATCAGCACGGGTACTGTTCATGTATTCCTCCATAGTTGTGTTTTCGCCCATTGCTTCTGTTTCTAATTCCTCTTTCTCTTCAGAAAAATAATCAAGCTCGAATGAACTTGAAATATAAAAGCTTTTTGTGTTGAAAAGCCTTTTAAGCGAATGAAAGGCTCGTTCAGGATCGTCGAAAGGTGTAATCAAGTTCTTCGTAGAACTCCTGGTCATGCACTTCCTGAAACTATCACAAAAGCATCAGTTGGGTATGTTCAAGAAAGTAATATATCAGAAAATCAACAACGAAAACGGAATACGAAAAATAAAAGTTACTGATATCTGCAGACGATGCGCCGCATCCAAAAAGTTGGATACGCCGTATCTTATAATCGTTAAAATTTAATCAGACTTTATTCAGAAAATAGATATGCTGCTTAGAAATTAGAATGCGCCGTATCAGTTTTAATTATCAAAAATCGATATACTTATTAAAATTAAATGCGTCGCATTAACAAAAGTTAATGCGTCGTATTTTCGGTACGTTTCAAAATACAAGATTTTTGATTCAGAAAGATGCGCCATATCGATAAAAATCGATGCGTCGTATCTGTTTAATAATTCGAAAACTGTTTTTAAATAAAATAATAAATACGCCGTATTTGTAAAAACAGATGCGCCGTATGGCGTTAACGTTTAGAAAAATTTCTTATTAAAAACAGAATACGCCGTATCTTGGGGAAAGATGCGCCGTATTCGAATTAATTCAACGCGTTGTATTTTATAAAAATTAAACGCAATACGCCGTATCTATGAAAATAGATGCGCCGTATCGTTTGAATAAGCTCAGTACAACGATAGCAGAATGCAAGAAAACACAGAAAATAAAAACAAAAATAAAAACAAACGAAAATAAAAAAAAATTAAACACACGAAAACAGAAAATATGCAAATAATACAATGAATGCAATTAATCTAATACACAACACGGTTAGCGGTTAAAATCTAAAAATTAAAAAGAAAAACCTAATTAAAATACTAATCAAATTAACAGATAATAACAATTCACTCCCCGGCAGCGGCGCCAAAAACTTGATGCGCGTGTGCGTATGCTCTAATTTATACCCACGGTATGTCGTTGTGGTTTTAGCAGTATTCAAGTTTTAAATTTATATTTAGCCGACTTATCAATAACACACAAACTTTAACGAGCAGTGTACCCGGTCAGTATGAATATAATGGTAAGTAGAGTGTCGATCACTAAGAGTGGAACGTATTATCTAGTTATCCTGATCAGTATTTTAATATCTTAAGTTAGCTATACAACCTAATCTAACGCAAGGGGGTTCAGCCTGAGAGACTGGCACGGTTTGGTTGTGATTAATTATAAACTAAACTAATAAGCACGAATCAGCGAGTAGCACACACGTACACATATAAATACTTGAGACAATAAGAAGACCTGTCCTGATAGTTAAGTAGCTTGTCACTTGTTTTATTGCTAGTTTTATATGAAGTGTATAGTTCGATGCAACACACCGAGATTAAGTCCTTTCTCGTTGGTTCTAATCTTATCGGCGAGTAAACCCTTAATGATTACTTATGACTATCCCATTTATCTTTCTTCCTACTTTTCTACAGACGATAGAATGCATAGGCGATCTAATAAATAGGCGAGGAAGGGGCATGGCGACCCAAGCAATGCTCAGCTAGACACAGAGGTTATCAATGCACTAATAAAAGTCACCAAAGACATCAACATATAAACTTTAATTAATGGGAAAGCAATTTTAAGGGGAGTCGAAGTGCATGGTTAAATCCATGATCACAAGCCCATCAATCCTGACCAATTAAAGTGTACTAATACAATAAAACAAAACTACTTAATGAATTAAATACATACAGGACCTTCTTACAGCTCTTGTATCTTCGTTCAAGGTGTGTCTTGTGTTGCTACTTCGTCTGAATTCGGCCTAGGGTTTATGTGGTCTTCGGTCTTCTTCCGGTATTAGGCTCTCAAAATTCGTCTGGTCTTGGGGTATTTATAGTTTCTGTCTGAGGGTAAGATGCGGCGCATTGAATAAGTAGATGCGGCGCATTGACTTAACTTTGCGTGGGGTCCAAGATTAATATATTCAGGAATATTCGTACACCGCCAGAAGATGCGGCGTAACTCCATTCTTAGATGCGGCGCATGTCCTTGCTGTCTTGGATCGTATCTTGTGAAATCTTGATAGTGATGCGCCGTATGTAATAAGTAAGATGCGGCGTATCTGGAGCAGAATGTCTTGATCTTGTACATTTCAGTAGACTCTTAACTTCTTGCATGTTTTGCTCCATAATTATTCCAAAATCGCCAAGTTTCACATAATACTTGTTTTTACCTGAGAATTACAAAATTAAACATTAACATATCAATTCTCACAGATAATATAATAAAACAAGTCAAATAAATAGGATAAATGATGGTAATAAAATATACTTATTTGAGTTCATCAGCAAACTTTAGTTCTGGTAGACCAAACTTTAGTTCTGGAAGAGTAAACTTTAGTTCTGGTAGAGCAAACTTTAGTTCTGGTAGAGCAAACTTTAGTTCTGGTAGACCAAATGTAAGTTCTGTTGGTCAAAATGCTAATTATGTGAGGCCAAGTGTTAATTCTGGGTGGTTCAATCATACTGGACCCAGACAATCAGTTAATAAACCACAGGTGATTTCTTATAATCAAAGAACAAATTTTTATAAACCAAAGTCACCTGTGAGGAGTCCTTTTGTTAATAATACAGCACAAGCTTCAAATTCAAGTGCTGTAAGGGAAAATGGGGAATCTGCTGTTAAGTCCCCAGCATATTGGTCTTGGAATCCTTTTCAGAACACACTTACCTATGAATCCAAGACCAAAGGTGGATCAATCTCATACAAGACCTATAAATATGTTGATCCACAGGGCAGACCCAAGTCCTCAGTGGCTTGGGTCCTGAAGAGAAACTAATCTCTTTACTTTTGTGCAGGAACATCCACTGAAGAACATGGAAGACAAAGGAATATTTGATAGTGGGTGCTCTGGGCACATGACTGGTAACAAGAACCATCTGAAAGATTTTCAAGAATTCCAAGGAGGTTCTGTTACTTTTGGAGGTAGTAAAGGTCATATAACTGGTAAAGGTAGAATTGTGATAGGCAATTTAGAGTTTGACAATGTATCTTTTGTAAGGGAACTAGGGCAGTTTAACCTTTTCTCCATATCACAAATTTGTGATAAGAAGCATAAGGTGCTTTTTAGTGAAACTGAATGTTTTGTCTTGACTTCGGACTTTAAGATGCCTGATGAAAGTCAGATCCTTCTTAAAGTTCCTAGACAATACAACATGTACATTTTTTATATGAAGCAACCTGATCCTTCAAAAGGTTATGCCTGTTTACTTGCAAAAGCTACATTAGATGAATCTAAGTTGTGGCATAGGAGGCTAGGGCATGTAAACTTTAAGAATATTAATAAGTTAGTGAAGAATAACTTAGTACGAGGATTGCCTTCTAAAGTGTTTAAGAATGATCATGCTTGTGTGGCTTGTAATAAGGGGAAACAGCATAGGGCATCTTGTAAGGCTAAGTTAGATAGGCTTGTTACTGAGCCTTTGCATACCTTACATATGGATCTGTTTGGCCCCACATCTGTTCCAAGTATTAACCATGCAAGTTACTGCCTTGTCATAACTGATGATTGCACTAGATTCTGCTGGGTGTTCTTTATGTCTAGGAAAGATGAGACTTCACCATTGATTCAAACTTTCATTAGGCAAATTGAAAACCAACTTAATAAAAAGGTTAAAATCATTAGATCTGACAATGGCACTGAATTCAAAAATAGGAGCATGATTGATTTTTGTGGTAATAGAGGAATTAAGCAGCAATATAGCAATGCTAGGACTCCACAGCAGAATGGAGTTGCTAAGAGAATGAACATAACACTAATTGAGGCAGCTAAGACTATGCTAGCAGACTCATTCTTACCCACAACCTTTTGGGCCGAAGCTGTAGCATCTGCTTGCTACATTTTCAATAGGGTTAGAGTGACCAAGCCTCAAAACAAAACACCTTATGAGCTTATTTTTGGCCAAAAACCAGTTGTTAGCTATATAAGGCCTTTTGGGTGTCATGTGACCATTCTTGATACACTCAGTGTTCTAGGCAAATTTGAAGGAAAGTCTGATGAAGGGTTTCTAGTTGGGTATTCACTGAATAATAAGGCCTTTAGGGTTTACAATCTAGTGACCAAGAGAGTAGAGGAAAATCTTCATGTTAACTTTCTTGAGGAAAAATCCAATGTGCAGGGATTAGGACATAGATGGATGTTTGACATTGATTACTTAACTGATTCTATGAACTATATTCCTGTCTCCAAGGAGAATCAAGCTAACCCTGATGCAGGTATCCAAGATCCTTCAAATGCAGGGAATACTGATCAAGAAAATGAAAGTGCAGAGCTTGTTGTGATTCCTACCGTAGAGGTCAACCATGTTGCTGTTAAAGAAGGAACAAAGAGATCTTCGAAAACAAGGAAGGAGACTGTTCACAAGTCTCAGCCAATGGAAGGAGTTACTCCTACAAAGGTTTCAGAAGATATCTTGTCATTCAGAGAAGAAGTAAATGTTTTGGCTGATAAACACCTTGGAAAAGTTGATACCAGAACTAACTTGGTTAATCCTGGTAGTGGACTCATTAATACTACTACCAGCATTAACTTAGATAAGTCTGGTAGTGATGCTGTTAAGTCTGTTGAACCTGAATCTACTCCAAATGCTGATGTTGATGATTCTGAGATGCCTGATCATGAGATCTTTGATCATCCAGATGAGGGTATTTTTCATGGGGCTTCTTATGATGAAGAAGGGGTAGTTACTGACTTCAATAACCTACCTACTGAAGTTGATGTTAATCCAGCTCCAATACTCAGAATTCATAACATTCATCCTAAAAGTCAGATAATTGGTGATCCTCAAACGGCTGTTCAAACCAGAAGTAAAGTGCAAAAGATTCCTACATCTCATGCACTTATTAGTCTTATCAAGAAGCAGCAAAGGGTAAACCACAAGGATCAACAACACTGCTTGTTTGCCTGCTTCCTTTCTCAGAAGGAACCCACCAAAGTCTCTGAAGCACTTGATGATGAGAGTTGGGTGGAAGCAATGCAAGAGGAGTTGGTGCAGTTCAAGTTGTAGAAAGTTTGGGTTCTGGTAGATCTACCTAGTGGAGCAAAAGTTATAGGCACAAAGTGGGTCTTCAGAAATAAAAGGGATGAAAGAGGAGTGGTTGTTAGGAACAAGGCAAGACTAGTGGCACAAGGGTATAGACAGGAGGAAGGGATAGATTATGATGAAGTCTTTGCTCCTGTAGCAAGGATTGAGGCTATTAGGTTATTTTTAGCCTATGCATCATACATGGGGTTCATAGTCTATCAGATGGATGTGAAGAGTGCCTTTCTGTATGGCACCATAGAGGAAGAAGTATATGTTCATCAGCCTCCTGGTTTTATTAATCCTGCTCATCCAGACAAGGTGTATAAAGTCATTAAAGCATTATATGGTCTCCATCAAGCTCCCAGAGCTTGGTATGCAACTCTCTCCAAGTTTCTTGAAGAGCATGGGTATATAAGAGGTGTCATAGATAAGACCTTATTCATAAAGAGAAACAAGAAGGATATCATCTTGGTTCATGTTTATGTGGATGATATTATTTTTGGGTCTACTAAAAGGTCTTGGTGTGAGGAATTTGAAGCATTAATGAAGGGGAAGTTTCAGATGAGTTCTATGGGTGAACTCACCTTTTTCTTAGGACTGCAAGTGAAGCAATAAGAAGATGGACTCTTTATCTCTCAAGACAAATATGTTGCTGAGATGCTGGAGAAGTTCAATTTTACCAATATGAAAGCTGCAGTCACCCCTATGGAGAACAAAGTTCCATTGACAAAGGATGAGGATGCTGAAGATGTAGATGTCCATCTCTACAGATCCATGATAGGTTCTCTAATGTATCTTACAGCTTCTAGACCTGACATTATGTATGCAGTCTGTGTTTGTTCACGTTTTCAGGTACATCCAAATACTTCACATCTTCATGTTGTGAAGAGAATCTTTAGATACCTAAAGGGCAAACCCAATTTGGGCCTTTGGTATCCTAGAGAATCATCTTTAGACCTGGAAGCCTATTCGGATAGTGACTATGCTGGAGCAAGTCTTGACAGGAAATCCACAACAGGAGGTTATCAATTTCTTGGAAGGAGATTGATTTCCTGGCAGTGCAAGAAGCAGACTATTGTAGCTACATCTACCACTGAAGCAGAATATGTAGCAGCTGCAAATTGCTGTGGTCAAGTCTTGTGTATCCAAAATCAAATGTTGGATTATGGGTTAAATTTCATGAACACTGTAATTCACATAGATAATGAGAGCACTATCTGCATAGTTAAGAATCCTGTATAACACTCAAAAAACTAAGCACATAGAAATCAGGCATCACTTTATTAGAGATTGCTATGAAAAGAAGCTAATTAGAGTGGAGAAAACACACACAGATTTTAATGTTGCAGACCTCTTAACTAAAGCATTTGATGGCCCTAGGTTTAATTACTTAGTGGTTAGTATTGGAATGATGAACCCATAGCTCAGTTTAAGGGGAGGTTAAACTTAAGGGGAGGTCAATATGTATAGTTTGTAAACCAGTACTTAGGATATTTTTTTAATTCTGGTAGTTCTACATTTTAAGTCTTGTAGTTATTTTTAGTTCTGGTAGTTGTTTTTAAATCTTTTTCTTGTATACTTGTTTCTTTGTATATTGTGTTCAACTTTGTTTTGCAGAAGTCAACTTTTTTTGTTGCTAGTAGATACAAGGAAATAATAAGATCAAAGGAAACAGGAAGCTTTCATTCATAACCATCAGTTACATACAGCCTACAACACAAAATAAGATCAAAGCCTAAACATAAACAAGCCAAATGTCACCACCTACATCTTCCTTTTACCCTTGTCCTTCAAACCAGGCATGGTTTTCTTGGTCCCTTTCTCCCCAAGTTGATCTCTCACTTTTGGGCTTAAGAGTCCTAGAACCTGCTTGTTTGGATTTGGAGGAAGCACCACAATGCTTTTCTTAGATGACACATCTTTTGAAGTCCTTGCTGCTTCATCATCTGGCTCTTTTGCTGTAAGATCATAAGCAGCTAGCCAACGTTTGAGCATTGTCTTCTTTGATAGCTTGTTCCTTAGACGTGAGGTGTAACCAGGTGGAAAATAGCCTTCCCACCCTCCATCAGATGACTCAGAAGATGAGTCGGATGAAATCTCTATGATGTTTGTTGGGGAAGAATCCATTATGTTAAGTTTTGGTGGAACAAGTTTTTCTTTTTGAGCCTAAGATGGTTTGGTGTTGACTAAAAGAGGCTTTTTATAAAGCCAGTGAAGGTTTAAGGCAATTTAATGGTTGGTTGGTAAAAGAGTTAATTCATGCAGGCATGGAATTAATTAAGAATTTAATTATGGTAACATTGGGAAGTTGACCGTATCTTGTACAGTTTTGTAAATTTCATTATGGTAAATTGGTTTTTAAGTTAAATATATATATATATATATATATATATATATATATATATATATTTTTTTTGGTTTTTATTTCATTTTTAAAATTTTTAATTGGGTAGCTTTAAGTTTTAAATATAGTAGTTAATGTTTGTACAATTATTTGTTTCCATATTTGTTTCTTGGTGCTTTGGACTAAGCTTTTGCAGGAAAAACTTGGATTGGTGATAATGCAATGTTTTGTTCGTGCTTGCTCAGTGTGTAAGTCACATTCTTTAGTTAAGTCTGGTGAGTCACTTGTTTAAGTCTGGTTGACCGAATTTAGGTCTGGTAGTATAAATTTTTTTTACCGTTAGGTCTGGTCTGTCAAATCAGGATTTTTATTATCAAAATACGACCGTTGCGTATTTTTCGAGGGAAATAGGTATATAAGGATAAACTTTCATTAATCTATTATTTTTATTTCTTATTTACTTCCAATTTTAAAATATCTTAAACCCTAATTCGATTTTCAACCAGCGCTTAATCAATTTCTCATCTATGGCTTCACTTAAGTTTGTTGACAAGCATAACCAAGTCGGATTCTTGAAGAAACCAGATCAGAGTGATGGCTTTGAGGAGATTGTTGATTTCTTAAGAGGTTCAAATCTTCGGTACGCTTTAACTGCTAATCCCACTATTTATGCATCTCTTATTAGGCAATTTTGGGGGTCTGTGACCTATGAAACCCTTGCTGATAATACACCACAGTTAAGGGCAACTGTTGACTCACATGACTTCACCATTACTGAAGCTTCCATTCGGAGTAGTCTCCAATTGGGTAATGCTTCAGGGGAATATATTTTGGTTAATGATGATTTGTTTGAGGGCCTAAAAACTATAAGATATCCTACTGATGGTAGTTTTACTTTTTGGAAAAGCTATTTCACACCACAGTGGAGGTTTTTGATACACCACTTGCTCCATTGCCTAAGTCCTAAAAGTGGAGGATGGGATCAGTTTGGAAGCAACATTGCTTCTGCCTTGGTCTGTCTTGAACTTGGAAGGCCTTTTAATTTTTCAAAATTGATTTTTGATGGCATGGTTGCAAATTTTAAAAAGGAAAAATCTAGATTCTTAATGTATCCAAGATTTATACAAATGATCTTTAACTTTGAAATAGAGGATAAATTCCCATATCTCAGTGTGGGCTTTACACCAAAAAATTTTGCAAACATGAAAAGAAATTTTAATGGAGCCCATTGGCCTTTATTGCCTGCTATGCTTGGTGGTGCTACTAACCCTGCAGGTACATCTGAGGCTGCACAAAAGCCAACTCATGAAGAGCATGCACAGGAACCAACTCAGTCATCCACACCACACCCAAGTCATTCACTATCTCCCATCAGAACACCTACACCTATACCATCTCCTACACCCTCACCACAGCCTACCCAAGTTCCAAGTCCTATACAGGAGGAGGAAACTGATCAAATGTCTGTGGAAGATCTTTTAACCCTGGTTCCAACCTTAGTCAAGAGAATAGATGCTTTGGAGAAGGCAAATAATGCTAAAAGTAGAGCTATTCTCACTTTGGTAAAGAAGGTCAAGAAATTGGAAAACATTTTGAAAGATAAGGGGGTTCAGTTCAGTGTTGAGGAAGGGGATGAAAATTCTTCCAAACAGGGGAGGAATTTTGGTGAAGAAGAAGATTTTAGAACACCTTCACAAGATAAGTCTACTGGTATTAAGGATGTAAGTCCAGAAACAAGGGAAGCAGCAGAGACCTTAGCTCAATCTTTCAGCAAGATTAAACAACAAAGGAAGCAGCTAAAGAGAAAGTTAAGGATTGAAGAAAGTGAAGATGAAGGGGTTCATTCTGATAAGTCTGGTGATAATGCTGGTGATGATATGTCTGATGATAAGTCTGATGGTAAGTCTGTTGAAGAAAAGAGAAAAGGAAAGGAGATTTCTGTTGAATCTCCTAAAACAAAGAAGTCAAAGCTACAGCAGAGACAAGATCAAGCATCTCAAGCTTTGATTGACAGATTACAAGCTCAAGAAAAGGAAGAATTGGAAAAGGAAAAAGAACAGGAAAGACAAGGTGAGTTGTATGCTAGGAGAGTAGCAGAGGAGCAATTGATTGAAGGAGATGATGAACTAAGAGCAAAACTTGAAGAACTTAAGTCAACTCCAGGGTTGACTATAGGAGAAAAGGCTAAACAACTAGCTGAGTTCATCAATATCAGAAGAAGTAAAGAAACTTTGGGAGATTTTATGTCTATGATGAGACAAACTCAGAAGAAAACCAAAGTTCAAAAGAAGATGACTATGAGTGAACAGATGCATAGTATGAAGATGTATTTGAAGAACATGATGTATTCAAGTTGTGAGCATATGAAGGGAAAATCATATGAAGATCTTCTACAAATGTATCAAAGAGCTTATCAAAGGGATCATGGTTATAAACCAGTGGATTATGAAGATTCCTTGAGACACAGTTTCAGGAAAGTGACAAAGACTGTGCAAGATGTTGAAGCTAAGAAAGTAAAAGAAAAGGTAATTGATGAGGAGAAAGAGAAAGCATTTGAGACTGAGAAAGCAGCAACTGAATTAAAAGAGGAAGTGAAGAAGCCTATATTGACATTTAACAGAAGAAAGAGTTTGGCTAGCAGAAGTAAGTCAAAGAAGAAAGTTCAAGAAGAGGAGTCAGAAGAAGAAGAAGCTTCATCTGAGGGGGTTACTATAGGAACTATTGAAAGCTCAAAGAAGCCAGCTAAGATTGTCAGGTATAAAATCATTAAGTCTGGTCAAAGGGCAACATATAAATTAATAAGGGAAGATAATTCTAGTGTGATGTATATGAATTTCCCTGCAATTGTATTTGATGTGAGTAGGGAAGATCTCATTGAGTTATATAAGTTGGTTAACATTAAACATGGAGATAATGTTCCTGAGGAAGAATATGAAAGAGTCTTTTGGGGAGACTTAAAAATAATGTTTGAACCACCTTCTAAGGAAGATGAGATCTGGAAGCTGCCTGAGCAACAAAGAATGATTAGATGGGCATATTATGATAGATGCCAAGTACATTGTCTGTCTTTGGTTAATGCTAACATATATATGCTTGCAAAAGTTGAGTATCCCTTATCACCTGAAGTCTGCAAAAAAATGTTGGAAAGGAAATTATATGCAGACAAGAAAGATGAAGTTTATGAAAGGATTTTGGATTTGATTAAGATTCAGTCTTTGAAGGAGACATTGTTGGATTGAGAGTGTTTGAAAGAATTTTCATAAGTTGTAAGTAGGACTATTGGAATTTCCTACTTGGTGGAGGTGCATTAGCACTAACACAACAAAAGGTTATTAGTCCACCTTGTCTGACCAACACAAGGACTGGCTAATCCTGAGCAAACGGCTACAGGTAAAGATGTTCCAAATCCATTTATGGTTGGCAATTTACCAAAAATTGTATGGTATTCAACTCACCATATCTTAGATAGTGAAGAGTTGACTAGCCCACAAGATTATAGCTTGTGGTAAAGGTTGTGGAAATCCATAAGTGGTAATCAATTCACCATGATGAGGTGCATTCCATCAAAGAATTGACTAGTCCAAAAGGGTACGGCTTTTGGTAAAGACAAAACAAATCCGTTGATAGTTGATGATTTACTAAAAATCATATGGTTATCAATGTACCATGGTCTTACACACCAAAACATTTGGCTACTCCAGTAGTGATGGCTATTGGTAAAGAGACATTAAATCCATTAAATTTCAATGATTCACTTCTCACAGGAGTTAACACACCTGGAAGTGATGAGAATAGTATGAAACTTAAACTGAATTGATGTACAAGTAGTCATGGTTGCTGTGAAGATCAAGTGGACTATATCAGATGGATGCTGCAAAGATCAGATCAGATGGTGAACAAATTATCAAGGTTAAAGTTGCTGATTCAAAGTGTTTTTGAAGATCAAGATAATTCCAAGAGTTAAAGATTAAATCCTCAGAAGTTTACTCAGAAGAAACTTGAAGTTCATGGAGCATGAAGATCAAGTTAGGGGAGGATTGTTGGGAATTATCAAGAGAAGACTTAATGGGAAAACAGATTTAAGTCTGGTGGCGTACACAATTAAGTCTGTTAGTGTATTTTGTAATATTAAGTCTGGTAGAGTATAATATTGTTAAGTCCGGTTGACTTATTAAGTTAAGTCTGGTTATGTATTTTAGAGATAAGTTAGAGATAAGTTAGGAAAGGATTTGAAGTTATCTTTAGAGAAGATACGTAAATCCTTATACAAGTTTTGTATCTAGGGTTTCCTTGGTGTATAAAAGGAATCCTAATTCATAGTTTAGAGATGACGAAGAAGATTGTAATTCAGTAAACGATTAGTAATACAAAGTTAGTTGTGTTCTTCATTGTTTGTGTTAAGATTCCGCATTAGCATAAACAAATTGTTAGAGTCTCGCTTAGATTGATTTGATTTATTCAAATCGTCTACTAAGTTGTTAAAGGCTACTTAGAGATCCATATTCGTGTGGACCAACATTTTTTGCTAAGAAACCAGAAGAGAAGGACTTCATCAGTGAGGATCTGGAACAGATCAATGATATTGAAGTTGAAGAGATAGATATCAAATGGCAAATTGCCATGATTGCTCTCAGGGTTAAGAAGTTTTACAAGCAGACTGGGAGGAACATTAGGTTTGATGGGAAGACACCAGTGGGGTACAATAGGAGGACTGTTGAGTGCTACAGGTGTCACAAACATGGTCACTTTGCTAGGGATTGCAAGGAAAAGATGACTACTGATGGGCACAGGAAGAAGGATTCCGACTCTCAAGATGATGACAAGCTAGAGAAGAATCAGATGAGCATGTTGACACTGGAAGCTGGAGCTGTGAATTGGGATGAACATATACAGGAGAAAGAAGTGCCAAACCATGCACTTATGGCTATTGGTTCCAGTAATGAGGTATCTTTGTGCTCCAAAATATGCATTGATTCATATAATCATCTTAAAGCTTTGTGTGATGAACAATTAAAACAAATAGGTGATCAGGAAGTAAAAATTCTTGCTTATACTAAGGCTGTTAAAACTTTAGAAGCACAAATAGTCACCTATCAAAAACAACAAGCTTCCTTAAATGAAAAACTCACCTTTCAGGCTAATGAAATATATGAAAAGGATGAAAAACTTAAGAAATATAGAAGAATTGGCATGAAAGCAGTGAAAGAAAGGGATGAATTGCAGAAAAGAGTAGACTCATGGAATCATTCTGTTAAATGTTTGGATAGGATAATAGAGTCTGGTATGAGTTCTACTTGTAAGATTGGGTTAGGTTATGGGATACACTCAGATAAGGAAATTTTAAGCTATGAGGAAGAGATGGCTAGAACAGTGTTTGTTAGTAGAGATGATGATTTTGTTGGTAAACCTACATACAATAGGTTCATAAAAACTGATGATTTTAAAGGGGTTCCACCTCCATTAAGTGGAGATTACACTCCTCTACAAAAGGAAGACTTAGATGACTCTTTATTTGTGTATGGTAAAAAGGGTCCTCAATATCCTGAGACAGGCAACTCATATGACAAATCAAGTGAATATTCTACCTGTCAAACTAATGACAGTGAAGGATCCACTAGAGATGTCTCTGAGCAATCTTAATCAGAATCAGAAAGTGAACCTAAAGAAGTTTCTGAGTCAAAATCTGTCAAACATAGTGAACCAGTTGTGACTACACCCAAACCTGATACAGATAAACCTAGTTGTGATACTCACATAAAATCTCCTAGGAAGTCTATCAAAAGTCAAGAGTCACCAAAATCTGATAGGAAGAGAAGAGAGTACAGGAAAAACTACACCTTTGGTCCTAAGAGGTGTTTTGTCTGTGGTAGCCTAAGTCATCTAATTAAAGACTGTGATTTTCATGAGAAAAGAATGAAAAGAGAGGTTGAACTTAGGAAACAGAAGTGTGTTAATACTGGTCATTTGAATACTAAACCAGTTTGGAATAGTGCAAGCAGAATTAATCATGCTAACCAATTTACTCCTAGACCAGCACAAATTAATACTGGTAAACCATATGTTAATACTGTTTGGTCTTATGTTAATTCTGGTTGGTCATCAGTTAATTCTATTAGACCAAATTTTAATTCTGGTAGGCCAAAGGTTAATTCTGTTGGGCAATATGTTAGTTCTGTGAAGCCAAATGTTAATTCTGGGTATGTTAATGCTGTTAGACCCAGAAAACCAGTAATTAGACCACAGGTGAACTTATATAATCAAATAAATCATTTTTCTAAACTACATTCACTTGTGAGGAGACCCATTGTAAGGGATCATGGGGGGTCTGCTGTTAAGGCCTCAACATGTTGGTCTTGGGATCCATTTAAGAATGAACTTACCTACCAATCCAAGAACAACAGTGGATCAAGCTCATACAAGACTTATAAATATGTTGATCCACAAGGCAGACCCAAGCCTGCAGAGGCCTGGGTCCTTGAGAAAAACTAATCTCCTTTCTTTATGTGCATGATCATCCACTCATGAACATGGGAGACAGAGGAATATTTGACAGTGGGTGTTCTGGGCACATGTATGGTAACAAGGATCACCTGAAGGATTTTCAAGGATTCAAAAGAGGTTCTGTTACCTTTGGAGGTAGCAAGGGGCAAATTACTGGTAAAGGAAGGATTATTGTAGGCAATTTAGAGTTTGACAATGTATCTTTTGTAAAAGAACTAGGGCAGTTTAACCTTTTCTCAATATCACAAATTTGTGATAAGCAGCATAAGGTGCTTTTTACTGAATCTGAATGTTTTGTGTTGACCTCTGACTTTAAGATGCCTGATGAAAGTCAGATACTTCTCAAAGTCCCAAGACAACACAACATGTACAGCTTTGATATGAAAACACCTGAACCTACAAAAGGTTTTTCCTGTTTGCTTGCAAAAGCCACTTTGGATGAATCTAAATTGTGGCATAAAAGGTTAGGTCATGTTAACTATAAGAACATAAACAAGCTTGTGAAGAATAACCTAGTTAGAGGCTTACCTTCAAAAGTTTTTAAGAATGACCATGCCTATGTAGCTTGTAATAAGGGGAAACGGCATAGGGCTTCTTGTAAGGCTAAGTTAGATAGGTTTGTTACTGAGCCTTTACATACCTTACATATGGATCTGTTTGGCCCTACATCTGTACAAAGTATCAACCATGCTAGCTACTGCCTTGTCATCATTGATGATTGCATTAGATTTTGTTGGGTGTTCTTAATGTCTAGGAAAGATGAAACCACTCCATTAATTCAAACTTTCATTAGGCAGATAGAAAACTGATGGTGCGTGATGTGTCGTTGCGGTTTAGCAGTATTAATGCCTACTCAAGTTTTAAATTTATATTTAGCCGACTTATCAATAACACACACACTTAACGAGCAGTGTACCCGGTCAGTATGAATATAATGGTAAGTAGAGTGTCGATCACTAAGAGTGGAACGTATTATCTAGTTATTCTAATCAGTATTTTAATATCTTAAGTCAATTATACAACCTAATCTAACGCAAGGGGGTTCAGCCTGAGAGACTGGCACATTTTGGTTGCAATTAAATAATAAACTAAACTAATGAGCACGAATCAGCGATAAGCACGCACGTACACAGATAAATACTTGAGACAATAAGAAGACCTGTCCTGATAATTAAGTAGCTTTTCACTTGTTTTATTGCTAGTTTTATATGAAGTGTATGTAATTAACCCTTTCTCGTTGGCTCTAATCTTATCGGCGAGTAAACCCTTAATGATTACTTATGTCTAAAAGTTATTCCTAAGTGATCAAGTTAGTTATAACCGTGGGAGCAATATGATCTTCCGTAGTCACATACGACAAGCTACTAATAGACACAGAGGTTATCAATGCACTAATAAAAGTCACCAAAGACATCAACATATAAACTTTAATTAATGGGAAAGCAGTTTTAAGGGAGTGCAACCTTTCCGTTGTCACATTACACAAGCCACCAATCCTGATGAATTAAAGTGTACTAATACAATGAAACAAAACTACTTAATGAATTAAGCACATGCAGGACCTTCTTACAACTCTTGTATCTTCGTTTGGGTGTGTCTTGTGCTGCCTATTCGTCTGAATTCGTTCACTCGTCTAGGGATATATGGCACGTACGTAAAGGTCTAAGGTCTCTTTTATTCGTCTGGCCTTGGGGTATTTATAGTTTCTGTCTGAGGTAAGATGCGGCGCATTGAATAAGTAGATGCGGCGCATTGACTTAACTTCACGTGGGGTCCAAGGTTATTATATTCCAGAATATTCGTACACCGCCTTGAGATGCGGTGTATCTTCATAACTGTATGCGGCGCATGTCTTTTTGTATCTTGGATCGAAACTGGTGAAATCTTGGTAGTGATGCGCCGTATGTAAGAAGTATAATGCGACGCATCTGGAGTAGAACAAGTTGGTTCTTCTTCGTTGACCAAAGTTTCATATGCAACACATGACAGAATTGCATGCGTGCATTCTTCAAAGTCAGGCAATGGTTTTCAATCTCTTCATTTCAGCAGCCTTTTCCAATCTTGATCATTTTTCTTCATTTTTAGTCCATAATAGCTAAGTTTCACCAAATGCTTGTTTTTAACTGAGAATTACAAAAGTAAACGATTAAGTATCAATTCTCATACATAATATAATAAAACAAGTCAAATAAATAGGATAAATGATGATAATAAAATGTACTTATTTGAGTTCATCAAATATCCCCCCACTTGAACTTTACTTGTCCCCAAGTAAACCTTAGAATTAATCTTATGAAAATATATCCTAAAAGATTTTAGGATTTATTTTTATATTTAAGCATGTATTCGTTTTATCATAATCACACAACCAAACACTTAACGAATTAGGAATAAAATAAAATATTTCGATAAAAGCAAATCTAATCGTTTAACTGTCCAGTCGTGACGAATATTCTATCATAAGCTTGGCAAGTATACACATCTCCCCCACTAAAGCCAAGGAATAACAAGTCTAAACAGGTAAAAAGGGTTTTGAGGCTTAAGGGTTAATCATTCTTCTTAATCTCTATCGATCTCAAATTCCAGAAAAGGCGACAAAATCACAAATACATGATCGAATCCACGAACACGATACTTGCAATTGCTCAAATCCTTAACTCGAATAGGCTAAAGATAGGACCAAGTAATCTTTACCTATAATATTATATCAAAAAGGGCGACAAAATCATAAATACATAGCCGAATCCACGACTACGATACTTAAGATTGCTCAAATCCCTAATCTCAATAAATCAAAGGTTTGGATAAAGAATAATATAGGGTATGGATAATATTTGGGATACAAATTGGTGTAAAATGAAAAATAAACAAAACAGATAAATTAAAATCCTAAGTGTGGTTAATCACTATCCCAACCATCCCATGAATAAGACTCATATCATAGAATAACTCACGCTTTAACACTTGAAACACACGCTTTAGGTAGACGCGAATTATACTCAACAAGATCTTAATCAAAGAATATCCTTTAGTTAGCGTTCCCATAACGTTCAACTCCCATTCAATCCATAAATATAATATACAACAACTAGTGGTGATATCGACCACTTAATACAAAACTTTACATAAGTTGGTTAAAACAAACTTCCAACTTTTCCTTTTTCTTTTTCTTTTCTTATTTTTTTGATTTTTTTTTTAAACATGAAACATAAACATAGATGTGTAAAATTTCACCACATCACTATAACGATAACTCTGGATAATTTTTCCATACATTTCATGACTTCAGAAATAACGGTAATAGTGAAAATAGTAAACACACGAAAAATAAACTCAAAGATATACAATATTTACTTTCACTCCAATTGCATTGTGCAATTTCCCGACCTAACCATAGATAATGAATTACGCACGCGAACACAGGTAATGTAAGGAAACACACTTTGCCTAAAGCAATTAACCAACCACGGATTTTAATCTACAGGGTAGGCTAAGGTGTAAGGGTGTAACGATACATTATAACAAAGGTGTAAGAAACGAAAGGAATGGATCTGAGTGTTTTTCTAGGGGTATCTTACTCTAAAACTGAGAGTAACAAAGGGTTTATACGGGGGTTAACTAACCAGTGTAGTTAGGTAATATCACAAAACATATAAAGGCTATTTGGGTGTAATCCTAGAAATTTACCAATTTAGACAAGTCATTCCAATTATAAAAATAATACTTATTATGGTGGTCTCGAATAGTATACAAGCCAAGTTCTAAAGTTTACAAGTTACCGGCACACTCATAGATTTGTGAATTTTTGAAAAGTTCACAATTTTTGGAAATAATGTTATGTGTGCAGCTATGCAACTTAGATCTTAAACAAAAACATGCTAAAATTTTTTAATTTTGATATATTAAGCGCATTTTAAGCATAATTTTTGAAAAAGTTTAGGAAAACTAAGTGTTCTAATTCTCCAATCCCCCCACTTAAGTTAAACAACGTCCTCGTTGTTTGTATCAAAGGTTAAAAACTGGAAAATAAAAGAATTAGAACAGAAAAACTCCCCTGAGATTTGCTCGGTATGATTCTCCATTATTTGTATAAGAGCAAAAATCAACTTCTTGTGGATGAGAACGTTTAAGCTTCATAATTGATGTATCCACAGGAAATGCAGGAATCTATAATACCATCAATACTTAAACACACCTGAGTTAAGAAAGTTCAAACTTGCATAATACATTAGTAGTTAGCAAAAATAAAACTGAAAATCATCAGGTCAGTCGATACGCCGTATCTTATGGAAGAAGATACGCCGTATCGAGCCTGGAATAATTACGAATCAGAATAGAAGATGCGTCGCATCCTTAACCAGGGATGCGCCGCATTAAATAAACTGACAAAGAGTTTTAAAGTTAAAAATAAAAATGCAAAAAATAAAATAAGATATGACCAGTGCAGGAGATGCGTCGCATCTTAGGATGGAGATGCGCCGTATCTTCTGCGGGCCTGACTGACTCGACACAGAACAAAATAGTAAAAATTCTCCGGGTTGTCTCCCGGTCAGCACTTGTCTTTATTCCAGAGTCTTCAAGTTAGACTCACGTTCAGCTCTTTATTTTGTTCTTGTCACGGTCCATCCTTCTTCTTTCATCCGAAAGATGTTCCCGTATAGCTCCGCAACATTTTCTTCCGTTCGACTTAATCTAGTATAACTCTTGGTCTTCGTCGCAACATATTCCTCATCTGGTCCCAAAGAGTATTTAATGACTTTAAATTTTTCAGAAATAATCATGGGTGGCTTATCATAAGGGATCCCAAGTAGTTGACACTTTCTTTTGATGAATTCTTCTTCGTCTTTATCAACAAACTTAAAATAAGGATCCTTAATCAAATAGTCATCAAGTTCATCAATTAATGACTCATTGTTATTATCATCTTGAATTGCCTCCCACTCTCTTTCCAATTCCCAATGTAAGCGTCGACTAAGCTTTGTGTAATCATCAAATTGTTCATGCACCCATTCCCAGAAAGTAGTGTTCGATGTTCCCTTAAGTCCTTTTAAGTAGTTGATTCTACCTCTCTCTTGCAAAGCCTCTGCTTTACGTGGGCAGTCTTCAACTTTTTCACACCAATCATCGTCTTCAAAGTATACATCGTTTCCAACCCGTTTCATTCCAATTATACTTCCCCCATTACAGGTTCCATCATTCTTATAATCACAGGTCGGCCATACACTACTCCCATCCTTGAAACAGAAAGGTGTACAAGTGTGATTAATGTGCTCAAATTCCCATGGTTTATACCAAACCCATGGTATTTGGTCATTCCATTCGTAGTACCAGGTGTTTTTGAAATCATCATAAGTTTTGAATCCTGGTAGATCTCCAGTTAGCACATCATCGTCGACTTGAAGAAGGTAATTAAATTCTTTGAATTGTTTGCACAAAGGTGTCTCATAATTGAACAGATCAATGTCTATGCTGAATAATTATTCAATGCCCTCATTGATTGTTGAATCATTAAGTGACGACCCATAGTCACTCTCTACTTCTTCATCTTCCCCTCTCATCCAATATACCCATAACGCATCTTTAGTAGCTCGATCCATGCTCTTATGGTTATTGAACTTACTAGCCAACCAATCTGAAAAATCAACATTGTTAGGATCGTGGTCAACGTCAAAGCAAGCTTTTCCAATCATTTTCCTCCTTATCTCCATGAACTCGTTAAATTGTTCCCTAAAACTTCGTGTCAACCATGAGGTCACAATCCGTTTGATTTCATTCACAGGAGCAAATTTAGGATTACCGTATTTAAGTTCAAGCCATTCTTCGAGGGAGATGTCCATCAACCTTACCAACCTGCCATGAAATAGTAACTCCGACACAGCATAAATTCTTTCATCGTCCAGATAGTTCTCATTTAATCCCCAGTACTGTTCGGAATAAGGCATGTAAGAGATTTGTATAGGTTGGGTATTGCCTCCACCACAGCTTTTATTGCTTGAGTTCATGTATTCAATTTGGAATTTCCCATCATTCTCTTCAATAGTAGTCCAAGTCAATCCTTTAGATTCAATGATGGGCCATAAGAGTAGCAATTCATCTTCAGTGTAGCTCATTAGTAAATCATAAGAGAATATCCCATCTTCAATATTGCATAAGCGTTTAAATTCCTTATAAGTAGCTTCAAGAGGGGTTTCCCAAGAAAATAAATCGGCATCAATCATGAGCACATTGAAGTTGACATCATCAAAAACTTTCAATTCGAATGAATCCGAAAGCACGAGTTCCTTAGCAAGATATCCGTTCACTTACATGTCTTCCATAGCAAAACCTGTCATCATAGGTAAAATCGTCAGTAGGATTTGTTCGCTAGAAGAGAAATTAATGAATTTAGAAACGGATATAAGAATAACTGATATCTGCAGATGATGCGCCGTATCCAGAAAGTTGGATACGCCGTATCTTATTTCGTTAAAATTTAATCAGACTTTATTCAGAAAATAGATACGCCGCTTATAAATTTAGAATGCGCCGTATCAGTTTTAATTATCAAAAATCAATTATACTTATTAAAATTAAATGCGTCGTATTAACAAAGGTTAATGCGTCGTATTTTTGTTACGTTTCAAAATACAAGATTTTTTATTCAGAAAGATGCGCCGTATCGATAAAAATCGATGCGTCGTATCTGTTTAATAATTCGAAAACTGTTTTTAATTAAAATAATAGATACGCCGTATCTGCTAAAGCAGATGCGTCGTATGGCGTTATCGCTTAGAAAAAAATTTCTTATTAAAAACAGAATACGCCGTATCTTGGGGAAAGATGCGTCGTATCGAATTAATTAAACGCGTTGTATTTTATAAAAATTAAACGCAATACGCCGTATCTATGAAAATAGATGCGCCGTATCGTTTGAATAAGCTCAGTACAACGATAGCAGAATGCAAGAAAATACAGAAAATAAAAACAAAAATAAAAACAAACGAAAATAAACAAAAATTAAAAACACAAAAACAGAAAATATGCAAATAATACAATGAATGCAATTAATCTAATACACAACACGGTTAGCGGTTAAATTCTAAAAATTAAAAAGAAAAACTTAATTAAAATACTAATCAAATTAACAGATAATAACAATTCACTCCCCGGCAGCGGCGCCAAAAACTTGATGGTGCGTGATGTGTCGTTGCGGTTTAGCAGTATTAATGCCTACTCAAGTTTTAAATTTATATTTAGCCGACTTATCAATAACACACACACTTAACGAGCAGTGTACCCGGTCAGTATGAATATAATGGTAAGTAGAGTGTCGATCACTAAGAGTGGAACGTATTATCTAGTTATTCTAATCAGTATTTTAATATCTTAAGTCAATTATACAACCTAATCTAACGCAAGGGGGTTCAGCCTGAGAGACTGGCACGTTTTGGTTGCAATTAAATAATAAACTAAACTAATGAGCACGAATCAGCGATAAGCACGCACGTACACAGATAAATACTTGAGACAATAAGAAGACCTGTCCTGATAATTAAGTAGCTTGTCACTTGTTTTATTGCTAGTTTTATATGAAGTGTATGTAATTAACCCTTTCTCGTTGGCTCTAATCTTATCGGCGAGTAAACCCTTAATGATTACTTATGTCTAAAAGTTATTCCTAAGTGATCAAGTTAGTTATAACCGTGGGAGCAATATGATCTTCCGTATTCACATACGACAAGCCACTAATAGACACAGAGGTTATCAATGCACTAATAAAAGTCACCAAAGACATCAACATATAAACTTTAATTAATGGGAAAGCAGTTTTAAGGGAGTGCAACCTTTCCGTTGTCACATTACACAAGCCACCAATCCTGATGAATTAAAGTGTACTAATACAATGAAACAAAACTACTTAATGAATTAAACACATGTAGGACCTTCTTACAGCTCTTGTATCTTCGTTCGGGTGTGTCTTGTGCTGCCTATTCGTCTGAATTCTTTCGCTTGTCTAGGGATATATGGCACGTACGTAAAGGTCTAAGGTCTCTTTTATTCGTCTGGCCTTGGGGTATTTATAGTTTCTGTCTGAGGTAAGATGCGGCGCATTGAATAAGTAGATGCGGCGCATTGACTTAACTTCACGTGGGGTCCAAGGTTATTATATTCCAGAATATTCGTACACCGCCTTGAGATGCGGCGTATCTTCATAACTGTATACGGCGCATGTCTTTTTGTATCTTGGATCGAAACTGGTGAAATCTTGGTAGTGATGCGCCGTATGTAAGAAGTATAATGCGGCGCATCTGGAGTAGAACAAGTTGGTTCTTCTTCGTTGACCAAAGTTTCATATGCAACGCATGACAGAATTGCATGCGTGCATTCTTTAAAGTCAGGCAATGGTCTTCAATCTCTTCATTTCAGCAGCCTTTTCCAATCTTGATCATTTTTCTCCATTTTTAGTCCATAATAGCTAAGTTTCACCAAATGCTTATTTTTAACTGAGAATTACAAAAGTAAACGATTAAGTATCAATTCTCATACATAATATAATAAAACAAGTCAAATAAATAGGATAAATGATGATAATAAAATGTACTTATTTGAGTTCATCAAAAACCAACTTAACAAAAAGGTCAAGATCATTAGGACAGACAATGGCACATAATTGAATAATAGGAGTATGATTGAGTTTTGTGGTAATAAAGGAATCAAGCAACAATATAGCAATGCTAGAACTCCACAGCAGAATGGAGTTGCTGTGAGAATGAATAGGACCCTGATTGAGGCAGCTAGGACTATGCTAGCAGACTCACTCCTACCCACAACCTTTTGGGCTGAAGTAGTAAGCACTGCTTGCTACATTTTCAATACGGTTAGAGTGACCAAGCCTTAGAATAAAACACCTTATGAGCTTATTTTTTGCCATAAACCAGTTGTTAGCTATATAAGGCCGTTTGGGTGCCATGTTACCATTCTTGATACACTTAGTGTGCTTGGAAAATTTGAAGGAAAGTCTGATGAGGGGTTTTTGGTTGGGTATTCACTGAATAGTAAGGCCTTTAGGGTATACAATTTAGTGACCAAGAGGGTAGAAGAGAATCTTCATGTCAATTTTCTTGAGGAAAAACCCAATGTGAAGGGACTAGGTCATAGATGGATGTTTGATATTGACTATTTAACTGATTCTATGAACTATATTCCTGTTTCTAAGGAGAATCAAGCTAACCCTCATGCAGGTTCCATAGAAGTAACTAACAATGCAGGTACCCAAGTTACTTCTGATGCAAGCATTCCTGAGCAAGACAAGGAATTTGAAGAGCTTATTGTGATTCCTACCACAGAAGTCAAACATGTTGCAGCTGATGTAGGAACAAAGAAATCTTCTACAAAGAAGAAGGAGACTGTGAACAAGTCTCACGCAGAAAGGAAAGAGGCTTCTACTACCAAAGTTTCAGAAGATATTCCATCTTCCAGAGATGAAATGAATGCTTTTGCTGAAAAACATCTTGGGAAGAAGGCTACCAGCACTAACTTGGTTAAGTCTGGTAGTGAGTTCATTAATTCTGCTACCAGTACTAACTTAGTTAATTCTGGTAGTGATGCTGTTAATTCTGCTGAGCCTGATTCTACTCCAAAAGATGATCTTGATGATTCTGAGATGCCAGAACTTGAGTTCTTTAATAATCCAAGTGAAGGAATTTTTGATGGGGCTTCTTATGATGAAGAAGGAGTAATCACTGACTTCAACAACTTACCCACAGAAGTGGATGTAAGTCCAGCTCCAACACTTAGAATTCACAACATTCATCCCAAAAGTCAGATAATTGGTGATCCTAAGTCAGCTGTTCAAACCAGAAGTAAAGTGCAAAAGCTTCCTGAAACTCATGCACTTATCAGCCTTATTAAGAAGCAGCAAAGGGTCAACCACAAGGACCAACAACATTGTTTGTTTGCTTGTTTCCTTTCTCAAAAGGAACCCACCAAGGTCTCTGAAGCACTTGAAGATGAGAATTGGGTGGAAGCAATGCAGGAGGAGTTGTTGCAGTTCAAATTGCAAAAAGTTTGGGTTCTGGTAGATCTACCTAATGGGGCTAAAGTTATAGGCACAAAGTGGGTCTTCAGAAACAAAGGGGATGAAAGGGGAGTAGTTTTTAGGAACAAGGCAAGATTAGTAGCACAAGGGTACAGACAGGAGGAGGGAATAGACTATGATGAGGTTTTTGCTCCTGTAGCCAGAATTGAGGCTATCAGGTTATTTTTAGCCTATGCATCATATATGGGGTTCATAGTCTATCAGATGGATGTCAAGAGTGCCTTTCTGTATGGCACTATAGAAGAAGAGGTGTATGTACACCAACCTCCTGGCTTTGTTGATCCTGCTCACCCCAAGAAGGTATACAAAGTCATTAAAGCTTTGTATGGTCTCCATCAAGCTCCTAGAGCTTGGTATGCAACACTCTCCAACTTTCTTGAAGAGCATGGGTACAAAAGAGGTGTGATAGATAAGACCTTGTTCATCAAAAGGAACAAGAAGGATATCATCCTAGTCCAAGTTTATGTGGATGATATCATTTTTGGTTCTACTAAAAGGTCTTGGTGAGAGGAGTTTGAGGCATTAATGAAGGGAAGGTTTCAAATGAGTTCAATGGGTGAGCTCACATTTTTTCTTGGACTGCAAGTGAAGCAAAAAGAAGATGGCCTCTTCATTTCTCAAGACAAGTATGTTGCTGAGATCTTGAAGAAGTTTGAATTTACAAATGTGAAGACTGCAGTCACTCCCATAGAGAACAAGGTGCCATTGACAAAGGATGAAGATGCTGATGATGTGGATGTGCACCTCTATAGATCAATGATAGGTTCTCTAATGTATCTAACAGCCTCTACGCCTGATATAATGTATGCTGTGTGTGTTTGTTCTCGTTTTCAGGTTACTCCCGAGACTTCACATCTTCATGCTGTGAAGAGAATCTTTAGGTACCTAAAGGGCAAGCCCAATTTGGCCCTTTGGTATCCTAGAGAGTCATCTTTAGACCTGGAAGCCTATTTAGATAGTGACTATGCTGGAGCAAGCCTTGATAGGAAATCCACAACAAGAGGTTGTCAATTCCTTGGAAGCAGATTGATTTCCTGGCAATGCAAGAAGCAGACCATTGTGGCTACATCAACAACTAAAGCTGAGTATGTAGCAGCTGCCAATTGCTGTGGTCAAGTCTTGTGGATTCAGAATCAAATGTTGGATTATGGTTTGAACTTTATGAATACTGTAATTCACATAGATAATGAGAGCACTATCTGTATAGTTAAGAACCCTGTGTACCACTCTAAAACTAAGCATATAGAAATAAGGCATCACTTCATAAGGGATTGCTTTGAAAAGAAACTAATTAGGGTGGAAAAGATACACACAAACTTGAATGTGGCAGACCTATTAACCAAAGCCTTTGATGGACCTAGGTTTAATTACTTAGTGGTTAATATTGGTATGATGAACCCATAGCTGGAATTAAGGGGATGTTACATTTAAGGGGAGGTAAAATGTAAAGTTTGTATAATAATCAGTACTTAGTAATTTTAATTCTGGTAGTTTTAGAAGTTAATTCTTGTAGTAGAGTTAATTCTGGTAGTTAGTGTTTTTGATTTTAGTTACAAAATTGTATGTTTGTGTGTTTTTCTTGGTTTTTGTACTAATTTTTCCAGGAACAACATGGATTGGTGATGCTCAGAAGCTTTGCAAGTGATTTCTGTAAGTGTTTGTCAGATATTTTGGTTAAGTCTGGTTGACCGTCGTTAAGTCTGGTAGAGTTAAAATGAAAAATATCTTTTTTTAGTGTTAGGTCTGGTCGTACATTTAATTATTTTCCTATTTAAATATTACCGTTGATATTTTTTGGGAAAACGAAGTATATATGGATGAGATTTAATTACTGTTTCATCTTTATCCATTATCTACTTCTAATTTTAAAATCTTAATTTTCGGCCAAGATTACTCTGTTTTTAACCGCCAGTATAAATGTTGGATCGATATACTCTGACCAAACTAACTTGTAGCTTGTCTACGGTTTAACAACTTTGAATGAATTCAAAACTATTAATAATGAAACACTGATATACTTTGCTAAGTATGCGGAATCTACTTCAACAAAGCTAAGAAGAATTAATAAACAACTTCGAATATTATTAAAACCTTGAACCTGCTTTCTTACACAGATTCACTAACAAACTCTAATCACTAATACTTCTAACAAGCTTCTTCGTATAAACTTGTTTCTCTAAAATCTTATCTAATCGTATCTCTAATCGCATATGTCTAATGCCAACCTAGGAATCCTTTTATAGGCACAAGGAAAACCCTAGTCGGTTTACAAACTTGAACGACAAGTAATTCTAATTATAACTCTAATCTAATACGAACATTCTAGAATTACACATTAGTCCTTAAACTATTTGCATAGCAGTCCTTTAACGAGCAGCAGTACTTTGACTTAATTAGCAGTACTTTGACTTTCAGCAGTACTTTGATATTTCATAGCCCAACAATCCTCCCCTAACTTGAATTCTACTTGCTTGATTTCAAGTTCCTTTGTATTTCTTTAACTTCAACACTTTATCTTCAAGGAAAGGTTGTTTCTTGAAAATCTGTCTAATTATTGTTTTGTCATCATCAATGCAATCAGTATCTTCAATCTTCATCAGCAACAATTCTTTTCAGCATCATATCTTTTTAGCAACACAGCATCATATTGGCAATATGTACATCAGATCTTAAAAGTTTCATACTATTCTCATTACTTCCAGGTGTGTTAACTCCTGTGAGAGGTGAATCATTGAAAACTTAATGGATTTTGATGTCTCTTTACCAAAGCCATTAACTCTGGAGTAGCCAATGTTTAGATTTAGGAAAAACCATGGTACATTGATAACCATATGATTTTTAGCAAATCATCAGCTATCAACGGATTTGAGTAGTCTTTACCAAATAGCCGTTTGATTTTGGACTAGCTAGTTCTTTTAGTACAATCACTACCATGGTGAACTAATTACCATATAATGGTTTTCCACAGCCTTTACCACAAAGCCATTATCTTATGGGCTAGCCAACTCTTCACTAATATAGATATGGTGAGTTGAAAACCATACAATTTTTAGTAAATTGTCAACTAAAAACGGATTTGATAATCACATCAGAGCCGTACCCTCATGATGAGTCAAACTCTTTCTTGTTTATTAAACATGGTGAGTTGATTACCATTTGTTGTGTAGTACAAGTACTAACACCATGCTGTTGCTTTCAAAACCATTTGTTGCTGTTTAATCTTTGTGCTTCAAAATGTTTTTGCACTTATCAAAAATTACTGATTTTATCAAAAGACTTTACTAGTTTTATGCTGCAAGCAGTACTTTGAGAAAGTACTGTTTGACTAGCAGTACTTTGAAGAAAGTACTTATTTTTCAAAAGATTTATATAATAATTAAACCATACCAGTAGTTATGCATTAATCTTCAGATTCAGTTGTCCACTTGATGAATAATTTTATGACCATCAATGCTACTTCATTCTCTTGTTCCACTTCCATTCCATGCTCTAGCATCCTGATCATCAGATCTCTTGTGAGTGGATATCTCTGTTCTGCTAGCATATGAATCATAGTACCATCTTCTAACTCCAAAACATGTATTCCAACTGATTCAAAGAATCTCCATCTGTTAATCTCCCAATTGTATTGATTTTCCCACAAAGTACTGTCCTTTGTTTCCTCTGTCTCCCAGATTGTTGTGAGATCTCCTAACAATATCAAACCTACTCCTTGTGGTGGAATATGCTCAAAATAAGTTTGTACTTGGAGATATAACTGAAGCATATCATCTCTATCAATCAGATGTAGTATATCCCATAATGAATTGAACACTCTAAAACTTCTATCTTGTCTATGAAAGATCAGATAATCTCCTTCTTGAGATTCTACAACTGAAAAAGTAGATATCTTGGACTTCTTATCAGTATCTTCTTTCAATTTTAGATGTTCAAAATCAACAACTCTAAGATAATTCCTGAGCTCATCAACTGTATTTGTTCTCAATTCAAATGCTTCCTTGAACTTCTTTGATGGCTGTTCATCAGTAGTTCTTTTCCTCTTTGAGCTTCTTGTAACAGCTCTTTCCTTTCTTTTATCTTCAAGCTCCTTATCTTCAAAAGAAATAATGCTTGCAAGATCCTTTTCTATAGCTTCTCTAACAGCATCATACAGATCCTTCATCTCTGTATATGTCAATCTGACTAAACCTGTATATCCTTGACCTTTCAGATAAGCCATCATATCATTCCTTTCTCTAGCTTTACTAATTGGCCTTTGTGATTGAACAGTCTTCCTTGATTCTTCAGCATCTATCTCTGCTTGCAATATTCTAGCTGCTTCCTCATTTTTGGCAATCTGAATTTGTCTTAACTGTGCCAATGTCATCTTCTTCTTCTTCTTTTCTACCAAGATCCCTTTGCCTTTATCTTTTGGATCTATTTCCTGAGTAGGTTGAGAAGAAATATGATGTTGTTGTTCAACCTCATGAATACTGATGCCTCTTTGACTTGACATATTAAGCATAATGTCAGCAATTGTTTCATCATCACTGTTAGTATGCGCTATAACATCTTCTTCCTGAGCTGGTTTAGAAGGGCCAACTTCCTCTTGAACTTGAATTGAAGGACCAATATTTTCTTCAAAATCTAAAGTTCTAGGTGTAATAGTAAATTGCCTCTCAGTACCTTGTTGAGCAGTACTTTCAGCTTCAGCTCCTTCCAAGTTTATTTCCTCAGTATCACCACTTCTTACTTCAACAGCAGCTTCTTCCAAATTGATTTGCTCTGTTTCATCACTCTTCCTCTCAGCAGTATCTTGAGGAATATTTTCAGGTGGTGTCCTCTGAGTATCATCCATAAATCCAGCATCTTGTTCAAAACCAGCATCTTCATTCAAATTCTCTAAATTCCTCCCCAATTGGAATGAAGATTGCTTCTTAGACTTTTTCTTCTTTGACTGAGAAGACTTCTTAGGTTTCTGACCACTCTGCTTCTGAGACTTTACCCATAATCGATGGTGTTGAACTAGTGGCCAAACAAACTTCTTCAACCGTTGAAACTTAGTCTTTAATTTGACTATCTTAGCAGCTTGAGCCTCACTCTCCTTTTTCAGCCTCCTTAACTCCCTTGTTAAAGCATAATTATCCAACTCTGCCTCTTCTTCTTCAAAGTGCTTAGACATATTTGTGGAAGAATAATCATTAGGAGATGGTGGTTGATTCATACCTTGGTCTGATTCCTCATGAGTAGGAATGTTCATAGGAGCAGTATCTTCCCTAGTAGCAGAATGTGGAGAAGCAGTATGTTGAGAAGCAGTAGGTTGAGGAATACTATCTTCTCTTGAAACTGGAGACTCTTGGCTTGCTGATTCAGAATTTGCTTCTTGCTCTTGCTCTTGCTCTGCATCTCTAACAACTTGTGCAACTCCCAATATATGAGCAGTCAAAGGTGTGTTGGTTCCAGAAAACTTGACACTTTGTTTAGATAGAAAAGTAAACACCTTTGGTGGAAGTTTGACAGTGGGTAAAAAACTTTGAGGTTTAGGGACATCCTCAAGTTGATTGTTCAAGAATAACTGAACAAACCTTGGATACATTAAGAATGGCGAACCATTAGCAATATGTGTAAGCATACCATCAAGAATTAGTCTTGAAAAGTTGAACCTTTGATCGGTAGCCAAACCCACTAATGCAGATGCAATATTTTGACCAAATTGATCAAAAGAAGTACTCTTGGGACTTAAACAATGAAGTAAGACGTGAATGAGGTACTTCCAATGAGAACAAAACAAAGGCTTCTGAAAAGTAAGTTTCGTCAGATCTCCTTCATAACCTATATCACTTAAAGTGTCCCAAAGCACTTGTTTTTCAAAACGAACAGCCCCTCCTTCATCATTAAACATCAAAACATCCCTAATCGTGGCCTCAGAAATCCGAATAGTTCGTCCAGCAACCGTAGCCCTAATCAACGAGTCATCTTTAATCGTTGCAGTAGTCCAAAATTCTTGCATCCAGGGACCAATAACATCAAGGGTCAACTAAAATAGAGTAGTTGATGGAAGACCCAGTTAAGAAATCAATGATCGCATGAAAATCAACATTATCCCTTGTCTTGTCCAAATTAGCGATCATATTGTGTTTGCTAACAGTGATTCGATTAGCCATGATGAGTGGTAGAGAAGTATTTGCTTTGAGTGTGTGTGTTGTTAAAAAAGATTGTGGTGTAAAAGCGAATGAGGAATCTCAAATATGGTAAAAGGCGGGGAAATAGGGAGAGTTTCTTTAAATAGGATGGAAACAAATCAAACTCAAAATAATAAAGTTACCATTTTGATTAACTTATTATCTCCGCCGTAAGGAATTAATTAACCATAGCCCCACAATTTTTGACCGTTGGAACAGTACATCCACGTAAGCAGTACGTTGAAGCAGTACTTTGCTGTGTCAGTACTTTAAGCAACAAAGCAGTACGTTCCATCTTCTTATCCACAATCAACACTCTAAACTGAACCAAGAACTTGTAAATGGTTCATGCATAAGTTCTAACTAATGACTATGTTGCCTCCCCTCAAATACAACATATGGTCTAATCTAAACTACTAAAAACCAATACTTTCATTAAGAACTAATAGAAAGTATAGTAACTAATACTAAAGCCTCCCCTCAAATGTAGCCTAGTAGTTAATCATCCCAATGCTCACAACTAAGTGGTTGAATCTTGACACATCAAATCCCTTAGTGAGTAGATCAGCTACATTATCATCTGTGTGAACCTTAACCACATTTATAAGCCTGTGCTCATAACAATCCCGAATGAAGTGATGCCTAATCTGAATATGCTTTGTCTTGGAGTGATACACTGGATTCTTCACAATGCAGATGGTGCTCTCATTATCAATATTGATAGGAGTATTTTTGAAGTTGAATCCATAATCCAAGAGTTGATTTTGCATCCACAAAACTTGTCCACAACAGCTTGCAGCAGCAACATATTCTGCTTCAGTAGAGGAGGTTGCAGCAATTGTTTGCTTTTTACATTGCCAGGAAACTAATCTTCTTCCAAGATATTGACATCCTCCTGAGGTTGATCTTCTATCATAGTTATCCCCTGCATAGTCACTATCTGAAAAAGCTTCCAAATGAAAAGGTGACTCCTTAGGATACCATAATCCTAACTTTGGTTGATGCTTGAGATATCGAAAAATCCTCTTGACTGCATACATATGGGAAACCTTGGGTGTAACCTGATATCTTGCACACAAACATACAGCAAACATGATGTCAGGTCTTGATGCAGTTAAGTACATAAGACAACCAATCATGGATCTATAAAGCTTGACATCCACAGCTTGTCCATCTTCATCCTTGCCTAAGGGTTTATTGTTATCAATGGGTGTGGTGGTAGGCCTGAGATTTGGAAGGTCAAATCGTTTAAGGATGTCTGCAACATACTTTTCTTGGTTAATGAAGATTCCATCTCTTGTTTGTGTAACTTGAAGTCCCAAAAAGAAAGTTAATTCTCCCATAGAACTCATTTGAAACTCCTTCTGCATAAGATCTTCAAATTCTTTCACCATAGACTTCTTTGTGGCTCCAAATATAATATCATCTACATATACTTGGACTAACATAATGTCTTTCTTATCCCTTTTAATAAACAAAGTCTTATCAATTGCACCTCTTCTATAACCATGTTGTAATAGAAAATTTGAGAGTCTCTCATACCAAGCTCTGGGAGCTTGATGAAGGCCATACAGTGCCTTGATCACTTTGTAGACTTTGTTTGGATGTGCAGGATCTTCAAAACCAGGAGGTTGTTTAACATAAACTTCCTCAGAAATTGTGCCATAAAGAAAAGCACTTTTCACATCCATTTGGTAGACAGGAAATCCCATATATGATGCAAAGGCAAGAAATAACCTTATTGCCTCTATCCTTGCAACAGGAGCAAATACTTCATCATAATCCACTCCTTCTTCTTGGCGATATCCTTGTGCAACCAATCTAGCTTTATTTTTGATAACATTCCCTCTTTCATCTCTTTTGATTCTGAAAACCCATCTTGTACCAATGACTCTTTTGCCATCTGGTAAATCACATAATACCCAAACTTCTTGAAGCTTGAATTGTAGAAGCTCCTTTTGCATGGCTTCAACCCAACTTTCATTAGCTAAAGCTTGAGATACCTTCTTGGGTTCTTCTTGAGATAGAAAGCAAGCAAACAGGCATGTTTGTTGATCCTTGTGATTCATCCTGTTTTGTTTGTAAACAAAGCTAAGTAAAGCAGTATGTTGCTTAGAAAGTCCTTTAACTTTGTTCCTAGTAACCACTCCTGAAGAGGGTGATCCAATAATGTTATTTGAGGATGAGCTTTATGAACTCTCAATGTAGGAGTTGGTGGTACTGGAAGATCAGACTCTAAGTTAGTAAAATCAATCCCTTCATTGGAGAAAATACCTTCTGGATTAAGCTCATCATCAATTTCTTCTAAACCAGGAATGTTAGCATTATCCAAATCATCATTATCAACATTGGAATCATCAGCATTGTTCCAATTTGATTGTTCTAACACACCAAAAGTATTGTCAAAAAGATCATCAGTACCTTGATCAAAAGTACTATGAACAGTATCTTGAGATACACTCTTTTTCTTTGCAGCTTCATAAGCCTTCCTTTGTTCATCTTCATAGGATTGTGTTATAGTTTCTTGAAAAAGCATCCTATTAAGTTCATCTTGTATGGCTTGATCTTCATCAGATACTGTATTAGTTGGTTGAGCAGTACTTTGGTCTTCAAAAGTAACTTCAGGTTCTTTGTCAGGAACATCTTCTGGTGTAACATTGACTCCATGAACAATGTACTGTGAATCATCTTCTTTGTGATTAGCCTGATTCTCTTCTCTAACAGGAACATAATTCATAGATGGAGTGAACTTGAGATCAAGATCAAACATCCAATCAGGACCTTTACCTTTCTGAGTTTCCTTATCTTCCAAAAATTCAACATGAAGACAATCTTGTACCTTTTTGGTATTCCTGTTATAAACTCTAAAACCTTTGCTATTTGTACAATAACCCAATAGATATCCTTCACCTGACTTACCATCAAATTTTCCCAGAGAGTCAATGGTATTTAGAATAGTCAGAGAGCAGCCAAAAGGTTTTAGAAAACGAATGTTTGGTTTCTTTCCCATTAGTAACTCATAAGGTGTCTTCATCTGAGGTTTAGTTACTGAAACTCTATTTAACACATAGCAAGCAGTACTTATGGCTTCAGCCCAAAATAGAATAGGTAATTGGGAATCTGCAAGCATTGTTCTAGCTGCTTCTATCAAAGTCCTGTTCTTTCTTTCTGCAACACCATTCTGCTGGGGTGTTCTAGCAATGCTAAACTCTCTCTTGATCCCTTTCTTGGCACATAATTCATCCATATGCTTGTTCTTGAATTCTGTTCCATTGTCACATCTAATACCTCTTACTTTGAGTCTTAATTGATTTTCAAGGGCTACTATCAGGTCATGGATAGCATCAAAGGTTTCATCTTTGAATCCCAAGAAAAAGACCCAACTAAATCGGCTACAATCATCTGTAACAACCAAGCAGTACTTCTTCTTGTTTAAACTCTCTACTGAAACTGGTCCAAACAGATCCATGTGTAGCAACTCCAAAGGTTCTCTAATATCTCTTTCCCTAAGCTTCTTACATGAAGCTTTATGTTGTTTACCCTTCTTGCAAGCTAAACATGAATGATCAGTCTTGAATGTTTTGGAAGGTAAACCTCTAACTAAATTTCCTTTGACCAGCTTGTTGATGTTCTTAAAATTAACATGACCTAGTCTTCTGTGCCACAAATGTGCTTCTTCCAATGATGCCTTTGCTACTAAACATGTTGCTCTTCCAGCAGAATTGAGACTCTTTAAGTCTAAACTGTACACATCATTGGTTCTTGGTACTCTCAATGTTACCAAGTGATCATCAACAAATTTGAACTCAGGGGAGAGAATGAGACATTCTGTATCAGTGAACAGAATTGGGTACTTCTTGTCACAAATTTGAGATACTGACAAAAGATTGAACTTGAGCTCCTTCACATATCTAACATTCTCAAAATCAATACATCCAGCCTTGATTGTTCCTTTGCCAGTGATTCTCCCTCCATCAGGATCATTACCAAATGCAACTCTTCCTCCATAATATGCCTTAAAATCTGACAGGATCTCCTTGTCCCCTGTCATGCTGCCAGAGCAACCACTATCAACAATAATATGATCTTTAAGCTCCTCCTCTGGGTTGCCCTCAGATACATTTGATGAACTTGGTGAAGTAGCTACCATAGCAATCTGAACAGGTTCATCTTCATCCTCCATGCTCCAATCAAAGCTTCCAAGACCATCTCTTGATTCCAAAGCAGCATATCCTGGTTCCTCATCAAAAGCTGTGCCCCAATCAAACTCTTCCATTGCAACCATAGAATAGGTTACAGGTTCATCATCAAATTCAGCACTCCAGTCAATCTCTGCTAAATTTTCTTGAGCCACCAAAGCTTTTGGTTGTGATTCAGTAATAGGAACTTCCTTTCTTTCAACCTTGGGTTGTTCAACCATCCTGTTTGCCTGCTATTTTGCAAACTTGCATTCCCTTGCAAAGTGTCCGAGCTTTTGACAATTGAAACATTCAATCTTGGATTTGTCAAAAGTTATACCTTGTTTGGTTTTGAAATCAATTCCCCTTCCTGTCTTGTTCATGAACTTCTTGATCCTTGCAGTGATCATAGCTACTTGCCATCTTATGTCAATCTCCTCTAAAGCATCTTCTTCAATCTGCAACAAGTCTTCTTGATAGGTAACAGGTAAAGTGGCTTGTTGTGCAAAGAAAGAACATACAACATCATCAGAATTGGTGTTGTTTGTTGGTGATGGGTTGGGAGTAGTTGTGGTTGTGCAAACATGCTGTGAATCACCAACAGTACTTTGAGAAGGATAAGCAGTACTTTTAGTGGAAGTACTGCTTCTGTTTTCAGAAGACACAAAAGCTATGTTGTGAGTTTTCTGAGAACTGTGACCATTCATCTCTTGCTCGTACACTTTCAAATTGTTATAAAGATCATCAAAGTCCATAGACTCCAATCCAGGTTGTCCTCTAATCATAGTAGCAACCACATGCCAGACAGATGGCAAACTCCTTAAGAACTTCAAATTTGCATCTTCAACAGATACCTCTGCTCCATACAGTTCTAGCATACTAAGTAGATTTTGAAATCTGTCATAGGCAGCATCAAGTCCTTCTCTTTCACCAACAGTGAAGGTTTCAAACTGCAGCTTCAATAAATTTATATGCGTCTTCTTTGAAGCATCATTACCTCCAAATCTTGTCTTGATCGCAGCCCATAATTGTTTTGCATCCTTAGCATCATGGAACTTCAGTAGGTGACCATCAGGAATAGCAGACAACAGTATGTTGAGAGCCTTATCTTGATTTCTCTTTGTAGCTGCTGGCAAGGTTGGTTGAGGTGGTTTGGGTTGTCCTACAACTTGTAAAGGTTCATCAAGAACAACATTACCATTGACAATTACATCCCATAGAGCATGGTCAGTAATAGCAAGGTACTGCCTCATCTTCATGCTCCAGAGGTCATATTCTCCCTTCTTGATGATAGGAATTCTGAGTGAGGTGATGGATGGGATAGGTGCAGCTTCAATCGACATTGTTGAGGGTTTGTTGATAAATCGGTTTTAAGGGTTTCTTCTTAATCAGAGTCTCCACACAAGCTCTGATACCACTTGTTGGATCGATATACTCTGACCAAACTAACTTGTAGCTTGTCTACGGTTTAACAACTTTGAATGAATTCAAAACTATTAATAATGAAACACTGATATACTTTGCTAAGTATGCGGAATCTACTTCAACAAAGCTAAGAAGAATTAATAAACAACTTCGAATATTATTAAAACCTTGAACCTGCTTTCTTACACAGATTCACTAACAAACTCTAATCACTAATACTTCTAACAAGCTTCTTCGTATAAACTTGTTTCTCTAAAATCTTATCTAATCGTATCTCTAATCGCATATGTCTAATGCCAACCTAGGAATCCTTTTATAGGCACAAGGAAAACCCTAGTCGGTTTACAAACTTGAACGACAAGTAATTCTAATTATAACTCTAATCTAATACGAACATTCTAGAATTACACATTAGTCCTTAAACTATTTGCATAGCAGTCCTTTAACGAGCAGCAGTACTTTGACTTTCAGCAGTACTTTGATATTTCATAGCCCATCAATAAACCCTAAAGTCATTAGTCAACCAGTACTTACCAATCATCAATGGCTTCTCTAAAGTTTTGTGACAAGCACAACCAGGTTGGTTTCTTGAAGAAACCAAACAAAAGTGAAGGTTTCGAGCAGATTGTGGATTTCTTGAGAGGTTCTTCCATTCGGTATGCTTTAACTCATAATCCTACAATCTATGCTTCCCTAGTTAAGCAGTTTTGGGGGTCTGTTACCTCTAAAACTCTTGCTGATGGGACACCACAGTTAAGGGCAACAATAGATACACATGAATTCTTTATCACTGAAGCATCCATAAGGAGTAGTCTTCAATTGGATGATGCTTCAGGGGATTATATACTGCCTAATAATGAACTTTTAGAGGATATGAGAACCATAGGCTATCCCAATGATGGTACTTTTACTTTTTGGAAGAACTTTTTCTCACCTCAGTGGAAATTTTTACTTCACCATTTGCTACATTGCCTAAGTCCCAAGAGTGGCGGATGAGATCAATTTGGAAGCAATATTGCTTCTGCATTGGTTTGTCTTTCACTTGGAAAGCCTTTTAACTTTTCAAAACTTATTTTTGATGGCATGGTAGCCAATGTAAACAGTAAGCACAAATTTCTAATGTATCCTCGATTTCTGCAAATGATTTTGAATTTTGAAACTGATAATAAAATGCAGACTTATAAAAGTGTGGCTTTTAAAGATAAAATCTTTGCAAATATGAAAAGGGGTTTTTCTGGGGCACATTGGCCACTTTTGCCTGCTATGCTTTTCGGTACAACTAACATTGCAGGTACATCTAGTGCTGCACAAGTGGAGCCAACCCATGAGGAGCAAACCCAGGAACAACCTAGATCACCCACACCCACACCACAACAAAGTCCATCATCATCTCAACCCAGAGTACCTACACCCACACCACCTTCACCACCATAGCAAACTCAAGTTCCAAGTCCTACTCAGGAGGAGGAATCTACTTCTATGACTTTGGAAGGTCTTTTGCAACTGGTGCCTACTTTGGTTGATAGAGTAACAGCATTGGAGAAGGCTAACAAAGCTTTGAGTGGGGCTGTTGTGACATTAGTCAGGAAAGTGAAGAAAATGGAGAAAGTCATGAAAGACAAGGGGGTTGATTTTGATGACCAAGGGGGTGCTGATGAAAATTCTTCCAAACAGGGGAGGAATTTGGATGAAGAACAGACTTTTAAGACTCCAGCTCAGGATAAACCAACTGAAGGTGCATATATAAGTCCTGAAGGAATGGAAGCAGCAGAAACATTAGCCCAATCTCTGAGCAAAATTCAATAAGAAAACAAGAAAAGAAGGCTAAAAAGAAAGTTGATAATTGATGAAGAGATTAATTCTGATGAGGAGATTATTAAGTCTGCTGAGGTTATTAAGTCTGGTGGTGGTAATACTGATCAAGTTAATTCTGGTGATGATGTCATTAAGTCTGGTGAGGAAGAAAAGTCTGCTCAGGATGACAAGTCTGTTGGCAAGCAAAGGGAAGGAAAGCAGATCTTGATTGAAACTCCTCAACCAAAGAAATCAAAGAAGCATCAAAGAGAAGAGGAAGCATCTCTAGCTGAGATTGCTAGGATACAAGCAGCAGAACAAGCAGAGATAGATAAAGAGGAAGAGCAAAAGAGGCAAGATGAGATGCTTGCAAAGAAGTTGTCAGAAGAGTCTGCAGATCCTCTGATGCAAATGATTGAAGGAGATGATGAGCTAAGAGCAAAGTTGGAGGAGCTCAAAGCTATTGAAGGGTTGACTACAGAGGAGAAAGCCAAACAACTAGCAGAATTTATCAATGCTAGAAGGGTTTCAGAAACTTTGGGGGATTTCATGTCAAAGATAAAGCAAACTCAGAAGAAAAGTGGTGCAAGTAAGAAACTTTCTAAGCAAGAAAAGATGCATGATATGAAGATATATTTGAAAAACATGATGCATTCTACTTTTGAGCACATGAGAGGAAAATACTATGAAGAGATTGAAGCCATGTACCTAAGGGGATATGAAAGGGATCATGGTTACAGACCAATTGATTATGAGGATGCTATCAGAAGGAGCTTCAAAAGACAAAAAGTGACAGAGTCTGAGCCTGTTATTGAAGTTGAGAAAGTGGTTGAAAAAGCATCTGAGACTGAGAAGGCATCTAGTGAAGTAAAAGAAGAAGTAAAAGTTGAAAAGCCCATTATCAAATGGACCAGAAGAAAGAGTATAGCTAGGAAGGCCAAATCAGTGTCCAAGAACAAAGTGCAAGAGGAAAAAGAATCAGAAGAAGAGGAGCCTTCATCTGAGGAGTTTACCATGGGATCAATTCCTGAGAATTCTGCACAACCAGCCAAGATTGTCAGATATCAAATCATCAAAACTGGATTGAGAGCAACTTATCAGATCATAAGGGAGGATAATACTGATGTGGTGTATGTCAATTTTCCAGGGATGTTAAATGATCTAACTAGGGAAGATCTCAAGGAGTTGTACAAATTGGTGAATATCAGACATTGAGACACTAGACCTGAGGAGGAGTTTGAAAGGGTCTTTTGGGGAGATCTAAAGGCTATGTTTGAGCCACCTTCAAGAACAGATGAAATTTGGAAGCTGCCATACCAACAAGAAATTATCAGATGGAGATTTTTTCACAGCTATCAGGTACATTGCTTATCATTACAGAGAGCTCATATCTACATGTTGGCAGAAGTGGAGTATCCCCTAACACCTAGAGTCTGCAAAGAAATGTTGGAAAAGAAGTTGTATGCAGACAAGAGGGATGAAGTGTATGAGTAGATATTGGATTTGATTAAGTTGCAATCACTAAAGGAAGCAACTTGGGGTGCTTGAAAGTGTTTGAAAGAATTTTCAATTTGTTAAGTGAGACTAAAGGAACTTCTCACTTGGTGAAGGTGCTTTGCACTAACACAACAAATGGTTATCAGTCCACCATGTCTCACCCACATAAGGACTGGCTAATCCATGAGCAAACGGCTCTGGTAAAGATATCTCAAATCCGTTAATGGTTGACAATTTACCAAAAATTGTATGGTAATTAACTCACCATATCTGAGATTGTGAAGAGTTGGCTAGCCCACAAGAGTACGTCTTGTGGTAAAGGCTGTGGAAAACCATAATTGGTACTCAATTCACCAAGGTGAGGTCTGATTCCACCAAAGAATTGGCTAGTCCAAAAGCAAACGGCTTTTGGTAAAGACAAAACAAATCCGTTGATAGTTGATGATTTACTAAAAATTATATGGTTATCAATGTACCATGGTCTTACACACCAAAACATTGGCTACTCCAGTAGTTAATGGCTATCTGGTAAAGAGACATCAAATCCATTAATTTTCAATGATTCACCTCTCACAGGAGTTAACACACCTGGAAGTGATGAGAATAGTATGAAACTTAAAGCATTGATGTACATGTAGTCATTGTTGCTGTGAAGATCAGATGGTGTCAAATTTGATGATGAAAGTTGCTGCACAAGATCAGATTTGATGATTTGAAGAGTTAGAGATCAAGATAATTCCAAGTGTTTATGGAGCATGAAGATCATGGAGCATGAAGTTCATGGAGCATGAAGATCAAGTTAGGGGATGATTGTTGGGAATTATCACAAGAGAAGACTTAATATGAAGAACAGACTTAAGTCTGCTGGGTTACTTAGTTAAGTCTGTTAGTTGTATTTATGTCATAGTTAAGCCTGCCAGTTCAATGTTAAGTCTGGTAGACATAATAGATTAGTTAAGTCTGGTCGACAGAAATAGTTAAGTCTGTTTATGATTTATAGTAAGTTTGTTAGCTATAAGTTAGGAAAGGATACGTGGTTATCTTTATAGAAGATATGGTTAGATACGTTTATCCTTCTACACATTTTGTATCTAGGGTTTCCTTGGTGTATAAAAGGAACCCTAAGGTATTAGTTTTGGTACGCGTATTGATTAACAAGTTAGTTGACATTGTGATTCAAAGTTAATAGAATTACAAAGTTAGTATATTGTGTTCTTCATTGTTATTGTTAAGATTCCGCATTAGCAATAAACAATCTGTTAGAGTTTCTCACTTAGATCAATTTGGATTTATTCAAGTTGTCTAACAAGTAACCAATGCTACTTGGATCCATAATTCGTGTGGACCTACAAAACTTATTTGCATACAACATTTGTACACAATGTACAGTGTTTCTTATGTTTCACTTTAGCTCATAACTAAGATACATGTCACTTGTATATACACAATTATTTATACATGCAAAAAATGCAGTTGGTTGATTGCTTCACAAGAGATATTAGCGCATATATTTGACTTGTGCTGGATGTTTGAGCTTCATCAGAGCTTTAACTTCATGCTTCCTAACCATCTCCTTGATATAATCATGTTACCCATGATTTCTCCTAGTGTTTTGTAGCCTTTGTCGTTGAGCCTATATATTTTTTTGTTCACCAAGTTCTCGTTCAGTTTTAATGAATCAATTTGCAAACAGATACATTAAACTTTAAGCTTTATAATCTAAACAGAAGCTGCATTCTTTGAATTGTTAACAAAACATTTTGTATTTGATTATATCAATCTTTAATTCAAACCCAACTCGTGAAATCAATAAAAACTTAACAACAATATTGGTTAGTTAAAATTATAGCAACAACACTTAATATAAACTACAAAAATACAATACAATTATAAAAAATTCGAATATTGCACATAACACTTTGCAACAAAATAATTCAAACCATCGATTTTTTATACTGAGTTTATATGTGACAACCCGTAATTTTCCAGATTTATTTCTATACGAGAGTATCTCTATTTTTCATTTACGAACCTTTCCGGACTCATTTAACTCTAAAACGTGAAATTTATCTCGCGAAACGTGAAATTTGTACACAACGCGTGACTTGGCTCAATAACGGATAAAACGCGAATATTAATTTATTCGGGTGACGAGAAATAAAGATATACGTATTTATAATCAAAATTAATGGAAAAACGATTTTAAAGTTAACGGAATAACTTTTGGATGCTCGGGAAATATTTACAACACGGTTTATTGGTCTCGTTGGCGTTTCGTTAAAAATATGGAGAAATATGCATTTTTAGTCCCTGAGGGCGCGCTAGGGTTTGCCACAAGTTCCAACCATAACCCTACCATATACATAGCACTATATATACTTTGCTATAATTGATTTTAGGGTTTCATTTCATTTCTTTTTCTTCTCAGCCGCCTATCACCCTCCAATTTCTCTCTCTCCTTCGTCAAATATCCGGCGCCATTTCCGGCCATCTGACCACCACCGCCGGCCACACAACTACACCGTCACCATCATCATGATCCTTGTAATCTACTCTTCACTCCTAGGTATTTCACGCGCCAAGAAAGTTCCCCTCCCTCTTTTTCGGTAACTCACGAATTTTCCGGCAAGTATTTCCGGCGACACCATTTTCTTTTGC
The DNA here is from genome assembly GCA_021014915.2 of Artemisia tridentata subsp. tridentata. Classification (NCBI taxonomy): domain Eukaryota; kingdom Viridiplantae; phylum Streptophyta; class Magnoliopsida; order Asterales; family Asteraceae; genus Artemisia; species Artemisia tridentata. Next base: position 207,628,165 of record CP139503.1, read on the forward strand.
AACCATACGAGTATATATAGAAGGTGTGCTTACGGAGGTTCTTTTTGGTTCGAGTTTTCAGCCACCATCTTCGCCACTGCTACTGCGCCACCATCTCCACCGCCTAGTTCTCTTCTCCTTCTCGTCATGGTAAAACCGAGAAAGCCATCGTTATAGTTTCTTTTATATACAGCCGATTATGTTGTTATGGTTTTGTTTTCGTGGATTAAAAACCGGTTATAAAACATTTACCATTATTTTCGTGGATAGAAATCGATTAAAAACTGGTTTTAAATAAGGATTCGTGTGGTAAGATTGTCAAACGGGTCGTGTTGTTTCGGTTATGTATACGGGTCGGGTCAAACCCGAATTATTTGTAAGGCGATTTGGTGTTGATTTTTATTTGTTATCTCGATGTTGTAGTTGGTCTTGAGTTGATGATAAACATGAATATGGTGTTGTCGTGTCTTGATTGTAGTTGCTGGTCATGAGTTAAACCGTAGAGTGTGTTTGGTTTTGGCTGTGATACGAGTCGAGTCGAACCCTGTTTGTGCCTTGTATGTCGGATTCAAAAATTTTACTCTAAGTGACACACTTGAGTCTTTTTGGAATTGCAGGATTTAATAGCTATTGGTTGGTTTTGGTTTAATGGGCTCGACAGCCCACTAAGAATGAGGGCGTTGGGTTGTTGAATTGGGCCGAGCCCAAGAAAATAATAAGTGTGTTTAATATAATTGTAGTGTCAAAAAGTTATATTTGACTAGCATATTTGACTTGTCGTGTTCACTTGGTACGCTTCGGATAATACTTGGATTGTGAATTTGATTTAAATACGAATTTGATTATTATATTTTGACATTGGACAATCATGGATCGTTATCGGACTCACGATATTGGATATTGGATTCATTGAACATTTTGAGACTCGAGACGGTATAATATATTAAACTCGAAAAGACTTTAATATATTAAACACGAAACGGACACAAAATCTTCAATAAAATCAAAACTAATATTTACGAGAACAATAACGAGACCTAAACTTATTAAATATTGTAATTCCAGTTTTGATTAACCGGTCTCGACGACTCGAGAAAAACTAATTTTATTAGTTAAACTCATTTTTTTTTATATAAAACATTTATGTTTTATACAAATTATTTGAGGATAACGGAGTAAATGTCGAAACGTACAAACTGATTTATCTACTTGAGGTATTTGGTTGTCTCTAGCTTCTAGGTTGTCTTCTTTGGTTTGAGTTCTCGTCGGTATTCTCTCGAGTTTGTTGATGTCTCTTCTCTTTGGCGTGAGTTGTATGTCGAGTCTATGTCTTCTTACCACACCACACGAAACGTTGAAACTAAACTTTTGATAAGTTTTGAAAACTGAGTAATCCACGAAAACTACGACACATTGTCTTTTATAGACTTTATTATTTTGCGAGACGTGTTTTGAGATATCGTATACGTATTAGGTTGTGCCGATCCTTTACCGTTGTGTACCGTCGTGCTTGTGCCTCCGTGTACCTTCGTGCCGTATGTTTTGAGACCGTTGTGTTTGCTCCTCGATGCCAGTCGTGTCAGTTGTGACCTTGCATTTCTGTGGCTAAGGTGAGTTCATGGCCCCTACTTTTACTAGTTTTCTAACTATTTTCGGGGGAGAATACATGCTCATTTTTTATTTAAACTCAATACTGGTTTTACTTGAAACGTGATTTGTTTTCTCCAACGTACTGTTTGGCTGATATATCTGACCTGGTTAATTGAATGTATTATGTGCTTACTTGTTATTTGATATGGCCTGAAACCGTTATGATACTGTTACGCAAGCTGGCTATGGTTATTATATACGCGGGCTCCTTGTGCCTTAGCAATAACGCGGGCTCCTTGTGCCTTAGCAATAACGCGGGCTCCTTGTGCCTTAGCATCAACATTGGCTCATGTGCCTACTGATTACTATAGTGTGCACCTATAGGGAACTGTTTCTGGGATTTGACTTTTGTGACTTAGCCAGCGTAACAGTTAATCTTGCATGACACTATATGAGTATAGTACTTGAATGACTGATTTTGGTTGGAGATGTTTGACTATGATATTATTTGCGAATTTGGTTCTGGAACTATAACTTAGGCAGTGTTAGCCTATGTTGGACTTGACTTGTTTATGAACGATGATTTTGAACTCGAAAACCTTTTGGTTTAACCAAACTGTTTTAAACTAAAATCTATGAACTCACCTGCGTAAGCTGACCCTTTTAGCATGTATTTTCAGGTTTAAGGTTATAACTTATCTCTGGAGGCGCTTGGCAAGGGGCATGGTCATAGACGACTCTGATGAATATATCTGATGAATGTCGAGTTTGTACACTTATCGTATTTTTGGGAATGATTTTGGATATAATGGACATACTACTAGTGTAACTAGGCTTAGTATTCCAAAATTCATTGAACCTCGGGTGAATATAGACTGATCACCTATATTCAACCAGGGACAGTGGGACATAGCCTGATCACCTATGTCCGACTCAGAGGTGATTTTTGCAATACTCAGAGTAGTTATAACGGAATTATGTCCGGGTTGACTTTTGGATTTTTGAAATGGTACAGTTTCGCGTGTGTACACGGACATGGAATTTTACTTCCACACACACTACACACTGGCATCACAACACCACATGAATCGTAATGCCCTTGGCATCGCTATACGTCTCCATTATATGGAAATCCTGTTGCCGCCGTCTGGCCGTATCTTGCATCGGGTCGAGTTAGACCCGATTGGCACCGTTTGAATCCGAGTTACTTATTTTGTAACCTCTTAAGAGCGCTATAAGCCGTCCGAGCTTACTGGAACGTTTAGATTCGATTTTGACCACGTTTGGAATTGATTTTGGCCACGTTTGGATTTGATTTTATCTACGCTTATGTTTGATTTTGGCTACGTCCGGATTTAATTTTTTCCTCGTTTAGATCTGATTTTGACTACGTTTCGATTCGATATCGACTCTGTTTGGATTGGTTTTGATTCTGATTTAATTCGGATTGTTTGATTTTGTGATTTTGGACGTCATCCTGGATTTGGATTTTATATCCGACCTCGTTTTGTTGTGACCTTGTTACAGTCGCCGCTACTCTAAGCCTTGTGCTCAATCGATGATGTTCATCTTTCTGATCGGGATTGTTCAATCGAAGTTGTTCAATCAATGTTGTACCTTCCGTTTTGAGTACCTTGTACATTACCGATTCAATCAACTGACTGCTTGTGGCAATCAACATCTTCTCTCAGAATTACACTCTGAACTCGCTAAACTCCCTATTTGGTAGAGATTCCACGCCCAGCAGAAATCTTGAGACTCTAAGGAGTAACTGAAACCGCGATTCCTTGGGACAACCACCTGACTTTCACTCGTTCCTCGGAAGTACCAGTGATCCTTGCTGCTTTCTTATCGGTTGATAAATTATATCATAAACGAAACCTCGGAAGTAAATCCCGCGCCACTACCAGAATAATTGTTGATAATCCTACTTAATCTACTCACCTTCTCTAATCGATGAAACGACAGTATGGGCAAACTTGCTCGTCCATACTCATATGAAATCATTACCCGGTATAGAGTGTCGACTCTTACCTTCCTCTGATCGGGATAGTTGTTTCACATCAAATTCCCGGCAATCACTCCAAAGAGCCATGCGAACAGATTTGGAGATGAATACTGTGTATCATCTCCAGATTGATGGCCGAAGTGGAAAAATCATTCAAGTGTTAGAGGACATATTGTGTTCCTGGGTAATTTGGTAATAGTTGGTATCGACACCTCCTGTTGGCCAAATTCTCTTATAACGATACTTACGACTCTAGTATTCCAACAGCACCGTTCGAGGCACCTTATGGTCGCAAGTGCCGTTCGCCGACTTGATGGGTAGGAGTTGGTGGTACCCAACTTACTCACCCTGAACTTGTTCACGAGACTACCGAGAAGATCGTTCAGATCAGAACCGTATTGCAAGCCGCTCACGGATCGTCAGAACAGTTATGCTGACAAGTGACGTAAACCCCTTGAATCCCCAGTGAAAGTCTAGATTATGCTTAAGGATTCACCATGAGAAAGTGTGATACGTTTAGTAAACGTGGAAAGCTTAATCCTCGCCATATTGATCCTTTTGAAACCCTTGCTAGAGTTGTACTGGTAGCACACAGGCTCGAGCTACCGTCAGGACTCAGCTGTAATACCTGAAATTCAGATAACCCTTAAAATGACCAAATTACCCCTGATAACATAAAACCAAATTAAACAACTTATAAAACTCTGAAATAATTCCAAAACTTCTGAAATCGAACTATATCTGAAACAAACAAATTTCTGGGACAATGTTACATCATTTTAAATGTTCAAAAATTAACATACACATTTATATAAAAATTCCGAATATATACAATTTAACTAAATACAATGTCTAATTCTTTTAATTAAATAAAATGTAAAAATAAATTAAGGAAAGATTATACAAAATCAAGCCCAATAATTTCTTGATTCTATATACCGAAAATCTGATCCTTGCCCCCCCCCCCCCCCAAAGTCGGTTTCCACAAGATTAAATCAAATCTTTTATTTTCCTATCAAAAACCAAATCGCAAAACCTAAAAATAAACCCTAGCGATCAAGAAAATTCGACCAAGGCTAGCACACGATTTCTGGACGTGTACAAGTATTTTTCTGGGGTTCTTGGAGGTGCAAGGAAGCTAGGAAAATTAAGGGTTGCTGCGTGTTTTCTTTGGTTCGTTCTTGTTCCATTTTTCTTGTCGAATTGCTCAAACACAAGGTAATAATTCATACGACTAAATCACATGTTTTAAAATTAATATGGAAATTTTCCTGTGATCTTTACATGTTTTATAACTCATATAAATTATATGAATCAAAGCATGCATGCTAATTTATGCGTATAAAAATATAATGGTCAAAGAACACGTAAATCACAAAAATATGTAATCCGAATTTATGGACATGATAGCTATTTTATTTAGACCTCATATGATGTAATAGACCTGGGAAAAATGATAGATCGAATTATGGTAGCCTAAATCATGTCGTGGTAATATTGATGTCTAAAACGTACGTAAATATGCAATATATGTTAAACGATTTTTATGGGCATGCTAATTATTTTTCGTGGGTTCCTTATAAGTCATATTATCTGGTAAAAATATGATTTTGATTTTTGGAAGCCTAGATTTAACGTGGTGAATTATTGTTATAACCAGATTTTGTGAAAATAAAGAAATAAAATAAAAGGAAAATCGGGGCTACTAGGGTTAGGGTTCTTGGATGAAATTCTGGTCATTTAATGTGTTTTAAGGATGAATTAATGATGGTTCAATGATTGGTGAATAGTAGGGTTTCTAATTGTTTGTAAAAAGTTTAGCCGATTTGAAATAAAAAGTATAAGGACCTTTTTTTCCAACTTTGAAACTTCTGGGATATTTTTGTAAGATCATATACATCTGTAAGAATGTGGTAAAAATATAACTTTGGGGTCCTAAGTGTAAATATTGCAATATAATGAATTAATGGCATATTAGGGTTTCGATTGGAAATTAAATAAAAGTGAGGGACCAAAAGTGTAAATCTGAAATTCTGAAGTTGTTTTGAGTTAATACTAATATAAAAAGGTTGTTGTGTAATTTTGAGGATTTGTGGGCTAATTATGTAATTGTTATGAATTATGACTTAATATATATGTATTGTAAACTTAAAGGACTAAGTATGTAAATTCTGAATTCTGAGGGGTCTAATCTGTAATGTACTAAATTCTGATGGTATATTCTGTAATTATGAAATATAGTATGCTTGGTTGGTAATTATGGATATTGTAGGGTTTAATTTGTAAAATATGGAATTATAAGGTTGGTTTTGTAAATTATGTAACTCAAGGGGTGTAATCTGTAAATTATGAAACTTAAGGGAATAAATTGTAATTCTGAATAAAATGAGTGTATAATTCTGTAACTTGAAGTATTTTCACTAATGACCTTGGAAATTTATGAAGTTACATTTAAAACCCTAAACTTTGTATAATTGTCATTTAAAACCCTAAACTTCTGTAACTTGATAAAATATACTGTTATCCCATAATAATCTTTGAATCAGGGTTAAACCTAATCTGAAATGATAATATCTGTGTAACACCCCAACCCAGCAAGGGTAGAAGTATCACATTAATGGCTTCATATCAGATCAAACAAAACATACATTCAATAGTAATACAAAGGTTCTCAAAGGTTACAAATGAAATACTGAATACACAAGGATACAAAGGAAACAAAAGCTAAATACTAAGCCTGTAAATGCAATTCTTCTAATGACTTCTACTTCAGAATATCTATCAAGGTCTTCTAAGTCCAAAAGTCTCTTCACTCTTACCCAGCTTCCAACTAAAACCTGCCGCACTTGAAAAGAAAACGTGCGGCTGAGCTTAAAAAGCCCAGTGAACAGATATATAATAAACGGAAACAAAAGCAAATGGGAATGAACAGGCATATCATAATGAATGAGATATAGGAAAAGGTATAAAGAGTAAAGGTTTAGGAAAGTAATCCACTACGAGCCCATAACATAACATGAAATCATAATCATAATCATAGTCATAAACATGTAGAGGGGAGACCTCTTAGTATCCTGTAAATATGAGGGGTGTCCTCAATCATGGGTTGGAGTAGCTAGCTCCCGGAGTGTGAAAGACGTGTATCGCACACACCATCAGTCACCATGCATAACATAACATAACATGAACATAACAAATCTAGGATGCATCCATACGCCCCAGGTGGCCATAATCTGCCTCTACATAAACATGAATCATAAACATAACATGCAGGGACGGGATAGGTCATCACTCTCCTACCCTAGAGTCATGCCATCGGTGCATCGACTGACATGGACATGAAACCCTCATGCCTAGTGAGTGGCTCGTAGTATCAAACTGAGGGTAAAGGTCAAGTATCATGAATCATGTTTTTAGTTTACTTGCATAGGTCAATATCTTGTTTCATAAGCAAGGTTCATAAGCAAAGGTTCATAATCACAAAAGGTTCAATATCATGATGGTTCAATAATCGGAGTTCATGAATGAAGGGAACATAGCAATGGTATAGGGAACCCTAATATGAATCATAATAAGAGAATGAAGGCCTCTTATTAAAGAAGCAGAATATCTGTACCTTAGCAAAAGACAATGACTGAAATAACCAAGAAGCACACGGAACAGAAGTTACTCCCTCTTCACGGAACCTATACGAATTAATAATCACGCATTACTTGTAAGCTCATTTTAAACAGATTACATCATTTAGGCCTCTTTCTATTTTTAGAAACTTTCCACCTTTAGTAACTTGCCATTTTTAGTAACTTGTCATATTTAGTAATTTTCTCGATTTAGTAATTTAATACTCTAAGGTTATAATTGACAAATTACATTATTTACGGTTTAAAATGACAATCATAATAGTTTAGGGTTAATTATGCCAATCTAATAAAGTTTTAGGGTTAATTGTATAAATTATCAAAAGTTAGGGTTTAATGTGATAACTTCCAAATATTAAGGTTTAAAAATGTGAAATAATCAAAATTCTAACTTTTCATATGAATAACAGATCATCCATTTCATGCATGCTATAATCCTACGTCTAATTATAATATCGAAATCGTTTCCATTCCATGCATGCTATAATCCTTCGTATAATTCTAATACCGAAATCGTTTCGCACCCTATATTACTTGTTCTCATATTTGTTAATAGATTGTTAAGGACTTAAGGGTGCGTTTTATATGTTACTTAGGTCGACATGGGCTGCTAAGACCCAACTCCAAAATAGTCACAACGCAACACCAAACTGCCATAATTCGCGACTCACAACCACCATCAACAATCGACACAAAGAACCACGATCCACGACAAAGACATTATTATTATTATTATTATTATTATTATTATTATTATTATTATTATTATTATTATTATTATTATCATTATTATTTCGTGACATATTTATTCCCTACGTGAACTCTTCTATTAGCGAAACTAAACGAATTAAGGTTAGTATCATATTTATCTAGCGTATTGTATGACAAAGAATGTTTATTGATTGGTACCTTAAAGTGGTGTTAGGATGGATCGAATGGGAGGAAAAACAGCACTCGCCTCACCCACAAACTGATATGAACACCAACACAAGGTTGTGCCCTTAATCTCCATCGATCACCAAGAGCTACTAATATTCGAACCTTAAATCTTTGTCGTGACTTGATTATCAAAATGGATCGGTTGGTTTTGATAGATGTTGGTGTGGGTAGGTTTTCCAACTCAAACGAAACTACATGTACTAAATGTGAATCTGGTCGAACTCGAACCCAAACAAGAACCTCCCATGAATGAGATCGAAACAACTATCAGCTACGAACCAAATTCACGACATGCGTACCCCAGGCCAATACCCGCTCCTCTTCACTCTTCGCACGAACCGAAACAAGAGCAAAGTTATCGCGATACACGACGAACATTAAACTCAAACGCGAACCGAACCCATCGGTAAACGGCACTCAAATACTAGGCTGTAATATATATATAGTAGCGTTTAATTGTTTATGGTTAGCGGTATTGTGAAGAGAGTCGTGAATTAGTGAAACAAATAACAGAGAGTGATATATTCTTATTTCAAAAAGAATGGGCTGGAGAGGGTAACATGTGAGGCAATATAAGAATGGAAAGGTAATCACAATAATGGAGCGTGAAACATATTATTTGAACAGGATTTGGAGCGTGTGAATATTTTAAGAAACTAATAATTTGATTGCTATGGTTGGCGTGATGTTAGGCTAGTCAAGAGGGCAATCAAAACCTTTTATTTTAGTAGGATATTACTTTGTGTTTTATTTGTTCCTATCTCCTCCTCTTGATTTAATCGTGTAAAAGCAAATGGAGCTCAAATTTTTTGGTTCTATCATATCAAAATAAACGTGTAGGGTGTATAGGAATTAAGAGTGTGGCATTTTATAAGGTCTAGGATGGATTAGGAATGTGAAGAATTATTTAGTTAAATTAGTTTAGGATAGATATTATTGATGTGTAAATATTATATAACATATAGTCTTAATGTCATTTCTTATTATTTAAACTTAGGTTAAAACTTATAATACTCTTGCTTAATTTATTGTGGGTTCTTTATAAATCAAAAATTAGAGGGGTAAAATGGGAATTTCAAATGAACGGAAATTTTGGGTTTTACAACTCTTCCCCTCTAAAATTTTTTTTTCGTCCTCGAAAATTGAGGTGAAACGAAACAGAAACACAACTGACTGTGAACAGAAATATGAAAGACTTGTTTCTCATGACTCGAACTTGTCGATCAAAATTTCTTCAGATCCTCAGAACAGACGTAACATACTGAATCCAGATCAAAAGAATAATATACCAGACGTAATAGATGATAATCGAATTCTCTCAGAAGAGACGTAGGAATTACATAGGATTTTGTCGGATATGCCGTCCACAGAATTTGATTAGACAATTCTGATGAGAACGTACAGAAATAGATTGTCGATAACATCAATTGGCAGAAAGTTCTACGACAGAACCTAAGAGATTTATCAGAAGTACAGAGGTCAGCAGAATGCGTGACGAGTATCCCAACATATCAAATCGTATAACAGCGAAAGCAGATTGCGCGAATAGGCAGAACGAACCTAAAGTCTCAATCCGATATCGGAAATTCTAGGGTTTCTAAGGCACTTCTCGAAATATCCTATGATCACAATAAGTGCACGTTATATGATGTAAGTATTATCACGTTGGCCAGACGTCATAATACTAACATCATATAAATATGCCCTCATGATGACCATACTTAATCTCAAGTCGTGTAAATCAACTATCTAACCACCTAACAGTCCTTCTATACCTTAGGGTTGGTCCGAATCGGTCATCATTACGAATTTAAAATCAGAGAAACAGAACGTACAAATAACATAACGGAATTAGTAAGCATCAATGACGTACGTCGTCCAAAGCGTCAGGTTTTCCACAATACATCAAAATTCTCATGACAAAACCGTCATCCAACATACGCAGAAGGGACACTAAACGGAAATACTAATGGAGAACCTGAATCATTCAAAGGATCTTATTACTATATAACGAAACTTAAGAGGGTCAACGGAAATGAAAATTTGTCATCAAAATCTTCGGCCTTCATAGAATCAATTCTTCCAAACATAAAGGGTCTGTTTCAAAATTCGTTCATTCAACACATCCAACCTCTTCAAGTCCGGTTAATCTGTCTTCGTTGGTCTGTCAATCTGGAAGTGAAACAGAATCGTGTACTTTTGTCTGGTTCATCAAGCCTCCTGCAGTTCTTCTTGGAATGTGATGGATTAACGTGGATTTCTGGCACGATCTTTAAATCTCTTCATCATCCAGTCTGCTTCCGCCCTCAACTCATCTTAGTACAACCAAGATGAATAGGGAAGAGAGACTGCATGTCTTCATCAGCTCCAGGTTCGCCAGCTTGACTAGAATTTCTTCTTCTGCATCGCCAACACTTCCGCCTTGTAAGGAATGTCTTCTCTCATCAGGGTAGCCACCGTTGTTGTCAACTCCAGGTCAGGTATAGAAATAATTCTTCTGATGCACTTCTAGTTGTCTTGATGAATACTGAAAACATTCTGTGCAGAAGGGGAGTGTCACCGAGTCTCTTTCTGATTTATCCCAAAATTGTTCCGCCCGAGTGTGAGGAAACTAATTTCTACTTCAGCTTTTCCAAAACTCCATTCTCAATCAAACTAAGCTGTTTCTCTCGGTTCACGAAATTTCTCAATGGTATCATAAGTTGTATACATCTTCCAGAGTGCACAAATGGTCGACAAATTTCTAACAAAGTGCAAAAATGATTTTCATGCTTTTCCTCATCTCTGAATGTACTATTAAGTCATACAATGACCATTTGTCCAAGTACTCACGAGAAAACATCATTTATCAAATTCACAAAACAGTCAGAGCTGTAGCTAATACTATTAGCGTCACTAACTGTTATAGCAGTCGTTTACGAATATGGAAGGCGATTCCAAGAATAAAATCAATTTATCAGAAGAAACTTCGCGCTCTGAAATTAAACAAACACATGGTCATTTCAGGGTGGAGGAATATTGGTTCCTAACAGTATTATGATTCAGCTTCCTGTAATCGATACATATCTCCAGTCATCATCCTTCATAATCGCGAATGAAACTAAAACACGCCCAGAAAATACACTTAAGTAAACTCACTTCCTGGTCTTCGGTTGCTGCTCTTCCCAGTTGCTCCAATCAATTGGTATGATCCGAAAGGCATCTTCGTTTAGCGACTAGAAATCTCTCGGTATCATGTCAAATCCTACTTCACGCTCTGATGGAAAAAATTTGGTGGTTCTACCAGGAATCATACTCAGAAACGCAGGGTGCCAAATAACGTTCAATACAAGGTTCATGCTCAGACGACTCAAAGTGCCAAATAGCTTCCAAGATAAGGTTCATTCATTGGTGTACGAAATGGTTTCTAAGAAGACTTTATAACCGCGAAAGTAACACACGAGTCTCCAGAGTAATAGCGAACGTTTAACGATCGGTAATCAGGGTAGGGAGTTCAAAAATTGTTGTAATCATGGATCGAATGTATTCTGCTTCTTTTATAAGAAGCCTTCATTCTCTTATTATGATTCATATTAGGGTTCCCTATACCATTGCTATGTTCCCTTCATTCATGAACTCCGATCTTTTGAACCATCATGATATTGAACCTTTTATGATTATGAACCTTTCATTCATGAACCTTTAATTATGAACCCTTGACCATGAACCTTTGTTTATGAACCTTTGCTTATGAACCTTTACTTATGAACCTTTGCTTATGAACCTTGCTTATGAACCATGATTATGAACCTATGATTATGAACTTATGAAACAAGACATTGACTTATGCAAGTAAACTAAATACATGATTCACGATACTTGACCTTAACCCTCAGTTTGATACTACGAGCCACTCACTAGGCATGAGGGTTTCATGTCCATGTCAGTCGATGCACCGATGGCATGACTCTAGGGCAGGAGAGTGATGACCTGTCCCGTCCCTGCACGTTTATGTTTATGATTCATGTTTATGTAGAGGCAGATTATGGCCACCGGGGGCGTATGGATGCATCCTAGATTTGTTCGTGTTCATGTTATGTTATGTTATTCATGGTGACTGATGGTGTGTGCGATACACGTCTTTCACACTCTGGGAGCTAGCTACTCCAACCCATGATGAGGACACCCCTCATGTTTACAGGATACCCATGATGAGGACACCCCTCATATTTACAGGATACTAAGAGGTCTCAATGTCTTGTTTCATAAGTTCATAATCATAGGTTCATAATCATGGTTCATAAGCAAGGTTCATAAGCAAAGGTTCATAAGTAAAGGTTCATAAGCAAAGGTTCATAAACAAAGGTTCATGGTCAAGGGTTCATAATTAAAGGTTCATGAATGAAAGGTTCATAATCATAAAAGGTTCAATATCATGATGGTTCAAAAGATCGGAGTTCATGAATGAAGGGAACATAGCAATGGTATAGGGAACCCTAATATGAATCATAATAAGAGAATGAAGGCTTCTTATAAAAGAAGCAGAATATCTGTACCTTATTGCTTGACAAGGATCACACTGAATAAGATGATAAAGAGCACAGAACTACTCCCTCTTCACACCTAGAGGAGTAAAGACGTGATTACTAAAGATCCCATTTCCATATTAAGTAACTTTCTATTTTTAGCAGGTTTTCATTTTTAGAAAGTTTCCTTATTTAGTAAGTTTCCATATCTAGAAAGTTGGATCAACATTCTTAGTTAAATCACTATTTCTGGAATTAGGGTATCTTTTATCACATTTACATATTAGGTCCTTAAGAATTCACAATTTACACTTTACACCCTTTAGTTTCAAAAGTTACACTTTAGACCCTTAATTTATCAAAGTTTCACAATGGTCACTTATTTTATCATATTATAAGAATGTATCCTCAATTTTATAGAATTTACACAATAGGTCCCTCTAGTTTACAAAGTTACATATTTAGTCCTTTAATTTATAATTTCAACTTTATATTAATAATAATTACATATTAACCCATTAAATCACCAAATTAACACATAACCCCCTGAATGTATTATTTTACTCAAAACAGCACTAACTTTCCAGAAATTACAAGTTTAGTCCCTCTATTTAATTATTTTATAATTCGAACTATAATTAAACCCTAAAAACATTTTAATCCCTTAAAATACAAAAATGACACTAGACCCCCTCCTTTTATATTTTATACAGCAAGTACATGTTCTAAAATAAGTTTTAAAAATGACCCAAGAGTTTTAGAAATCACATAATCTACCCTAGACTTTTTAAAACCACACGGTATGACTTTTAACTTCACAAAATCAAACCCTAACCTTCTCTAATCATTTTTAATCATTACTTCATCATATAACATAATTTATTAATCCAAGAACAAACCCTAATTCATCCCAAATCAGATCGTATAGTTTTTATATACTTTTATACGCTTTTAATTTTTAAACCCTAATCACAAAATAAATTCTTAAAACCCATATTCAAGCCATGACAAATCATCTAATCATTTTTCTAGACTTCATATGATTATAATACATGAAAATAAAATATATACACAGCCCTTATAATTCGTTAGGTATTTTTAAGGATTTACGCTTTGTTTTATTGATTTAAAACCCAAATAATTCATATAACATGCATGGATCGAATTACACATTTTATTTGATGTTCTTAACATGAATAGGGTCTGAGAAAAATACCAAATCAAGATTCGAACGTGTAGAACGAGACGCACGATTTAATATGTACGCGAATAGCCAAAATGCACCAAAATCACCACGACTTCAAAAATGATCTTCTGACCTTGCAATCATTTTTCCCACACCATACACGACATGAGGATCATGAGAAAAATCACAAATGAATTTTATGGAAGTCGTACGAATTAATAACGAGATACCATAATAAGAGAATTTTATGGAAGTCGTACGAATTATGGTATCAGAGAGACAGGCTGCGATTCGTAATACATTTACCCTTGGCCTGTGTAAGTTAGGACCACTAAGTTTCCCAGTAAGCGCTCATAAGATAACCTATAAGATTTGCTTTAGGATCTCCCTATAGGAACCTAAATTTGACCAGTGAGGAATGGGTAGACTAAGACATATATGTGAGTATCATTTGCTTCCGCATCACTCTGATTCGTGCCCTTGCCTTTAGTTAAGCCTCATCAGAACTTTTCAGGAGTTAGAAGTTTTGCAACTTAAGCTTAGTAACCAAGTAAGTTTGGAATACCTCGAAAAACTCACCTGGATACCTTACACCATTTAAGTTTCAATTTCAGATTTTGACATCCACCTCCGATTTGTTTGATAAGCTGTTTAACACCTTTCCGACCATGTCGTAAGCCATCCAACCATAATGTGTTCGACACATTTTGTGAATTTATTGCTTATGCTGAATGTGAATGTATCTTCCGATACTACTTAACTTTGCATAAATCCGTTACTACTCCTATGAGAATTCTGGTAATTATTAACCATGGATATAGGAAGTTATGTTCCTTTCCTTTGAATGACGAATCTTGTTCTGCCAACCATTTCCTTTGGAAGGATATGATGCTATGTTATCTCTGTATGGATTTGTTAACTGAGCATGATGATGCTAATAACGGATATTCTGTACATCTCACTTTTGACAAATATACGATGTTCGTATTGCTGATAATACACATCCTACTTACTGCTTATGCTAAGAAGCTGAACAAACCCCCACACTTGAATCATTCGTTTATCCATCTCAACACTTTTATTGAACCATGTACTTGACAGTGATACATGAACTACCCGTCTGGCTTGACGACCGTATTCGATCTACGAATCCATTTACCTTTGATATATTTGATTTTGAGGTCTTTTGGTTATGGATTGGCTGGCTTTTCATAAAGCTACCAAAGACTACCATATCCGATATAAGACTTTTAGCAATCTAAATTTTCATCCTACTTTGGTATGATGGCTCTCTACCACTTAAATCTCTTAAGATTAATGCTGCTATGGAAACATTTACTTCAATATCATTTGATTGTCAAATTTCTCCTGACACCTATTAGTATCTACCCTTACCCTTAGAAAGCTCTGATATTGGAAGTATTTTGTTATACGAAAATTTTTCGATGTTCCCTGATGAACCTCTTGGGATTCCCTTCTACTTGGGAAGTGGAGTTAGCATTGAATTGATCTCAGTTGACGAAACCATGATTCCATAGAAGTTGAGAGATTAAAGGAACTGATGAAATATGATCTTCTTTACCCTAGTGTTTATCCTGGAATTTTCCTGTTGGCTCATGAAGAAGAAAGAGAGAAGTATGCGGCGGCGTATCAACTATCGTGAGTTTAAACATATCACTATCCGAAATCATTACCCATTTCTTCGTATCAACAATCGATTTGGCCTATCTTTGAAAACTCCGTACCCGATGGTCTCATTTAAGTTTGAAGTACTGAAGAAGCAACCACAAGAACTCCTAAGAAGGGAGTTGACTAACTGAGAGTAACCCCGCTATGCATTTTAGTTTTATTCGTGAAGAGGAAGATTGGTGACGTAAAGTAGATTTGAAATTTCCCTAAAACAATTCCTGAAGCTGCTTTCGTACTCGTTGTGATCATTGTGAGTTTCTAAAGGATGCCAATTGTAATGGCTAATAGAATCATGTTTTTCGCGAGTAGTTGGACAATTGTCATAGTATGACAGTATGTTTGTGCTCAAAGACGAAACAGAAATTCGTAGACCATTTTTCGTATAAAGTGAACCGACCCTTTGTTCCAAGAAGAATAGATTTGCTTGGCGATCAGAGACTGTAGCAGACAACACCACCAGGTATTAGATGATGACAGAGCTTCCACAAGAAGGACCAAGATTGAAGACCATTTTCAGAGTTAGAAACCTTGCAGAGGATTTGTAGAAGATGTTCGTGGCAGACATTACCAAGAGAAAAGCATGTGAGGAGAAGACAGACTGAGATGAGACTCGATTATACCTCAAGCAGCACGTGGAGATTTCAGTTGGGCATCAAGACGACCAGACCGTAGAAGATGAGCTTTCAGCACATAACCAAGAAGTCGACAGCAGTTGAGTTGGTGAATTTTGTGTCGTGTTAGAAGACCTGTCGAAGACACGCAACCTTGTTTCTCTATTCATTTTAGTTGTACTAAGATGAATTGAGAGCTGAAGCAGACTCGCAAATGGGGGAATGCACGGAGATCACGTCAGAGATTCACGCTACCACACCTCAGTGTCCAGAAGAGATGCCGAAGGCTTGAGGAACCAGACTCAAGTTCATGAGTTTCCTTTCCACCCTACGATTAAATGGATTAACCAGTGATTGACTACTTGGAATTTGAAAGGATTCGAGATCACGTAGTTGTTTGGATGAATTTTGAAGTAAACGTTTGGATGGGGAAGATTTGATTTTTGTAGAGGATGAAGATATTGAAGCCGTTATTCATTGTCCATTAGACCACTTAAGTTTCCGTTATCTTTCGATAAGATCTTTTGAATGAGTCTTTGCTCTATTAGAAATTCCGTTATGTGTTCGTTATGCACTTGTGTGGATGATGGTTTCGTTATGAGAAGGATGATGAATTGTGGAAGACCTAACGTTTCGACGACGAGCTTCGTTTTGATGTTTACATATTCCGTTACGCTAATTGTACGTTCAATAATCCGATTTTGAATCCGTAGTGATGTTTGTTTTGGGCCAACCGTAGAAGGTAGAAAGACTGATAGGTGGTTAAGATAAGCAGGTTGTTTCGCGACTTGAGGTAAAGTATGACCATCATGGGGGCATATTTATATGATGCTGGTATTATGACGTCTGATCAACGTGATAATACTTACATCATATAACGTGCACTCATTGTGTTCATAGGATATCTCGAGGAGTACCCTAGAAACCTTAGAATTTTGATAAGAGATGTGAGAATTTTTGCATCTGTAAGATTTAGATTCGTTCCACCGGTACGCTTAATCTGTTCGCCGTTATATGAATTGATACGTTTGGATTTCTCGATACACGGTTGCTGACCCTTGTTATACCGATAAGAATCTTAAGTTCTGCTATAAGTTTCTGCCATTTGATATCATCAACAATCATTTTCTGTACGTTCTCATCTGATTTGTCTAAATCAAATTCTATGGACGGCATATCCGTCAAATCCTACGTACTCCCTGTATCTCTTCCGGGAGAATACGATTATCATCTGTTACATTTGGTATATTATTCTTTTGATCTTAATTCAGTATGGTATGTCTTTTCTGAGGAAGCCGAAGCAATTTTGATCAACAAGATAGAGTCATGAGAAACAAGTCATTCACATATCCGATCACAGACCGTTGGTAATCCGCTTCGTTTCACTTCAACTTTCGAGGACGAAAATTTTTTTTTAGAGGGGAAGAGTTGTAAAACCCAAAATTTCTGAACACGCAAAATACCGAGAATACCCTTTGATCTCAAATTCATAAAAGACGTTTAACGCATTAAAACATTTCATTCCGAATATAACCTAAGCATTTTAACCGTTAATAATTGAACGAATAAATGTGATACGATAATAAGACTCAAGATAATCGAACGGTACACATTTAAATGAAATTACACGCCACTAATACCCTCCATAAGATTACCATACTATAAACAAAAATAAAATTCTCAACAAAACATATTACAGTATATGTATTTTTCTAGCAACTTAAGTAAAATTTGTGTAACCATTATTTAAAAATATATCACATTCCTTCTCCAATCAAATCCAAAAATACTAACATGTTTTCCTATTTGAAATCACTCTCACACGTCAAATTATGGACCGAAACATGCACACATTTTCTTTTGTCAATCACATCCCATAAATTGTCAATCACATCCCACAATATTTGCTTGTTGCCTTCTTGGAAAAACCCTCACACGATTCTTTTTTTTAAACCACGCATGCACACACATTCTTGTTTTATAATTGCCAAATATTCTCTCAAAAAACAAAACCCTAAACACTACCCACACAAATATTTGCGGCTGCTATTCTTTTGGTTCCTTCCTGTTCGAGTCTAAAGCAAGCAGCAAAGGAGACTCTTGTGGATTCTACTTGGTGTCTAGTCGAGGTGTACTGCTGGTTCGAAGGGAGTGGTTTTGGCTTGGATTCGACGAGGTTGTGGTCGTGGTTTTGTAGCAGATTCGAGGGTCTTGTGCTCGTGGTTCTTTGGTCATTCGTTCTTCTCTTTTGATCACGCTACGAGGGTATAGTATCTACCTTGTTTTATTCCTTTCGCGACCCCACAAGGGTAGAGATATCACAAATACATGGTTTCATATCAGATAAACATAGTATCCATGAATAAAATAGCGGAAGTCAAAAACATAATCCAACAATAAGTCAACATGACTTATATCCAAAATGAAAGAAAATAAAAGAAATACATAAGTTCAAAGCCTAAACAATGGCAACATAATGTCTGAGGGAAATCAAATGGTAGAAAAGCTATAAAGAACAAGCTCCACTCAGGTACACTCAACCCCAAAGCCATGCCCAGCTCCTAGCTTAAATTACCTGCCGCGGGAAAAGAAATGCGGCTGAGCTACTAGAGCTCAGTGAACAGATATAACGTAACAAGCAATAGCATAATGAATAATACATGAGTAAATGAGAATGGAAGCATGAATACATGGTAAGAAAACAAGGTAAGAATACATGGTAAGAATACATGGTAAGAATACATGGTATCATAAGGGAAAGGACAAAGGTGCATGGTAAGGGAAGGTCAGTAATCTACTACGAGCCCATAACATGAAATCATAACCATAATCATAATCATAAACATGTAGAGGGGAGACCTCTTAGTATCCTGTAAATATGAGGGGTGTCCTCATCATGGGTATCCTTTAAATATGAGGGGTGTCCTCATCATGGGTTGGAGTAGCTAGCTCCCAGAGTGTGAAAGACGTGTATCGCACACACCATCAGTCACCATGAATAACATAACATAACATGAACATGAACAAATCTAGGATGCATCCATACGCCCCCGGTGGCCATAATCTGCCTCTACATAAACATGAATCATAAACATAAACGTGCAGGGACGGGACAGGTCATCACTCTCCTGCCCTAGAGTCATGCCATCGGTGCATCGACTGACATGGACATGAAACCCTCATGCCTAGTGAGTGGCTCGTAGTATCAAACTGAGGGTTAAGGTCAAGTATCGTGAATCATGTATTTAGTTTACTTGCATAAGTCAATGTCTTGTTTCATAAGTTCATAATCATAGGTTCATAATCATGGTTCATAAGCAAGGTTCATAAGCAAAGGTTCATAAGTAAAGGTTCATAAGCAAAGGTTCATAAACAAAGGTTCATGGTCAAGGGTTCATAATTAAAGGTTCATGAATGAAAGGTTCATAATTAAAACCCCGAAACTTAACATAATATGAAATGACAAAAATACCCTCGAATTTAAAATTTGAGAACTTACGAATATTATTTAAGTGACTCTTAACCTAAGTTTATAAACAAATAAAACTTTACAATATACAAGTTGGAAAAAAAAATAAAAATAAAAAAATAAAAAATAATAAAAAATAAAAGAAAAGAAAAGAACCTAAGCTTGGCCGCCCCCCCCCCCCCCTTGGACCAAAAACAAGACCATGTTCATGATTTCTAAATATATGGTAAGTCTCTAATTGATTGATAATCATACCTAAAATATACTAAACCCAAAACTCGGTTCTTCTTATCACAATACACCGATCCTCCCAAAATCAAAGAACAAAAAAAAAAAAAAAAAAAAAAAAAAAAAAAAAAAAAAAAAAAAAACCTAAAAGTTCTCTCCAACAGGAAACCATCGGCTGTAATTTTGTGGCTGCCATTTTCGATCCAAGATCACCCAAAGAAGCTTCGAAATCTTGTTCTAACTCGTGTTTAATCATCACAAGGTAAGCCTCTAACATCAACAATGATCCATTCGAATTTTATGAATCAAAAACTAACAAAAAAAAAAAAAAAAAAACCATGTTCTTCCTTTCTTTTGGGCTGTTTCGGTCGATCAAGGAGAAGAGAGGAGAAAGAGAGTTTCGTGTGGTGTTTTGATCCTCGTCGTGTTCGTGTTCTTCGTGGTCTATGAGGGTATTGTATCACCTAATCTATTCGAGCATTGTTTCTTGTTTTTCTTTTGATTTTAGCCGAAGTAATCACAAAACTAATCACATGAAATCACAAATTAACAAAGCCCTAAAAATTGATATGTATGAATCGGCTGAGTTTTGTGTGAAATAATTCGTTGTGATTATGTTAAATATGTTATAGAATGACCTAAATATGTTATGGACTCAACCAAAATCGTTTGGAGTGAAAAACTAATGATTTGGATGGTAAAAACCCTAAAATGGATATGTTGCTGTGATAACTGATTCTGAGTGGGATTTTTGGTCGACTTTAAACGGCTGTAACTTTATGATGGAATCGAGTTTTTGAGTGTTTTAAAAGGCTAAAACTAAGTTCATTGAAATAGATACCTGGGAAAATTTAGTTTGTAATTTTTAGAGGCATAGAAGGTTACTTTTTGATTTTTAGAAAATTATGTGTCTGATCGGATTTGTGAATCTCGAAAATCAGTCCGGGTTTGTGATTTTTAATTTTCAAACCGTGTCGATTTAGAAGGTTTCCTTTGAACTGGGTAATATATAAGATGTCTATTACTTTCTGGAATTTTTATAGATTTTTTTGAAATTTTCTTAAAGGGTTTCTAAATGATAAGTTTTCGTATAGTAAAATTACTCAGAAATCTGGACGAGTTGGTTTAAGTGAATTTTAATACATACCTATGCTACATAATAAAATCTGGAAAAATTTGATAAAATACTTTAGACATATGAGCATCTCTGGGAATTTTTGGGAAATTTAATACTGAGTTCTTATATGATTTATAATTTATTGAAATCTAACAAATTCGTACTTAAAACTATGGGAAGTTATAAAAAGGGTTAAATTGTAAACAAAAGGGTGCTATGTGTTTATTGGGTAAACCAAAGGGTGTAAATGGATATTTTGCTAAAACCAAAGGTCTTAACTTGTAAAAATCTGTAACTTGATGATAATTTCATGATATACCCTAAACTTATGATAATTACCTAACGAACCCTAAATTATGAAAACTACTATATGAACACTAAAACTTTGTAAAAGACATTAAGAATCTTGAACTATGAATATGATCATCTATAATACTTTGAATTAGCATACGGGAATGATATAACATAAAGTCACCTAATATGGAATGAGAACAAGAATGAAACCTTACGGTCCTATGAACTTATAAGAGAACTTGTGCTTATTTGTAGATCGGGTGAAGAGGGAGTGATCTCCTACTTGATTTGATTTTCATTTCTTGCTTGCGTATTTCGTTAAGGTACAGATATTCTGCTTCTTTGATAAGAGGCCTTCATTCTCTTATTATGATCCGTATTAGGGTTCCCTATACCATTGCTATGTTCCCTTCATTCATGGACTCCGATTATTGAACCATCATGATATTGAACCTTTTGTGATTATGAACCTTTCATTCATGAACCTTTGCTTATGAACCTTTGCTTATGAACCTTGCTTATGAACCATGACTATAAACTTATGATTATGAACTTATGAAACAAGATTTTGACCTATGCAAGTAAACTAAAAACATGATCCATGATACTTGACCTTTACCCTCAGTTTGATACTACGAGCCACTCACTAGGCATGAGGGTTTCATGTCCATGTCAGTCGATGCACCGATGGCATGACTCTAGGGCAGGAGAGTGATGACCTGTCCCGTCCCTGCACGTTTATGTTTATGATTCATGTTTATGTAGAGGCAGATTATGGCCACCGGGGGCGTATGGATGCATCCTAGATTTGTTCATGTTCATGTTATGTTATGTTATTCATGGTGACTGATGGTGTGTGCGATACACGTCTTTCACACTCCGGGAGCTAGCTACTCCAACCCATGATTGAGGACACCCCTCATATTTACAGGATACCCATGATTGAGGACACCCCTCATATTCACAGGATACTAAGAGGTCTCCCCTCTGCATGTTTACGATTATGATTATGATTATGATTCATGTTATGTTATGGGCTCGTAGTGGATTTCTGACTTCCTTTACCATGTACTCTTACCTTTCATCTTGATACCATGTATTCATGCTTCACATTCTTTACTCATGTAAATTATACATTATACTACTGCTTGTTACGTTATATCTGTTCACTGAGCTCTAGTAGCTCAGCCGCGTTTCTTTTCCCGCGGCAGGTTTTAGTTGGAAGCTGGGTAAGAGTGAAGAGACTTTTGGACTTAGAAGACTTGATAATTATTTTTGGCCTAGAGACGATTGGAAGTTACTACATTGTTAGAATTTGTATTCGCTTTTGTAACCTTGTAATTTCAGTATTTCTTCTGTAACCTTTGAGAATATTTGTATTACTTTTGAATGTATGCTTTGTTATATCTGATATGAAACCATTTGCGTGACATCTTTACCCTTGTCGGGTTGGGGTGTTACAATTATGGTATCAGAGAGACAGGCTGCGATTCGTAATACATTTACCCTTGGCCTGTGTAAGTAGGACCACTAAGTTTCCCTGTAAGCGCTCATAAGATAACCTGTAGGAACCTAAATTTGACCAGTGAGGAATTGGTAGACTAAGACATATATATGAGTATCATTTGTTTCCGCTTCACTCTGATTCGTGCCTCTGCCCTTAGTTAAACCTCATCAGAAACTTTTCAGGAGTTAGAAGTTTTACAACTTAAGCTTAGTAACCAAGTAAGTTTGGAATACCTCGAAAAACCCACCTGGATACCTTACACCATGTAAGTTTCATTTTCAGATTTTGACATCCACCTCCGATTTGTTGGATAAGCTGTTTAACACCTTTCCGACCATGTCGTAAGCCATTCAACCATAATGTGTTCGACACATTTTGTGAATTCATTACTTATGCTGAATGTGAATGTATCATCCGATACTACTTAACTTTGCATAAATCCGTTACTACTCCTATCAAAATTCTGGTAATTATTAACCATGGATATAGGAAGTTATGTTCCTTTCCTTTGAAAGACGAATATGGTTCTGCCAACCATTTCCTTTGGAAGGATATGATGCTATGTTACCTCTGTATGGATTTGTTAACTGAGCATGATGATGCTAATAACGGATATTCTGTACATCTCACTTTTGACAAATATACGATGTTCGTATTGCTGATAATACACATCCTACTTACTGCTTATGCTAAGAAGCTGAACAAATCCCCACACTTGAATCATTCGTTTATCCATCTCAACACTTTTATTGAAACATGTGTTGGATTTCGATATATGAACTATCCGTCTGATTCGATGACTGTATTCGTTCTATGAATCTTTTGATCTTGACATGTCTTATTGTGTGGTCTCTTATGTATGGACTGGATGACTATTTGTAAAGCTACCATAGACTACCGTATCTGAAATGTGATCTTAACAATTTATCTTACCCTATTTCGTTATGATGAATCTCTACACCTGAATCTGCTAAAGTTTTGCCACTATGGAAGCACCAACCCTGAACTCATATGATTATCAATTTTCCTGACAACCATTACTATTCACCCTTGGAAAGTTCCGCCATTAGAAATATTCCGTTGTACGAAGATTTTCCAGTATTTCAGGTGTAATATGAATTTTGCTCACCTCAGTGATTCTCTTGAGGTACTCTTGTTGGTCTATGAAGATGAAGTATGTGACGACGTATCGACTATTGTGCACCTAACCGTACCACTATCAGTAATCGTTACCCGTTTTCGCACATCAATGATTGATTTGGTCTTTCTTTTGAAACTTCGTATCTCGTTGCATCGTGCTAAATTTGAAGGGCTGAAGCAGCAACCACAAGAACTTCTAAGAAGGGGGTTAACTAACCGAGAGTAACCTTTGTGAAGTAGTTCAGTCTTACTTTGAAGAAGAAGGAAGGCGACATGAGGTGTATGTGAAAGTTTTTCCCCTAAACGATTTTAGAGACGGTCCTCGCGCTCGTTATAACCTTATGAGTTTGAGTGATGCCAATAGTATTGGCAAAAATGATCATGTCTTCGTGTGTTTTGGACAAATTGTCATAGTATGACATTGTGTTATGTTCAGAGAACGAAAGAAGAACATAGAGATTATTGGCAGGATGAGCCTTTGTTCTAGAAGAGAAATTCGGTTGACGTTCAGAACTCTTAGTAGGCAACACTACCCTATATAATGTGAAGACAGAGTTTCACACAGAAAGGATCAAGATCGAAGGCAATTATCAGCGTTAGAAACCTGGTGGGAGAATAGTAGAAGATGGTTGCGACAAGTGTACCTTAGAAGAAGCACCTAAGAAGAAGAGAGGAACTGGATAGTACTCGACTACACATCATGCAACACGTGAAGATTGCAACTCGGGCATCAAGACAACCAGATCGTATGAGGCGAATCGTTCAACACATACCTGGAGCTATGCTGGAAGACCTGTCGAAGATGCGCAGTCTTGCTTCTCTATTCATTTTAGTTGTACTAAGATGAATTGAGAGCAGAAGCAGACTTGCGGATGGAGGGTTGCACGATGATCGTGTCAGAGACTGCCGCTACGACATCACTATATCAAGAAGAGTTGCTGAAGGCTTGAGGAATCAGACTCAAGTTTGTAATTCCTTTTCACCATGGGATAAGATGGACAAACATAGATGAACCACTCCAACTTGGAAGAAATTTTGAAATTTAGTATTTGAATTGACGAATTTTGAAGTGGACATTTTCGTTTAGACGAGGTGATTCTGTGAATGATGAAGCTATCGATGACGTAATTCGTTTTTCCCTCAACCTATTTAAATTCCGTTACCTGATAATGAAGTCCTTTGAATAATTTGGGTTTCTCTGTTAGTAATTTCGTCCTATGTCACTCTGCATTTGTTGAGTAACGAGTATGTGGAATTTTGACGAATTATGGAAGGGACTTTGTGATTTATGTTTCAGAAAGGACGGATGTTGAAGTAACCACTGATATTGGCTGAGTTGATTTCGGTAAGTTATGAAGTATTGACGCTATTAACGACGTACTTGAATTCTGATGGACATTTTCGGATTTCCGTTACTCTTCGAGTAATTTCGTTCTCTTAGTTATGATGTTTGACTTTAGTGACCTCTGAGACGGTAGGTGGACTAGGTGGATTTAGATAAGTTATGTTAATCACGAATTGAGATAAAGTATGACCATCGTGAGGGCATATTTATATGATGCAAGTATTATGACGTCTGGCCAGCGTGATAATACTTACATCATATAACGTGCACTCTTTGTGGGCATAGGATATTTCGAGAAGTGCCTTAGAAGCCTTAGAATTTCTGATATCTGTTTGAGATCATCCGCGTTTAGTGAGACTTTAGATTCATTCTACCTATATGATTGATCCGCTGTCTTTGATATACGATTTGATACATTTGATGATTCGTCACGCGCTTCGTTGACCGATGGTATGTTCCTTAGTTCGATCAGTATCTGCTTGGAATTGATGAGTTCTTCTATAATGGTGCACTAGTTCCCTTTTCGTTAAGAATCTGGACTGAATTGATGAGATTTCACTCTTTAGTACTACCTTCGTATTGCTTTCAGGCATGAATGTTTCATGTATCTCCGTGTGAGATTTAAGTCGTTATCTGCTGCAATGTTGTTTCGTATTCCTTGGAACGAATTCGTTGTAAATTATGGAAGCCTAGGGCTTTTCTATGATTTTGATCAGGTTGGCGAAGTATCTCATTGCTTGGCGTTACCTTCCCAGTTATATCATGTATACGATGTATTCCATGTACCACTTCTTCGTTAGTATGATTATCATCCGCTTCATGTTGTGTTTTGCCCATTCGATCAGATTCGAGAAAATCTTTCGTATTGTGAAGAACCTGAGGCTGTTTTGAGCGTCAGGAAAGAGCCATGAGAACTAAAACAATTCCGTTCGTAAAGATTCTTTGGAAGAACCATCCTGAGAGCGAGACTACTTGGGAGACCAAAGAATCAATACGATCCAGTTATCCGCATTTCTCTTTTTGACTTGGTACATATTCATTTCGATATTGCTTTCGATTTCGTATTTTCATTTCGACTTCGCATTTCAATTTTCGAGGACGAAAATTTCATTTTAAGAGGGGAAGAGTTGTAAAACCCCGAAACTTAACATAATATGAAATGACAAAAATACCCTCGAATTTAAAATTTGAGAACTTACGAATATTATTTAAGTGACTCTTAACCTAAGTTTATAAACAAATAAAACTTTACAATATACAAGTTGGAAAAAAAAAAAAAAAAAAAAAAAAAAAGAAAAGAACCAACTTGGCCCCCCCGCCCCCCCCCCCCCCCCCCCTTGGACCAAAAACAAGACCATGTTCATGATTTCTAAATATATGGTAAGTCTCTAATTGATTGATAATCATACCTAAAATATACTAAACCCAAAATTCGGTTCTTCTTATCACAATACACCGATCCTCCCAAAATCAAAGAACAAAAAAAAAAAAAAAAAAAAAAAAAAAAAAAAAAAAAAAAAAAAAAAAAACCCTAAAAGTTCTCTCCAACAAGAAACCATCGGCTGTAATTTTGTGGCTGCCATTTTCGATCCAAGATCACCCAAAGAAGCTTCGAAATCTTGTTCTAACTCGTGTTTAATCATCACAAGGTAAGCCTCTAACATCAACAATGATCCATTCGAATTTTATGAATCAAAAACTAACAAAAAAAAAAAAAAAAAAAAAACCATGTTCTTCCTTTCTTTTGGGCTGTTTCGGTCGATCAAGGAGAAGAGAGGAGAAAGAGAGTTTCGTGTGGTGTTTTGATCCTCGTCGTGTTCGTGTTCTTCGTGGTCTATGAGGGTATTGTATCACCTAATCTATTCGAGCATTGTTTCTTGTTTTTCTTTTGATTTTAGCCGAAGTAATCACAAAACTAATCACATGAAATCACAAATTAACAAAACCCTAAAAATTGATATGTTTGAATCGGCTGAGTTTTGTGTGAAATAATTCGTTGTGATTATGTTAAATATGTTATAGAATGACCTAAATATGTTATGGACTCAACCAAAATCGTTTGGAGTGAAAAACTAATGATTTGGATGGTAAAAACCCTAAAATGGATATGTTGCTGTGATAACTGATTCTGAGTGGGATTTTTGGTCGATTTTAAACGGCTGTAACTTTATGATGGAATCGAGTTTTTGAGTGATTTAAAAGCCTAAAACTAAGTTCATTGAAATAGCTACCTGGGAAAATTTAGTTTGTAATTTTTAGAGGCCTAGAAGGTTACTTTTTGATTTTTAGAAAATTATGTGTCTGATCGGATTTGTGAGTCTGGAAAATCAGTCCGGGTTTTTGATTTTTAATTTTCAAACCGTGTCGAGTTAGAAGGTTTCCTTTGAACTGGGTAATATATAAGATGTTTATTACTTCCTGGAATTTTTATAGATTTTTGTGAAATTTTCTTAAAGGGTTTCTAATTGATAACTTTTCGTATAGTAAAATTACTCAGAAATCTGGACGAGTTGGTTTAAGTGAATTTTAATACATACCTATGCTACATAATAAAATCTGGAAAAATTTGATAAAATACTTTAGACATATGAGCATCTCTGGGAATTTTTGGGAATTTTAATACTGAGTTCTTATATGATTTATAATTTATTGAAAACCTAACAAATTCGTACTTAAAACTATGGGAAGTTATAAAAAGGGTTAAATTGTAAACTAAAGGGTGCTATGTGTTTATTGGGTAAACCAAAGGGTGTAAATGGATATTTTGCTAAAACCAAAGGTCTTAACTTGTAAAAATCTGTAACTTGATGATAATTTCATGATATACCCTAAATTTATGATAATTACCTAATGAACCCTAAATTATGAAAACTACTATATGAACACTAAAACTTTGTAAAAGACATTAAGAATCTTGAACTATGAATATGATCATCTATAATACTTTGAATTAGCATACGGGAATGATATAACATAAAGTCACCTAATATGGAATGAGAACAAGAATGAAACCTTACGGTCCTATGAACTTATAAGAGAACTTGTGCTTATTTGTAGATCGGGTGAAGAGGGAGTGATCTCCTACTTGATTTGATTTTCATTTCTTGCTTGCGTATTTCGTTAAGGTACAGATATTCTGCTTCTTTGATAAGAGGCCTTCATTCTCTTATTATGATTCGTATTAGGGTTCCCTATACCATTGCTATGTTCCCTTCATTCATGGACTCCGATTATTGAACCATCATGATATTGAACCTTTTGTGATTATGAACCTTTCATTCATGAACCTTTGCTTATGAACCTTTGCTTATGAACCTTGCTTATGAACCATGACTATGAACTTATGATTATGAACTTATGAAACAAGATTTTGACCTATGCAAGTAAACTAAAAACATGATCCATGATACTTGACCTTTACCCTCAGTTTGATACTACGAGCCACTCACTAGGCATGAGGGTTTCATGTCCATGTCAGTCGATGCACCGATGGCATGACTCTAGGGCAGGAGAGTGATGACCTGTCCCGTCCCTGCACGTTTATGTTTATGATTCATGTTTATGTAGAGGCAGATTATGGCCACCTGGGGCGTATGGATGCATCCTAGATTTGTTCATGTTCATGTTATGTTATGTTATTCATGGTGACTGATGGTGTGTGCGATACACGTCTTTCACACTCCGGGAGCTAGCTACTCCAACCCATGATTGAGGACACCCCTCATATTTACAGGATACCCATGATTGAGGACACCCCTCATATTCACAGGATACTAAGAGGTCTCCCCTCTGCATGTTTACGATTATGATTATGATTATGATTCATGTTATGTTATGGGCTCGTAGTGGATTTCTGACTTCCTTTACCATGTACTCTTACCTTTCATCTTGATACCGTGTATTCATGCTTCACATTCTTTACTCATGTAAATTATACATTATATTACTGCTTGTTACGTTATATCTGTTCACTGAGCTCTAGTAGCTCAGCCGCGTTTCTTTTCCCGCGGCAGGTTTTAGTTGGAAGCTGGGTAAGAGTGAAGAGACTTTTGGACTTAGAAGACTTGATAATTATTTTTGGCCTAGAGACGATTGGAAGTTACTACATTGTTAGAATTTGTATTCGCTTTTGTAACCTTGTAATTTCAGTATTTCTTCTGTAACCTTTGAGAATATTTGTATTACTTTTGAATGTATGCTTTGTTATATCTGATATGAAACCATTTGCGTGACATCTTTACCCTTGTCGGGTTATGCAACAATTTACTTTGTTATTAGAAAACACTAGCCGACCTTTATTACCCCAAAATACACGCCACCAACCAATCATAAAACCCATTTTTGACCAATCTACTTTTATTTTGACACCTTTTTCGAATTCAGAATAATAACCACATAAGTCAAGATTAGGTAAATTCTACAATTGACTGGCCAATAATTTAATTTACATTTATTCTTGTCTGATTTCAGTTTCCTACTCATGCATGTTTGTGTTTAACCACTCAGTATTCTTTATTTTGTTAAAAATGATAAGACCCAATATTTACCCGCAGTCTACCTTGTTCTATACAGCCACCTCGACACACCATAACCCCTTGTTCCCAGCCATACACACACAAGACTCTCGAATACACCCTAGTTTCCCATGATTTGACACCTATTATCTTCTCATGACCAAGGATATTTAACGAGAGCAACATACAGCCAACACCAACTAAACCCAACGCCCTCTTCTTTTTTTAATAACCTTTTTAATGAAAGTTTGTATTACGCCCATGACATCGCATGACACACACTCATTTACACACTTTTCTTTTGTTTATCACACGTTATATATGCTTACATGTTACAATTCCAAAACGTATTTTACTCTAGTTTAATACGTGTTGTAACCTACAGCACATTTTCACTTTCACTTTTATTTCAGATCTGACCAACAACCCATCATTTGTCGACCTAGCTATAAGATACCACCACACTCACACCATGCACATACTGACAGTCCCATACGCTCGACACACCCAAGCCCACAACATGTGAAATAAGCAAAGGTTCACTAATATGAATGAAAAAGATAATAACAAAACAAGCATGCCTTGTTCACTCTTTTATTTTAGTTCGCTTAGGATCAGTTTTACATGTAGAAGGGATCGAACACAACACATCAAAACAGAAAACAAGAGGGTCGAAACAGATAAGGGTCGATATATATATGAAAGTTCTCACAGTCGTTATATTGACTATTAGTTAAGGCTTCATGTGACTTTTATATCGAATCCATACATGTATAATAGACTTGTAACATCTCGCCTACTCAGACCACAATATTGTCCGCTTTGCCCGCAGGCTCACGGCTTTGCTTTTGTGGCCTCATTTGAAGACTTCCCGGCAGGTCACCCATACCAGTGCTACTCTCACATGAGTACGCTTAACTGCCAGTTCCTAAGAACCCCACTCGCAGTAGACCACAAAACGCGTTGTGTCATTGTAAGGCGAATGTTATCTTATGAACCCAGCATCTCTCCAGGCCACAGCCGATGTAGGATTTGCCTAGGGTGTTACAATCACCCCCCCTTAGGGACTCATCGTCCTCGATGAGGTTTGCCCCACCATCCCGAACGGCTCAGGAGTGGCTCTGATACCACTCGTAACATCTCGCCTACTCAGACCACAATATTGTCCGCTTTGCCTGCAGGCTCACGGCTTTGCTTTTGTGGCCTCATTTGAAGACTTCCCGGCAGGTCACCCATACCAGTGCTACTCTCACATGAGCACGCTTAACTGCCAGTTCCTAAGAACCCCACTCGCAGTAGACCACAAAACGCGTTGTGTCATTGTAAGGCGAATGTTATCTTATGAACCCAGCATCTCTCCAGGCCACAGCCGATGTAGGATTTGCCTAGGGTGTTACAATCTGTTAATTCTGAAAACCTGCTAATTATGGGAACTTACTAAATCTAGAAAGTTACTAAAAATAGAAAGTACATAAAATGAAGAGATAAACTAAAAGTAATAATCTGAATAAGGAACTTTAGTAATTCTGTCTTCCTCTTCCTTAGGTGTGAAGAAGGAGAAGTCCTGATCATTTGTTCTGTGTTTGTTTGATTCTCTGCTGTGCTAATAAGGTACAGATATTCTGCCCTATTTCAGTAAGGGTGTTTCTTTTCCTTTTCTCTCAGTATTTCTTTTTCCTTATTAGGATTTCCTATACCATTGCTATGTTCCCTTCTGTTGTGAATCTTTGTTGTGATCTGTTTGTCTTGAACCTTTTTGTTTGAACCTCTGCTATGATTCTTTTATTCTGAACCTTTTTCCTAAACTCTGATTGTAAACTTGTTTGTGAACCTTTGATGTGTTTCTTCTGTTCTGAACCTTTCTTGAGCCTTTGTGTTTTGATCTCTTGTTCTGAACCCTGAATTTGTGAATCTTGATTGAATCTGATCTGTGAACCTTGTTCTGAACCTTAACCTGATATATCTGTTGTAAACTTTGATTTGATCTTTGGTATAAACCTTAACCTGTTAAATCCTTATTTGAACCTAATTGATTTTGAACCTTTATTAAACTACATATGAAACTGTTTAAGAAAAACTATTTTAAAAAGAAGCGATACCACTTGAAATGGAAGTTACTAAAAGTTTTGGAAGACCATTTTTATGAAAACTATTTTGTAAGATCATTTCAATGAAAACCATTATTAAAGGATTGATTTAAATGAACTTGTGACAGGAACTTCTGAAATGGATTATTGCTATAAACTTGTAGTTATTAACCTTTGATGTACTCTTTTGGACTATTGGAAATAAACCTTTTAATCTGAACTTACGTTTTGATATTAAACTTAATCTGATAAACTTTGATCTGAACCTTAATATCTTATTCTGAATTGTTGACATGACCCTTCTGCCATGAACCCTTAGATATGACACTCTGTTTATTATATGACATCTGACCTTGACCACAGTCTGATATCTGAGCCAATCACTAGGCATGAGGGTTTCATGTCCATGTCATTGATGCACCGATGGCATGACTCTAGGGCAAGAGAGTGATGACCTGTCCCGTCCCTGATTTTATCTGTTATGTAGGAGAAGGTTCTGGCCTACTGGGGCGCATGGATGCATCCTAGTTCTGACTCTGTTATCTGTTATCTGTTATCTGTTTATGTTATATGTTTATTATTATATCTGGTGACTGATGGTGTGTGCGATACACGTCTTTCACATATATCTGGGAGCTGATCACTCCGATTTGATACATGAGGTCACCCCTCATATTGTCTGTTACTTGAGAGGCATCCCCTCTGGATTATTATATGATTACTCTGTTATGATATTATCTGTTATCTCTGGGCTCGTGATGGATTTCTGTATTTCCCTAAACCTGGTTTGTACATTATCTCTTTCTCATTCTTTTCTTTTACCCTTATTCCTTTCCTATTCTTTCACTTTAATTCAGTATCTGTATAATCTGTATTCAGGATTTGTTTCTGTATTGTTATCTGTTATTGTTTCTGTCATCTATATATCCGTTCACTGAGCTCTCGTAGCTCAGCCGCATTTCTTTTCCTGCGGCAGGTTTTAGTAGGAAGCTGGGAATGAGTGAGAGTGTACCTCTGGACTTAGAAGGCTTGTTAGCTATTTTGGATTAGAATTGGATAGAAGACATTATGTTTAGAATTAGTTTTGAAAGTTTTCATTGTAACCTTGTAGATTCAGTATTTCAATTGTAATCCTTTGAGATTTTTGTATTACTGTAGATGTATGCTCTGTTTTGATCTGATATGAATCCATTATTGTGATATCTTTACCCTTGTCGGGTTGGGGTGTTACATCAGCAGTATTCGCAACGTTTCTATGCGCATTATAAAGAAATGACTTGCCGATGAGGCAACCACTATTCCTTCGGGAAAGATCTAGATTGATGAATATTTGAACCATGTTGAGAAACCTATCTAAATCATGAACCGTGAAATCAAACGACTTTAGTAAAGTCGCATCCCTGTCAACAAAGCTCTTCGAAGCTCCCGAAAAGGTCCTGAATCCACGTGAGAACGTGACAATGGATCTTCGTGTGTATATACTCATCTCTTTTCAACCGTAACGAGTAACTTGATTTGAATCACGAGGTCGCGATTCCGTTAAGGAGGTGAGGCTGTGACAACCCGTAATTTTCCAGATTTATTTCTATACGAGAGTATCTCTATTTTTCATTTACGAACCTTTCCGGACTCATTTAACTCTAAAACGTGAAATTTATCTCGCGAAATGTGAAATTTGTACACAACGCGTGACTTGGCTCAATAACGGATAAAACGCGAATATTAATTTATTCGGGTGACGAGAAATAAAGATATACGTATTTATAATCAAAATTAATGGAAAAACGATTTCAAAGTTAACGGAATAACTTTTGGATGCTCGGGAAATATTTACAACACGGTTTATTGGTCTCGTTGGCGTTTCGTTAAAAATATGGAGAAATATGCATTTTTAGTCCCTGAGGGCGCGCTAGGGTTTGCCACAAGTTCCAACCATAACCCTACCATATACATAGCACTATATATACTTTGCTATAATTGATTTTAGGGTTTCATTTCATTTCTTTTTCTTCTCAGCCGCCTATCACCCTCCAACCTCTCTCTCTCCTTCGTCAAATATCCGGCGCCATTTCCGGCCATCTGGCCACCACCGCCGGCCACACAACTACACCGTCACCATCATCATGATCCTTGTGATCTACTCTTCACTCCTAGGTATTTCACGCGCCAAGAAAGTTCCCCTCCCTCTTTTTCGGTAACTCACGAATTTTCCGGCAAGTATTTCCGGCGACACCATTTTCTTTTGCAACCATACGAGTATATATAGAAGGTGTGCTTACGGAGGTTCTTTTTGGTTCGAGTTTTCAGCCACCATCTTCGCCACTGCTACTGCGCCACCATCTCCACCGCCTAGTTCTCTTCTCCTTCTCGTCATGGTAAAACCGAGAAAGCCATCGTTATATTTTCTTTTATATACAGCCGATTATGTTGTTATTGTTTTGTTTTCGTGGATTAAAAACCGGTTATAAAACATTTACCATTATTTTCGTGGATAGAAATCGATTAAAAACTGGTTTTAAATAAGGATTCGTGTGGTAAGATTGTCAAACGGGTCGTGTTGTTTCGGTTATGTATACGGGTCGGGTCAAACCCGAATTATTTGCAAGGCGATTTGGTGTTGATTTTTATTTGTTATCTCGATGTTGTAGTTGGTCTTGAGTTGATGATAAACATGAATATGGTGTTGTCGTGTCTTGATTGTAGTTGCTGGTCATGAGTTAAACCGTAGAGTGTGTTTGGTTTTGGCTGTGATACGAGTCGAGTCGAACCCTGTTTGTGCCTTGTGTGTCGGATTCAAAATTTTTACTCTAAGTGACACACTTGAGTCTTTTTGGAATTGCAGGATTTAATGGCTATTGGTTGGTTTTGGTTTAATGGGCTCGACAGCCCACTAAGAATGAGGGCGTTGGGTTGTTGAATTGGGCCGAGCCCAAGAAAATAATAAGTGTGTTTAATATAATTGTAGTGTCAAAAAGTTATATTTGACTAGCATATTTGACTTGTCGTGTTCACTTGGTACGCTTCGGATAATACTTGGATTGTGAATTTGATTTAAATACGAATTTGATTATTATATTTTGACATTGGACAATCATGGATCGTTATCGGACTCACGATATTGGATATCGGATTCATTGAACATTTTGAGACTCGAGACGGTATAATATATTAAACTCGAAAAGACTTTAATATATTAAACACGAAACGGACACAAAATCTTCAATAAAATCAAAACTAATATTTACGAGAACAATAACGAGACCTAAACTTATTAAATATTGTAATTCTAGTTTTGATTAACCGGTCTCGACGACTCGAGAAAAACTAATTTTATTAGTTAAACTCATTTTTTTTTATATAAAACATTTATGCTTTATACAAATTATTTGAGGATAACGGAGTAAATGTCGAAACGTACAAACTGATTTATCTACTTGAGGTATTTGGTTGTCTCTAGCTTCTAGGTTGTCTTCTTTGGTTTGAGTTCTCGTCGGTATTCTCTCGAGTTTGTTGATGTCTCTTCTCTTTGGCGTGAGTTGTATGTCGAGTCTATGTCTTCTTACCACACCACACGAAACGTTGAAACTAAACTTTTGATAAGTTTTGAAAACTGAGTAATCCACGAAAACTATGACACATTGTCTTTTATAGACTTTATTATTTTGCGAGACGTGTTTTGAGATATCGTATACGTATTAGGTTGTGCCGATCCTTGACCGTTGTGTACCGTCGTGCTTGTGCCTCCGTGTACCTTCGTGTCGTATGTTTTGAGACCGTTGTGTTTGCTCCTCGATGCCAGTCGTGTCAGTTGTGACCTTGCATTTCTGTGGCTAAGGTGAGTTCATGGCCCCTACTTTTACTAGTTTTCTAACTATTTTCGGGGGAGAATACATGCTCATTTTTTATTTAAACTCAATACTGGTTTTACTTGAAACGTGATTTGTTTTCTCCAACGTACTGTTTGGCTGATATATCTGACCTGGTTAATTGAATGTATTATGTGCTTACTTGTTATTTGATATGGCCTGAAACCGTTATGATACTGTTACGCGAGCTGGCTATGGTTATTATATACGCGGGCTCCTTGTGCCTTAGCAATAACGCGGGCTCCTTGTGCCTTAGCATCAACATTGGCTCCTGTGCCTACTGATTACTATAGTGTGCACCTATAGGGAACTGTTTCTGGGATTTGACTTTTGTGACTTAGCCAGCGTAACAGTTAATCTTGCATGACACTATATGAGTATAGTACTTGAATGACTGATTTTGGTTGGAGATGTTTGACTATGATATTATTTGCGGATTTGGTTCTGGAACTATAACTTAGGCAGTGTTAGCCTACGTTGGACTTGACTTGTTTATGAACGATGATTTTGAACTCGAAAACCTTTTGGTTTAACCAAACTGTTTTAAACTAAAATCTATGAACTCACCTGCGTAAGCTGACCCTTTTAGCATGTATTTTCAGGTTTAAGGTTATAACTTATCTCTGGAGGCGCTTGGCAAGGGGCATGGTCATAGACGACTCTGATGAATATATTTGGGACCGCTTTATTATTTTTGGGCCTTACTTCCGCACTATTTTCAAATGATGTAAACGTATTACTTTTGATAATGAATTTTATTCTAAACGGTTAAGGTAAAACCGTTCTTTGTACCTTGTGTTGTGATACCAATTGAGTAGCGCCCCAGTGACATGTATGCTTCCGCTGGACCCGATTTTCGGGGTGTTACATTATAAGTATGCAATATATGTTGGACAATGCTCAAATGCTGACCTGAACTTGCGACTTGAGACAACTAAAAATGTGCCTTTCGGATCTCTTTCTGAGAACCAACTTGAGCATACCACCAAGCTAAATGAACCACTTTAGGCTTTTGTATGCCCCTCTTAATGTACCTGAAGTTTTAAACTTCTCAGCTGAGCCACCAGAGAAACAAAAACCAAACAAAAAACAATAAGGAACAGCCAAACCGGATCAACCCATTTTGACCCATTACTCAACACGCCTATTATGCTTTTTTTGCTACTTCTAACTATAATTTTAACTGACACATTGATATCTACAATCATTTAGTACTCAGACCCCTTATTTCAAAAAAAAAAAAAAAAAAAAAAAAGCAATCCCAAACACCGTGTTAATATTAGATTTTGAAATTAAATTTTCTGATGCAACATATGTATGACTTGGACGAATTCGTAGTAAAGCATGTTGGAGTTCAAAGATCGCTATTCCTCGTGACTCGAAACACTCGCAAATCTCATTCTGGATTGACACCTGCCGCTCGGCAAATCTATAATACTTCGTCTTTCTCGCCGGGCCATAGTCGTTAATTTCACGTGAAACACAGTCATGACTTACACTTACCGTCGACTTTATATTGAAAGCGTTGACTTTTTT
>CP139503.1:207665512-207869118 GCA_021014915.2 Artemisia tridentata subsp. tridentata
TTACGCAACTTTCGTACGTTTTACGAATTACGCGTTTTAGACCCGCGTTTCCAGTTTTATCAGTGTTTAAGCAACCCGATGAAACTTACCACTCGTTTTATATTTTATTATGGAGTATAATGATAAGTTAAATCATTCCTACAAGTTTCGTATTTTTACGACACCCGGTTTTACGTTTCGTGACCTAACAACTTACGGTTAGCGATTAACGGAACCAAAACTAACTCCATAAGTAGGATAATACCAAAAATGACCAAGTCATCTTATCCTACACATATGAACCGCCAATAGGGGGGGGAGTCATCCCTTGTGTGTCTTGATCTCATGCTTTGAACCCTTGGATGATTACATGTGTTTAACTTCCCATGTAAGCCTTAGAATAAGTCTTGCAACTAACCTCCTTAAGGCACCTTCCTATACACCTTCCTAACCTCCTCAACTCACTATAAAAGCCCCCTCCTCTCCCCATTGATGCCGCCCCATATACACAACACAAACACCTTTCATTTGCTAGTTTATTTCAAATATTATCAAAAAGATACAAGTGCTATATCAATCCAAAAAATCTTGTTAAGTTTTTATTGATCCAAAGCCCTAGTTCTTCTTCATTTTGGTGATCTTTCATCCACACAAGAAGAGTTCTAGTAGATGTCTTCAAGTGCTTTTCCAAGTAATCAAAGAAGTAGGAAGCTAGTTCTTGATCAATCAAAGTCCTATCCTTGTTCTTAGTTTCCTATCATTAGAGAGCCAAAAGTTGTAAGAAACCCTAACACATTTTCTTGTTCAATATCATTTTCATGCTTATTATGCTTCATTCATGTTATATATGGTCTTTGTGCTATGTTCATGATGTATAAAAACTCTTAAAACAAGTTAAGAACACTATATGTTAACCTATGTTAAGTAATCAAGGAAACTAGTGACATATATTGTGAAATACGACCAAAATGGTATAAACATGATATCGGACAATTACCTACTGTTATAGAGGACTTTAAAAGGAAAAACATAGCAATTTGAATCATCAAAAACGAGTACACGAGTCAAAAGTTATGGCCAAAAGAAGTTAGCGAAACCAAAACGGCAAAACTGGAATTTACATTCTGTAACAGAACTTAAAACACGCAAAACGAGGCACTTCTGTTTCGTTTCATCAAAAAGTTAAAACACGAAAGTTGTCCGGAACGACGTTTTCTTCAAAAAAGGCTTTGGAAAATGAGTCCTGAAAACGCATAACGAATGACATTTTTTCTCAAATTCATAACAGCCCCTATATAAGTACCAAAGTGATCATGTAATAGGTCACGGCTAATTAAAACCAAGAGGCCTAATGGCCTTAAGCCGAGACCACAACCATGGCTACGGCCAAGGATGAGTCTCAAGACCATGGTAGCCCCGACCAAAGCCACGGCTAAGACCTTAAGGCTTTCTAAGCCGAAAACATGAACTAAAGAGTTAGTAATAACATAACCAACCAATTTGGATCTAATCCATCAATAAACCATGAGGTTTTGCAAGTAATATCACATCCGTACGAGACTTAATGAACTTATAAAGATAATCATCTTC
Organism: Artemisia tridentata subsp. tridentata; assembly: GCA_021014915.2. NCBI lineage: Eukaryota > Viridiplantae > Streptophyta > Magnoliopsida > Asterales > Asteraceae > Artemisia > Artemisia tridentata. The sequence continues at coordinate 207,667,082 of CP139503.1, forward strand.
ATCTAAAATAAACTTTCCTAAGTTTATTCAACTTTCGGACATGTAACGTTTAAAGACCAAAAACATATATTTTCTATCGAATACTACAACACTAGGGAGCTTCATGTGAGGGGTTTCATTTGGGTAAACGGATCGACGAGTTGCTGGATTTACGAATTAAAGTGTCCTAGCTCCTCGAACGTTTACTACATGACCTCTGAATTATGATGGCCTGAACGGTAGTACAAGATATACAAATTAAACGTGTTTCATAAACCATCTTCATACAACGACCTACACACATACTAAGTACTACATCATGAACAATATGCAAGACATATATATGCACGTTTTGTATTCTTAGACATTATTCCAACCTAAGTCGCAACGTTCTATTGTAGGTTGCACTTAGAGGTTTCCCGGCTTATCCATCGAACTCATTAAGGCACTAAGACACCATCCAACTCACGGTGAGTTCATAGCCCCACTTTCCATTACTTAATTGTTTTACAAACCCTTGGGGGGAATACATGCTATTTTAACTGAACACAATGCTTTGAAATTGTATGCTATATGATTGTTTTATTATCACTAAGTACCATCATTGCCAATCATAGGCCCCATATCATGAACCATTTAATCACTAGGATAGTGAGCGCGAGTATTGTGAATAGGCCTATTGGGATTGACGAATCCCGTTTGTGTTGACCAGTTAGGCAAACAAACGCACTATATTTGAGACTTAGGTATGTTGGCAAAGTACCTACCGGGGCAACTCCACCGATCGATATTGGTACACGTTAACGTATTGGTTGCATGAGCTTAGTGAATAATAATAACCGTTTTGTTTTCCAACCATGAGTATGAGTCTAATTAACTCACACTACCAACATATTGTGTTCAACTACATAGCAAACTCTATGAATATCACTCAACCTTTGTGTTGACAGTTTTAAGCATGTATTTCAGGTGCATAATGATCAAGGATGGCACGGAGGGGCACGAACTCAATCAAGAAGGCTATAACTTATTTTATCATTCAAAACGACATCAAATGACTTTATATTGATGTATTTTGTAAACATGGAACCTTTTGGGACCTATCTTGTAAACTCTGATATATTATTTGAATGATAAATCCTTTTTAAAATGACTCAGTTAGAGATCGTTTTATATTATTATGACTGTTGTGCCATCGAGTAACACTCAGTTTGAATTCCGCTGCATCATTGAATTGGGGGTGTTACAGATTGGTACCAGAGCCATGGTTGTAGAGAAACGGGTCTAAACAAGACCTAAACTATAACCACTTTTACAAGAAAAAACATTTTTATAGCCTTCCACTCTTCTTGCCTTCCATCCTTCAGACGATCATGGACTTGTTAGACATTGTATACTACATAAACATGTTAGCATATGAATATATGTACCCTTCCTTGAGCATTTCTTCGTAGACATTTTATTACTACACAAACATGTTAGCATATTGATATATGTACCCTTAGCACATTTGAGCATTTCACGTAAGCATGTTATGCTACGCAAACATATTAACATATTGATACATACACACTTGTCATATTTGAACATTTCTCGTAAGCATTAGATTTATTCTAACATCATAATCCTTATTATAGACATCATGTCTGTACCTCCATCACCCGATCACATTCCCGCTATGCCCGCTCACTTACCATTTCTTCCCGGACTCAGTGATCCCTATCTTGAAGCACTTGATTATGGCAATGAGGAAGAACCTTATGAGGATTTAGTCAGTGACCAAGAGGAAGAAATGGAAGAAGATCTGGACGAAGATCTCGAAATGGACATAGACGAGGAAGAAGAGGAGGAACTACTAGTGGTACGACCACTATCACCATTAACCTCACCACCACCTATCTCCGTAACCTCCTCCGAATCTAATCATAATACTCCCACTCGAGGTCCAAAGTCCACTTATGAGATCGGCGGATCATCCAAAATCACACCTACATTCATAAATTCTGCCCAATACGATGTATACTGCTTGAAACAAGGTCTCGGCCTAACTCTACATAAACTTCAAAACATGACACGCCAAATGAATGACTATGAACCCAAGGTTACTGCAGCCAGAATGGAAGCCGTTAATGCACGTCAACGCCTCGATTTGTTTATCCTTGATACGAGCTATGTGAAGGAAGACTTGACTCTTGTTGGGGATATAGTCTTGGATCCCTTAACCGGCTTGGATGACGTCAAAAATAGACTTATGCGAGTAGAAAAAGCTCAAGTCGAAGACGCGGCCCAAATTCACACGCTACAACACCACCTAACGGCAGCACATATCCGACTGGATGTTGCCAACTTTGACCGGTACCAAATCAAGAATGAGTTGTATGCCGTGCAACAAAGGTTACGTCAAAGAGAAGTCGATGAGATTCGCCCGAATGATAGTGTGGATGTGCTAACCACTTATGGAAACACCGATCCGTCCGAATCCTCCAACTAGAAATAGACTAGTGTTATAGTTATCTTTTGTACTACTAAACTGAGTAGATTCAGTTAGTAAACTCTGTAAAAATCCATGTAATAGCTAGCGGTAGTAAAACGTTGTAATTACAAAACTGAAAATATCAGTTAGTAAATTTTGAAGAAGCTTGTAATAGGTTTCGATTTTGTAATCAATCAACATTATATGAATAAAACTCTTTCTTTGTATTATCGTGTGTTATAATCTAAACCTCCAACATAATTATTCTATCATTTCCATCGAAAATCATGCGTATTCTACCAACCCTATACTTATGGCATACCTTTTATATTATAGCATCATGGCGCCAAAGAAGAATACACCACCAACAATGACTCAAGCAGCCATCAACAAACTAGTTAAAGATAGTGTGAAAGCCGCACTCGAAGATGAACGCGCAGCCGTAGCTGCAACAGCTGCTGAAGCTGCCCTGAATAACACAGCTAACACTAACACTGAAGGACCAAACCCAACTGGCCTTCCAGTGATAAATGTGGACTCGGTACCTAAGGGTTGCACATTCAAGGACTATTTGAACTGCAGGCCCACTAATTTCAAGGGTACTGAAGGAGCCGTAGGTTTGACCCGCTGGTTTGAAAAATGCGAGTCAGTATTTTCAATCAGCAAATGTGTCGAGGAGGATAAAGTTAAATTTGCCACCAGTACACTGCTGGATGAGGCATTATCATGGTGGAACTCGGTATCTCAACCAATAGGCATTGAAACTGCTTATAAGATTTCTTGGGATAATTTGAAGAACATGATGATCAAAGAATACTGCCCCCACGGTGAAATTCAGAAGTTAGAAGTGGAATTCTGGAATCTTGTTGTTAAAGGGAATGACATCCTAACTTACAACCGTCGATTCCAAGAATTAAGGATACTATGTCCAACAATGGTTTCAACAACTGAGAAACTGTTGGAAAGATATCTGGGGACTCCCACCAAGCACACAAGGGAACGTGACTGCATCCGCTCCCAAGGCACTTGATGAAGCTATGCAATTGGCTCGCAATCTCATGGATCAAGTGGTGCGAACGGGAGCTGCCCAAAAGCAAAACCTCAACAACAATACCACTACCACCAACAACTCCAATTACCATAACAACAATAACAATAGAAACAAAAACAATAAGTGACCATGGTATGGTAACCGTGGAGGTAACAACAACAACAACAATCCAACTCGAAACAACAATCATCATAACCAGCAAAACAAAAGACAAGAAGCCACAACGGCTTATGTTGTTGCACCAACCGGAGGTAGATATATTGAAACCCAACCACAGTGCACTAAGTGTAACTATCATCATATAGGTCCCTGCCCCGCCAAGTGCAACAAGTGCCAAAATCCGGGACATCTTACCAAGGATTGTAAAAGCAGGGCGACTGGAGCTAACACTCAGCAGATAGTTACATGTTTTGGGTGTGGCGAAAAAGGACACTTCAGGAACAATTGTCCTCAAAACCGTGGTCAACAAGGCGGAGGTGCTCGTGGTAGAGCCTACGTCATGGGCAACGGTGAACCACAACAGGTCCCGAATGTGGTTACTGGTACGTTCTCACTCAATAACATTCCTGTTAAAGTCTTATTCGATTCTGGTGCTGATATGAGCTTTTTATCTACTAGAATTGCGCCTTTACTTGGTATCACACCAATCACTCTAAACACAAATTACAGTATTGAACTATCTAACGGTAACTCAGTAAATACTAATACCGTAATCCCAGACTGTTCCCTTAATCTCCTAGACCCATTTAACATCAACCTTATGCCAATCGAACTTGGAAGTTTTGATGTAGTCATTGGCATGGACTGGCTATCTAAACATCAAGCTAACATCATCTGTGGTGAAAGGGTTGTTCACATTTGTAAAACCCAAAAACTTAACATAATATGAAATGACCAAAATACCCTCTAATTTTGAACTTTTAAGAACTTATAAAATTATATAAGTAACATTAAGTGTACTTAACCCAAGATAATTTATATCCTAAGTTATCTAATGCATTGAACTACTAAATAAAAACTTTACACTATGAGTAAAATAAACAAAATAAATGTTCCAATCCTAGACTTTGAATGTCGACTTTTAATGTGTCTCAAACTCAAGAATTTTCGGATAAGTATCAAAGGAGATAATCATGCATTAAAATTTAAATGATCACAATTCCACAAAATTAGTTCTTTCCTTGTATACCCTAATCAATTCACACGGTTTGCCCCTTAATCCTACATACCGAACATTTTTCCTCACTTTTCAAAAACCCTAAAAACCTATCTCCCAAAACCATCGACTGTTGCTGTTCTTCCTCTCTTGCTGTTCGATCCAAAGGCCGAATAAAAGAGAGGTTTTCGTGTGACATCTAGGCATGTTGATTTCTAGTTCGTGGTGTGTTCTTGTTCGTGGGATTGGAGGCTGTTCGAAGAGGGTTCTTGGCTAGGTATTCGGTTGGAAGTTGCTGTGGGGGATCGATCATTGTTGTTGCTTCTCTTTTGATCATGCTACAAGGGTAACGTATCACTTGTTCTTGTTCTTTTCATTTTGATCTCATCACTCACGTATAACATGCAAATATAACAAAACCTTGTCACATAAAAATCTATAAGCGACTTGTATATATCATCACATGAAATCATAGAAACTATAACCTACGTATATGTCGATCTCGGTTCTGTGTTACTGTTCGAATAAGATTTAATATGTACGCCATGGAACCGAGTATAAGGACATTTATATGACCTCTTTTCTATGTTTTAAAAACCAGGATACAACGCGAATTCAGGACCTTTTATATATGTACTTGAAACTGATTTTAAGGATAAAGGTATATGAAGATGAGGACATGCGTGGGATACATGCTATACATATCAAGATCTGAATATAAAACTCAAGTAATAATAAGATGGGAATGCATATTCTGTCACGTTAGTATGTTTCGAATCGGTAATGAAAGATATAAGTTGCATGTTTTTCTTTTTTGTGATACGTAACTTATTTTGTCTTGTGGTGTTTTATTAGTATGTGTCTGTATGGTCATAAAACCAATTTATAAAGGGTGAATTCATGTGGGTTGTATGTGGGTTTAATAGGTCTGTTGTGTTGCATTATAATGTTCATGTGTGTTGTCGTTGGTGTACTAAGTCGTAATATATATAAGCATGTGTGTGTGTGTTAATCAGAAAGGGACAGGCGTAGGACTGTCTTGGTTGTTATAGCATACGTGTGAGTAGGGGCGTGATATTGTGCAATCTGGTTACCTCCTTAAATATTTTGTGTATGTATTAAGGGTATAGGTGATGTGGTGTGATGTCTTGGCTAGTTTAAATTCGTGTGTTTGCACCATGGATTATCGATTTTATAGGACTGTTAACAAGTGCGTGATATTCATGATTTGTTAAAACGATTAGAGTGTTGGGTGTGTTTGTCTCTTGTTGTGTCTCGTTAAGTTGGTGGTCGAGTGCATGGGCTTAGCAAAGGGGCGAACTATGATTTTAAGTGTAAGTGTATGTGAGTGTGTTTCATTTCAAGCTTAGGAAATCCAAAATGTGGTTAAAGTGATCATTAAATCGGCTAAACCTTAAGTTGGTCATTAATTGAATTAAATACACTTTGAACCCTAAACTTTGTTAAAATGACGCTATAATCCCTAAACTTGTTGTAATTGCATAATGAACCCTAACACTTATGAAAGCTACGTTATGAACCTTAAACTGTTAATATAGTCACATTGCTACCTCAAATTGATTAAGGGATAAACTTGAATAATTATGACTAATGTTTCTAGATATGGAAACCTACTAATTATGGAAACTTACTAATTCGGGAAACCTGCTTAAGATAGAAGATTACTTAAAATGGAAAAGCCGACTAAAATAAGTAAGCTGATTTAAAATAAGTTATTAATCAGACGATCATAAATTCGTGTAGATTCGCTGAAGATGGAGTTTACTTTCGATCTTTTCGTTTCTAGTTGTGTTTTCACTTGCGGTCTAAGGTACAGATATTCTGACCTTCTCACAGGTTTCTCATGAACTCTCTCTCTCTCTCTCTCTCTTGTTTATCTTGCTCTCTTTGATTTGTGAACCTTGCTTTGTTTCTCTCTTTGATTTGTGAACCTTTGATATGATCCATTTGATTTGAACCTTGCTATGAACCCTTTTCTACGATCCCTTCATTTTGACCCTTTGCCATGAACCATTTGATCTGAACCATTTGATACGGACCATTTGATATGAAACTTATGATATAATTGAAAAGGAATTTTGACTTGAACTAATTGATATGAAATTTGAATTTGGATATTTGGACATTTGATATTTGACCCTTGACCCACGGTTTGAGACTAGGAGCCATTCACTAGGCATGAGGGTTTCATGTCCATGTCATTGATGCACCAATGGCATGACTCTAGGGTAGGAGAGTGATGACCTATCCCATCCCATATTTGATTTGATTTGATTTGTTACGTAGAGGCAGACTTTGGCCACCTGGGGCGTATGGATGCATCCTAGATTTGTTATTTGGGCTTTGCCATTATATTTGATTTGATACTTGATTTGTTACATTTGGTGACTGATGGTGTGTGCGATACACGTCTTTCACATATTTGGGAGCCCGCGACTCCACCCTTTGGAGGTATCCCCTCATATTGCGTTTGGTACCGAGGTCTCCCCTCCGTACACCTATTTGATTTGATATTTGATTTGATTTGGGCTCGTAGTGGATTTCTGTTTACTTTACCTTATAACCTTGTACTTAGTATTCCGAGGTCACCCCTCCGAATACATACTTGACTTGATACTTGACTTGATACATGACTTGACTTGATATGACTTGGGTTCGGGTTGGGATTACTATTTCCCTTTACTCTTATCTATTGTAACTGTTTCTTAATTCCTGAAATCTCTGCATAACCTTTATATTCTTTCCTAACTCTTGTGATACCTTACATTGTTTCACTTACTTCACTATTCCATCATTACTGTTTTGTTATCGTTATATCTGTTCACTGAGCTCTCATAGCTCAGCCACATTTCTTTTCCTGCGGCAGGTTTTAGTAGGAAGCTGGGTATGAGTGGAGAGTACCTTGGACTTAGAAGGCTATACTTTGATAGATTTTCCGGATTAGAGTTGACTAGAAGAGTTTATTATAGATTTAGTACTTATTGTAATTCTCATTGTAACTTTGTATTTTCAGAATTTTCCCTTGTATCCATTGAAATTCAATTGTATTATTTATGTCATATGCTTGTGTTTGTTCTGATACGTCACCATTATTGTGACATCTCTACCCTTGTCGGGTTGGGGTGTTACAATTTATGGTATCAGAGAAACAGGCTGCGACTCGTAATACATTTACCCTTGACCTGTGAGTTTGGACCATTAGGCTTCCACTGTAAGAACATAGGAGAACCCCTTGAGAACTTGCTTTAGGATTTCTTAATATGAACTTAAGTTTTGACCAGTGAGGAATGGGTAGACTATAAGGCATTTGTTTAAGTATCATTGCTTCCGCATCACTCTGATTCGTGCCTTGTTTTTGGTTAAAGCCTGCTGAGATCACTTGTGGAGATTGAAAGCTTATGCCTTGCACCACCTAAGATTTGAAACCTAAATAAATCTTGAAGGCATTGAGAATTGCATAGTAATTGCCTGAAACCATTTGATCCTTATCTTCAGATTCCGACTTTGACCTCTGATCCTTTTGTTAATCATTTTGATGCCTCTTCGGGCAATCTGAGAATCTCCATGACGATGACGTACTTGATACATTCTGTTATTTGTCTCTTGCTCTTGACGAACATCTATGAATTTTTCGACGCTATTTGATTTCGTCTTACACATCTCTGTCCCTATGAGAAGTCTTGTGGTGTTTAACCGCGAGTATAAGAATGTTTCCCTCTCACTTTTGAACGATAAGATTTGCTATATTGATCTGTCTTTCTTTGGATAGTTAACTTCGATTTTATTCTGATAAGGGATTGGTTGATTGAGCATTCAAAATATTGACAACTATCCTCCTATGTCTCACCTTTGGCGCTTGAAACAATTTTGAACTCCCTACCATGATTACCGATTGTTAAACTTTTGGCTATCACTATTACTCTGGAGACTCGTGTGTTACTTTCGCGGTTATGAAGTTTTCCTAGAACCCATTTCGTACACCAATGAATGAACCTTATCTTGAGAGTTATTTGGCACCCTGAGTTTTCTGAATATGATTCCTGGTTGAACCACCAAGTTTTCCACCGGAGTGTGAAGTAAGATTTGACATGATACCGAGAGATTGTCTAGTCACCAAGCGAAGATGTCTTTCAGATGTGTCCGGGATCACACCAGTTGAATTGAGCAATCGGGAAGAGCAGCAACCGAAGACCAAGAAGTGAGTTTGCTTAAGTGTATCTTCTGGGCGTGTTTCAGTTTCGTTTGTAATAAAGAAGGATGGTGACTGGGGATATGTATTGATTACTGGAAGCTGACCCGTACTGCTGTTAGGAACCATTATTTCTACACCCTGAGACGACTATGTATCTGTTCAATTTCAGAGCGCGAAGTTTCCTTCAGATGAAAGTATGAATTGAGGTTATTCTTGGAATCGCCTTTCGTATTCGTAACGACTGCTATGACAGTTAGTGACGCTAATGGTATTAGCTAAAGCTCTGACTGTTTTGTGAATTTGATAAATGATGTTTTCTCGTGAGTACTTGGGCAAATGGTCATTGTATGACTTAATAGTACATTCGAAGACGAGGAAGAGCATGAAAATCATCTTTGCACCCTCTTAGAAATTTGACGATCATTTGTACATTCTGGGAGGTTGATATTTGTTGAGACAACTAGAAGCATATCAGAAGAATTACTTCATTGCATGACCAGGAGTTGATAACAGCGGCGGCTACCCTGAAGAGTGAAGACATTCCTTACAAGGCAGAAGTGTTGGCGATGCAGAAGAAAAACCTAGTCAAGATGGTGAACCTGGAGCTGATGAAGACGTACAGTCTCACTTCCCTATTCATCTTGGTTGTACTAAGACGAATTGAGAGCGGAAGCAGACTGGATGATGAAGGGATTTAAAGATCATGCCGGAAATTCACATTACTCCATCGCATCCCAAGAAGAACTGCAGGAGGCTTGATGAACCAGACACAAGTTCGCGATTTTGTTTCACTTCCAGATTGATGGACAAACGGAGACAGATTAACCGGACTTGAAAGGACAGAATGTTTTGAATGAACGGATTTTGAAGCAGACCTTTTATGAAGGCCGAAGTTATTGACGACTAACCTTCACTTCCGTTGACTCACTTAAGCTTCGTTATATAGTAATAAGATCCTCAAATGATTTAAGTCCCCTAGAAGCATTTCAGTTCCGTGTTCGTCTTTCGTATGTTCGATGATGGCTTTGTTTTGGGGAAATTTTGGCGAATTGTGGAAGATCTGATGCTTGTGGACGGCGTACCTTATTCTGCTAGGCAATCTGGGATTCCGATACTCTTGCTAGTAGTTTTGTTTTCCCTCTTATCTATGACATTGATTTTGTTGACCTCTGAGACTATAGAAGTACTAGGTGGATTAAGATAGGTTGTTATGCTCACGACTCGAGATAAAGTATGACCATCATGAGGGCATATTTATATGATGCCAGTATTATGACGTCTGGCCAACGTGATAATACTTACGTCATATAACGTGCACTTGTTGTGGGTATAGGATATTTCGAGAAGTGCCTTAGAAGCCTTAGAATTCTGATAGCTGTTTGAGATTATCTACGTTAGTGAGACTTTAAGTTCATTCCACCTATGCGTTTAATCTGCTTTCATCGTTAAGCGTATACTCTGCCTTTGTTCATTAGATGACTGTATGAGTTTGAATTCTCGTTTTGCATTCTGTTGAACTCAGTTATGAATCTTAAACTCCTTGTAGAACTCTCTACTGTTGATACAGTTAATTTGATTTGAAATCTTGTTCGCATTCCATGTGAGCTTCCAGAAAATTCACCTATCATCCATTTTATATTGCATGGACCTTTTGATCAGAATCAACCCAATTTGTCTCCTCCTGAGAATTTGAACCCACCTTGTTTTGATTGAGTCATGAGAAACTAATTGGTTTGGAGATCCTTTTTGGATGAACCTCCCCGGGCGTGAGAATGTTTTGTGACGATCTTTTGCGATTTGCTACGACTTCGTCTAACTTTGCGACTTCAAATTTCGAGGACGAAATTTTTTCTTTTAGAGGGGAAGAAGTTGTAAAACCCAAAAACTTAACATAATATGAAATGACCAAAATACCCTCTAATTTTGAACTTTTAAGAACTTATAAAATTATATAAGTAACATTAAGTGTACTTAACCCAAGATAATTTATATCCTAAGTTATCTAATGCATTGAACTACTAAATAAAAACTTTACACTATGAGTAAAATAAACAAAATAAATGTTCCAATCCTAGACTTTGAATGTCGACTTTTAATGTGTCTCAAACTCAAGAATTTTCGGATAAGTATCAAAGGAGATAATCATGCATTAAAATTTAAATGATCACAATTCCACAAAATTAGTTCTTTCCTTGTATACCCTAATCAATTCACACGGTTTGTCCCTCAATCCTACATACCGAACATTTTTCCTCACTTTTCAAAAACCCTAAAAACCTATCTCCCAAAACCATCGACTGCTGCTGTTCTTCCTCTCTTGCTGTTCGATCCAAAGGCCGAATAAAAGAGAGGTTTTCGTGTGACATCTAGGCATGTTGATTTCTAGTTCGTGGTGTGTTCTTGTTCGTGGGATTGGAGGTTGTTCGAAGAGGGTTCTTGGCTAGGTATTCGGTTGGAAGTTGCTGTGGGGGATCGATCATTGTTGTTGCTTCTCTTTTGATCACGCTACAAGGGTAACGTATCACTTGTTCTTGTTCTTTTCGTTTTGATCTCATCACTCACGTATAACATGCAAATATAACAAAACCTTGTCACATAAAAATCTATAAGCGACTTGTATATATCATCACATGAAATCATAGAAACTATAACCTACGTATATGTCGATCTCGGTTCTGTATTACTGTTCGAATAAGATTTAATATGTACGCCATGGAACCGAGTATAAGGACATTTATATGACCTCTTTTCTACGTTTTAAAAACCAAGATACAACGCGAATTCAGGACCTTTTATATATGTACTTGAAACTGATTTTAAGGATAAAGGTATATGAAGATGAGGACATGCGTGGGATACATGCTATACATATCAAGATCTGAATATAAAACTCAAGTAATAATAAGATGGGAATGCATATTCTGTCACGTTAGTATGTTTCGAATCGGTAATGAAAGATATAAGTTGCATGTTTTTCTTTTTTGTGATACGTAACTTATTGTGTCTTGTGGTGTTTTATTAGTATGTGTCTGCATGGTTATAAAACCAATTTATAAAGGGTGAATTCATGTGGGTTGTATGTGGGTTTAATAGGTCTGTTGTGTTGCATTATAATGTTCATGTGTGTTGTCGTTGGTGTACTAAGTCGTAATATATATAAGCATGTGTGTGTGTGTTAATCAGAAAGGGACAGGCGTAGGACTGTCTTGGTTGTTATAGCATACGTGTGAGTAGGGGCGTGATATTGTGCAATCTGGTTACCTACTTAAATATTTTGTGTACGTATTAAGGGTATAGGTGATGTGGTGTGATGTCTTGGCTAGTTTAAATTCGTGTGTTTGCACCATGGATTATCGATTTTATAGGACTGTTAACAAGTGCGTGATATTCATGATTTGTTAAAAGGATTAGAGTGTTGGGTGTGTTTGTCTCTTGTTGTGTCTCGTTAAGTTGGTGGTCGAGTGCATGGGCTTAGCAAAGGGGCGAACTATGATTTTAAGTGTAAGTGTATGTGAGTGTGTTTCATTTCAAGCTTAGGAAATCCAAAATGTGGTTAAAGTGATCATTAAATCGGCTAAACCTTAAGTTGGTCATTAATTGAATTAAATACACTTTGAACCCTAAACTTTGTTAAAATGACACTATAATCCCTAAACTTGTTGTAATTGCATAATGAACCTTAAACTGTTAATATAGTCACATTGCTACCTCAAATTGATTAAGGGATAAACTTGAATAATTATGACTAATGTTTCTAGATATGGAAACCTACTAATTATGGAAACTTACTAATTCGGGAAACCTGCTTAAGATAGAAGATTACTTAAAATGGAAAAGCCGACTAAAATAAGTAAGCTGATTTAAAATAAGTTATTAATCAGACGATCATAAATTCGTGTAGATTCGCTGAAGATGGAGTTTACTTTCGATCTTTTCGTTTCTAGTTGTGTTTTCACTTGCGGTCTAAGGTACAGATATTCTGACCTTCTCACAGGTTTCTCATGAACTCTCTCTCTCTCTTGTTTATCTTGCTCTCTTTGATTTGTGAACCTTGCTTTGTTTCTCTCTTTGATTTGTGAACCTTTGATATGATCCATTTGATTTGAACGTTGCTATGAACCCTTTTCTACGATCCCTTCGTTTTGACCCTTTACCATGAACCATTTGATCTGAACCATTTGATACGGACCATTTGATATGAAACTTATGATATAATTGAAAAGGAATTTTGACTTGAACTAATTGATATGAAATTTGAATTTGGATATTTGGACATTTGATATTTGACCCTTGACCCACGGTTTGAGACTAGGAGCCATTCACTAGGCATGAGGGTTTCGTGTCCATGTCATTGATGCACCAATGGCATGACTCTAGGGTAGGAGAGTGATGACCTATCATGTCCCATATTTGATTTGATTTGATTTGTTACGTAGAGGCAGACTTTGGCCACCTGGGGCGTATGGATGCATCCTAGATTTGTTATTTGGGCTTTGAAATTATATTTGATTTGATACTTGATTTGTTACATTTGGTGACTGATGGTGTGTGCGATACACGTCTTTCACATATTTGGGAGCCTGCGACTCCACCCTTTGGAGGTATCCCCTCATATTGCGTTTGGTACCGAGGTCTCCCCTCCGTACACCTATTTGATTTGATATTTGATTTGATTTGGGCTCGTAGTGGATTTCTGTTTACTTTACCTTATAACCTTGTACTTAGTATTCCGAGGTCACCCCTCCGAATACATACTTGACTTGATACTTGACTTGATACATGACTTGACTTGATATGACTTGGGTTCGGGTTAGGATTACTATTTCCCTTTACTCTTATCTATTGTAACTGTTTCTTAATTCCTGAAATATCTGCATAACCTTTATATTCTTTCCTAACTCTTGTGATACCTTACATTGTTTCACTTACTTCACTATTCCATCATTACTGTTTTGTTATCGTTATATCTGTTCACTGAGTTCTCGTAGCTCAGCCGCATTTCTTTTCCTGCGGCAGGTTTTAGTAGGAAGCTGGGTATGAGTGGAGAGTACCTTGGACTTAGAAGGCTATACTTTGATAGATTTTTCGGATTAGAGTTGACTAGAAGAGTTTATTATAGATTTAGTACTTATTGTAATTCTCATTGTAACTTTGTATTTTCAGAATTTTCCCTTGTAACCATTGAAATTCAATTGTATTATTTATGTCATATGCTTGTGTTTGTTTTGATACGTCACCATTATTGTGACATCTCTACCCTTGTCGGGTTGGGGTGTTACAACATTCCTTGTGACAATGAAACTTTGGTCATCCGTGGTGATCAAAGTGGAACCCGATTAAATATCATCTCATGTATCAAAACCTTGAAATACATTGAGAGAGGATGTTATGCCTTCCTAGCACACGTAACCGAAAAGAAATCCGAAGAAAGACATCTTGAAGATGTTCCCATCGCACGTGAATTTCCCGAATCGTCAAATAGAATTCCAAATTGATTTAATACCAGGAGCGGCGCCAGTAGCCCACGCACCTTACAGGCTAGCACCGTCAGAGATGCAAGAGCTATCAAATCAATTACAAGAACTTTCGGACAAGGGATTTATTCGACCTAGTTCCTCACCTTGGGGAGCTCCCGTCTTGTTCTTAAAGAAGAAGGATGGATCATTACGAATGTGCATTGATTATCGTGAACTAAACAAGTTAACAATAAAGAACCGATACCCATTACCAAGAATTGACGATTTATTCGATCAGTTACAAGGTTCAACCTATTACTCCTAAATTGACCTACGATCAGGTTACCATCAAGTTAAGGTTCATGAGGAAGATATTCCAAAAACAGCCTTTAGGACACGATATGGTCACCACGAATTCCAAGTAATGCCATTCGGGTTGACTAACGCACCGGCGGTATTAATGGATCTCATGAATCGAGTGTGTAAGCCATACCTAGACAAATTTGTGATTGTATTCATCGAAGATATTCTTATCTACTCCAAAAACGAAGAAGAACACAAACAACATCTAAGAACAATTTTAGGGTTACTCAAGGAAGAGAAATTGTATGCGAAATTTTCAAAATGTGAATTTTGGATTCGTTCGGTACAATTCCTTGGGCAGGTGATTGACAACACTGGTTTACACGTCGATCCCGCTAAAATTGAAGCTATCAAAGATTGGCCAACACCTACAACACCTACAGAAATTCGTCAATTTCTAGGACTAGCTGGGTATTACCGAAGGTTTATCGAAGGATTTTCCTCAATAGCAAAACCTTTGACCAAGCTAACCCAGAAAAACAAGAAGTACATTTGGAACGAAGATGAAGAAGAAGCCTTCCAAATCATCAAACAAAAACTTTGTAGTGCCCTTATTCTAGCATTGCCAGATGGGATCGAAGATTTTGTAGTCTACTGTGATGCATCGCACCAAGGTTTGGGTGCCGTGTTGATTGATGCGTGGTTTTGCGACCTTACAACAGGTTTTACCTCTCGATGGATCTCAAGAGGCTTACAACCCCACCAGGCAGTGTACCTGACTGATGTAGTATAGTGTAGTGGTAAGTACGGGGGATTGATCGTTCTCCACAGGGAATAGTGTCGTTAGGATTGAAAAACTACTTTAATCGGTCTAAGGGTGAGGGAAGATTCTTTTTTGTATTTTTATATTTTATGAAAGCAAGTAAAATCTCGGGTTTGAAGGAGTGGGCGGAATTAGTTGCTAGTCAACTAACCCAAATAACTACAAATGCAAATAAAATAAAATAACTGAAAATGAAAAGGGTTGTGAAACTTATGTGGAGAGAAATGTGTTTACTTAGATTTCCTTACTCCCTAACTATCTTTTACCGGTTGATTAGTGTGTATTAATTGCGTGGATGACGGGTGTATTCCTTAATACCAATCGTGGGGTGGCGTACGTACTTCCCCAACTCTACAAGCTCCTACTTCACTCCTATGTCGAGCCGGCTAAGAAGCTCCTAACATGGGATCACTAGAATTCGCTCATGCATTAAATACAACCATAAAAACCTACTACGCATTGGTTCATGTTTCTTAAGACGTTCAAGCAAGTTACCGTATAGGAAGTTAGACAGTTTTCTTAAGCCTAACATCGATAAACAATCATCCAATACAATAAATAACACACTAATAACCAATAATCAATAGTTAGGTTTCATTAGATCTAAGCAAACACAAGATAAATCTAGCCTAGCATGTTAATTAAAAGACAAGAACATGATATAATCAAACAACACATAGACATATTGATTGATTAAATGATAACTTATCTTCAATTAAACATGGGAGATCCAAGGGTATGAAAACCCTTAAAAATGGCAGAAATTCGTCTTAGGGTTTCTCCTCACAAAGTTTCACACTAATGACAAAAAATTGCAAAACTATATATAGAGTTTAGGGGCTGACGGCGTCACGTTATAGATCTTGACGCCGTCACCTCGCCGTGTCTAGGGTTCC
Organism: Artemisia tridentata subsp. tridentata; assembly: GCA_021014915.2. Taxonomy (NCBI): domain Eukaryota; kingdom Viridiplantae; phylum Streptophyta; class Magnoliopsida; order Asterales; family Asteraceae; genus Artemisia; species Artemisia tridentata. The sequence continues at coordinate 207,683,432 of CP139503.1, forward strand.
CGGATGGCCTTCTTGACGCCGTCCCTCTTTAGTGCTCCAAAATTCGCTCTGGCTTATCAAGGCTTGACGCCGTCAGAAATGAGCTTGACGCCGTCTCTTTTTAGCTTAAACCGTGATGGCCTTGATCACCTTAAAGGGTGACGCCGTCAGAATTCCTTTGTAAAATTCTCTGGCTTATCATGTGTATTTTTCATATCCACCTCTTTAGCCAAGCCATGACGCCATCAAGAGCAATACTTGACGCCGTCAAAGGTACTTTTCCAGCCGATTTTGAGACTTTGTCGTTTTCTTCACTTTTATGCTCCAAAAACGTCCAAAATGCTTCCTTTTCCAGATTTCTTCTCCAAAGTACCTAAAATGACAAAAGGAACGATTTAGGGCAATATTTGATCAAATAAATACGATTTAGGGCTTAAATGACCCCCTAAAAGCGGTACACTTTTCGCTTCATCAAATACCCTTACACTTGAGATTTGCTTGTCCTCAAGCAAATGCGCTTTTATTCTAATCAAAATACAAGTTAGGGGTCATTTAATGCTAATATAAAAGTAATTACAACAAATAGTCATTCCACTTTAATCATAATAAGCATGGAGATTACAAACTAGCACCTCACAAGTAGTGTTTAGATACTCACATCTTTCAGGTGTCATCAAAATAAATCTCATAAATGAAAACGGATAATATCTCTCACTACCTGTCATAGCAAATAGATTACCATAGGCTTGGGAAAGGATCGAAAACCTTCTCCACTAGGCGTAAGCACCTAAGATAAACTATCAAAGAGGGCTTTTACATGGGTTATAACATGAGGTGTAGGGATATGATAAACACGGTTTTGTTGGATAAGGGATATTTTACTGGTGGCGAGTTAAAGATCTTGATTAATTACATGCACAATATGGCATTGCTAAGCCAAGACTAGACTCGACTGAAGCTAATGAAAGAAAATAACAAAAAGATAAAATAAACATAAAATGAAACGGGATGGTAGTCCGTATGTTTTTTCTACTTTTCTTTTTCTCCTTTTTTTTTTTTTTTTTTTTTTTTTTTTTTTTTTTTTTTCATACACTCTTGCCCTACCATCCAAAATAATACATCATAGGGGCCTCGGTTCTCCCCTTACACTTGAACTTTTACATAACTTTACAAATAATTATTCTAATGACTCGAATTAAGATAATCGAAACACTTGGAGTACTTTTAAAATATTTAGCACATATGGGGGTAATAATGTTGTTCTTCCCCATTACTCCATTACACTAGTACTTTACCCATGAGTCCCAATCGTCCCAAAACAATATGTACAAGGATATGACTTGACTTAGAAACCATGTAATCAATTAGATAATTAACTAAGGGTTTAAACAAATGTTGTCACAATAATGCACTAAAAATGAGTGCATACAAGGTAGGCTAAGGCGATTTGGGTGTACATTTAAGTGGGGTGTAAACAAATTCTTCCTTTAAGAAAAATGCTTAAAGGTCAAAACGAAAAGATAGGCTCTGAGGGGTGTACTAGGGGTATCGTGTACCAAAAATGGGTACAACGCAAAGGGTGTGGGAGAATTACTTGACCAATGTAGCCAAAGTAATTATAACAAAAACACAGGTGTAAAACAATGGGTTAATCCTAATGCCTCTTATCATGTAGTAAATCTAACTACACGAATGTAGTCTCACTTGTGGCCTCGGAATGGTCCTAACGCAAGTTCTAGAATCTAAGTGCTACCGGTACACACATCATAGCATAAATGCTTTTCCTACCAATTCTAGGGGCGAATCTCACATATTTGGGGGTGGAAAATTTTTTAGTGGTACGGTTTTTGTGCTAGTCATATAACTCCTATCCATGAGACGCTCATTAAGATCAAAGTTTCACTCCTAAATGTCGTAAAAAATTTTAAATTTGGCACTAAAATTGCCCTAACAGGTATTTATCTCAGTTTTATTACACATCTACCATTAAACAAACAAAAATCAAGCGTAATTGTATTCTTTGAAGTATCGTACTTTACCCCCCCCCCCCTTACACTTAAGATGAACATTGTCCCCAATGTTCAAATAACAAGATGTAAAAGTAAAAAGGTAAAAGAATGAAATCAAATACTCCCCTGATTCGTTTGGTAGATAAAGAAGTAACATGGTTAGATCTTCTTCCAAGAGAATGTAGAAGCTCCAAGACTAATGCATCGCCAAAAGCTTGATTCCACATACATTTCCTTGTCCAAAATAACCTGTTAAACCTGAGAAAACAAACACGAAAAACCTGCATAACATCGGCGGGATAAATTCTATATAAGGATATAATGCTTGTGGAATGATAATTTTGCAGATTCCTGGAGATTATAAGTTAGAGATTTAATAAAAACTTTTTATGAAAACAAAACTTTCAAAAATTTCAGAAAATTAAAACCTGACGCCGTCAGGTTGTAAGTCCTGACGCCGTCAGAAATGATCTGACAGAGTTCTCATGTTAAGTTTCCGGAAAATTTCTGGAAAAACCTATACCTTACTTCCTGGAATTCCTGCAAAATATCATTATGACTCGATACAAGCATTTGACTCAAACAAATACTAATATGTATGTTAATTTATTATTGTTACAATTCATGTTCATTTGTTCTTGTAAACCGATTTGGATTTCCCTTACACTTATTTTTTGCAAAATACCTTTATATGTAGTTAAGACGAAGTTAAAAACAAGATAAAGCATTTTCACAATTTAGTTTTGAACATGAATCAATAATAATAAAAATTAAACATTCATACGGAAACAAATAAACTCAAACAAACAAATAAATAAACACACAAAGCAAATAAAGCTTGGGTTGCCTCCCAAGAAGCGCTTTTCTTTATTAACGAGTCTTGTAGCTAGACTCAAAGTCACCGTACATTACGTGACTTCTTCATCAAAAGTTATGTCTTCCTCATTGATCATTTCATTACCATTCTCTTGATAATGCTTGACTCGTTGTATATTCACAGTGAATTCTCTATCTTCGTCTTCAATCAACACAACGGCTCCGGTTTTAGAGGAGCTCCTTACGGTAAAAGGTCCATACCATCTAGATTTAAGTTTCCCAGGAAATAGTTTTAAGCGAGAATTATATAATAAGACCTTGTCTCCTTCCGAAAACTACTTGGGTCTCTTAATCTGTTGGTCATGCCATCTTTTTGCCCTTTCTTTGTATGTAATGGAAGATTCATAAGCCTCTAATCTCAATTCATCGAGCTCTTGTAGCTGTAAGAATCTATTTGTTCCCGCAACCGTATAATCCAAATTACAAGCCTTAAGTGCCCAATATGCCTTGTGTTCCAGTTCTACTGGGAGGTGGCATGCCTTGCCATATACCATACGGAACGGGGTTGTCCCGATTGGTGTCTTATAAGCGGTTCGAAACGCCCACAAAGCTTCATCGAGCTTAAAAGACCAATCTTTTCTGTTTTGATTGACCGTTTTCTCTAATATTCTCTTTATGGCTCTATTAGTGTTTTCGACTTGACCGTTGGTTTGAGGATGGTAAGCGGTGGAGAATCGGTGAGAGACTCCATATCTTTTCATAACTTTCTCCATTTGCGAATTGCAAAAATGGGTTCCCCTGTCACTAGTAAGAGCCTTCGGAATTCCGAACCTAGCGAACAATTTTTTTAAGAAATGAATGACTACCCTAGCGTCGTTAGTCCTAAGGGCTTGTGCTTCCACCCATTTCGAAACATAATCAATGGCCACTAAGATGTATTCATTCCCTCCTGAAGATGGGAAGGGTCCCATGAAATCAATTCCCCAAACATCAAAAACCTCGCAAACTTGTATATAATTCTGTGGGGCTTCATCCCTCCTAGAGATATTCCCAGCTCTTTGACACGCGTCACAAGTCTGTATCATTCCCTTCACATCACGGAATATTGTAGGCCAATAGAATCCCGCGTCGAAGACCTTTCGTGCAGTAGTGTTCATTCCGTGATGTCCTCCAGATGGACCTACATGACACTCTTTCATAATTCTGACAGCCTCCTTTTCTGAAACACAACGCCTGATTACCGGATCCGGACATCTTCGGAATAAGAAAGGTTCATCCCAAAAGTAGTATTTTAATTGATTGAAGAACCTCTTTTTTTTCATGCCTGCTCATATGCTCAGGAATGACTCTACTTGCCAGGTAGTTAGCATAATCCGCATACCATGGTTCAGAATCATTTATTGACATGAGCTGCTCTTCAGGAAATGACTCCCGAATCTCACTCTTGTCAGATTCAGCGAGGCTGGGGTTTTCGAGACGAGAAAAATGATCAGCCGCAAGATTCTCTGCTCCTTTTTTATCACGAATCTCTATATCGAACTCTTGCAATAGTAAGATCCAACGAATTAACCGCGGTTTAGCATCCTGTTTAGTGAAAAGATATCGAAGTGCTGAATGGTCCGTAAAAACAACCGTTTTAGAAAGGACAAGATACTGGCGAAACTTATCAAAAGCAAATACCACGGCTAGTAATTCCTTTTCAGTGGTAGTGTAGTTTTCCTGGGCAGGATTCATGGTTTTGCTAGCGTAGTATATTGGCTGAAAGTGTTTGTTAAGCCTTTGGCCTAATACTGCCCCAACAGCATAATCGCTAGCATCGCACATGATTTCAAAGGGTAACTCCCAGTTAGGGGTGACCATAATTGGAGCTTGCGTGAGTTCCTGCTTCAATCGATCGAATGCATCCTTGCACTCTTGAGAGAAGTCGAACGGGGCATCCTTCACGAGCAACTGAGTCATTGGTCTAGCTATCTTTGAGAAATCTTTAATGAATCTCCTATAGAAACCAGCATGGCCCAAGAAGCTACGGATTGCCTTGACCGTTGTTGGATAGGGAAGTTTGGATATAGCCTCAATTTTTGCCCGGTCCACTTCAATTCCATTTCCTGAAATTTTGTGCCCTAGCACAATCCCTTCTTTTACCATAAAGTGGCACTTTTCCCAGTTTAGTACCAAGTTAGTCTCCTCACAACGTTTGAGCATTTTCTCAAGGTTAGCAAGACAACGATCAAAAGAGTTTCCAAAGACCGAAAAATCATCCATGAAGACCTCCATGCTGTCTTCCATTAACTCATGGAAGATTGCTGGCATGCAGCGCTGGAAACTGGCGGGGGCGTTACATAGTCCAAAGGGCATTCGCTTGTAGGTGAAGGTGCCATAAGGGCATGTAAACGTAGTCTTTTCTTGGTCCTCAGGAGTGATAGGGATTTGGAAATACCCTGAGAACCCATCTAGGAAGCAGTAGTACTCATGCCCTGCTAACCTTTCCAACATTTGGTCGATAAATGGGAGAGGGAAATGATCCTTTCGGGTTGCATCATTCAACTTCCTATAATCGATGCACACACACCATCCAGTTACTGTTCGTTGAGGCACTAACTCATCCTTATCGTTCTTCACCACCGTCATTCCTCCCTTTTTTGGTACAACCTGTACAGGACTTACCCATGGACTGTCCGAAATTGGGTAAATTAGTCCTGCATCTAGGAGCTTAATGACTTCCTTTTTTACGACTTCCTTTATGTTGGGGTTTACTCGCCTTTGAGGTTGCACAGTGGGTTTATAATCCTCCTCCATGAGGATTTTATGCGTGCAAAAGGTAGAGTCAATCCCCTTGATGTCGGCTACACTCCATGCTATAACTCCTTTATATTTTTTTTAAACTCCTAAGAGTTTATCCTTTTGTTCACTTTTCAAAGAAGAGCTTATGATTACCGGAAGTTGATCTTCTCCTTGGAGGAAGGCATATTCAAGGTTGTTTGGGAGTTCCTTGAGTTCTAACGTGGGTGGCTCGATGATGGAAGGTTTAAGCTTGTTCTCGGGTTTACGAAGCTCAAGCTGTTCGATTTCTTGTCTGGGATAGAAGGAGACTGCATTCACATCCATAGTCTTCTCCTCCTCTAAGATGGGTAATAAAGCTTCATCTCGCAACCAACCAGCTTCCACCTGTTCATCTATACAATTGTCTATCTCGTTGGATAGTTCATTGATTTCTCCGATGAAATACAGCTGATTATCTGCTTCAATAGAGGATTCATTGTGTCCTTGATGTCGAAGGTTAAGCTATCGGCCCCCACTCGTAAGGTTAGTTTGCCGTCATGAACATCAATAACAGCACGAGCAGTTGCAAGGAATGGCCTCCCCAGAATGATGGGCACTAGGTCATCTTCTTCCATCTCTAAGATGACGAAGTCAACTGGAAATTTGAACTTCCCTACCTTAACCAGCACATTCTCACATATTCCTAAGGGGTATTTGACCGATCTATCGGCTAGTTGGATGTTCATACGGGTTGGTTTCAACCCAGAATACCCTAATTTGAGGAACATGGAATGCGGCATAAGATTGATACTTGCTCCTAAGTCGGCTAAAGCATTCTTGACTGAAAGAGATCCTATTGAGCAGGGCAAGGTGAAACTACCTGGATCGTCCACCTTCTTTGGCAGCCCTCGTTGAGTCACCACAGAACATTCCTCTCCTAAGATTATAAGACCCTCGAGCCCTTTTCTGTTGGTTAGCAGCTTCTTGAAGTATGCACTATATTTGGGCATATGGTAACATACATCGAGAAGGGGTATGGTGACGACCGAATCCTTCAAATATGACAAGAATATTTTATTATCATTTTCGACCTTTTGATTCTTGAGGCGGGACGGGTATGGGACTTTAATGGGCTGTTTGGTTGGAGTAGGTGGAGAGGGAGTTACCGGAGGGGTTTGTTCGGGATTTCCATCATTCACATTATCTTCCTCCTCATGAGGGGTGTTGGGTTCCATGATGTTAGATTGTTGAGCTGGGTAAGGGGGATCCTTAGTAGTTGTCCCAGCACGAGTGGTGATGGCGAGTAAGGGATCTCTTTGATTTGTTTGAGGTTCGCCAAGGCCGTCGAGAGTGGCGTGGAGTTCTGCGAATTTGGCCCTCAGGTCATTTTGTTGGCTATTGATGAGGTTGTCGAGACCATTTAGTTGCAGATTCTTTTCAAGCGTGAAATGCCCAAGATCATCCTCAAAAGTGCTCCTAACCTTGTAGTCAGGATATTCTCCTCCTCCCTCTTCTCTCACAAGATTTCCCCAAGGGGTGAAATCATTGTTTTGGTAGATAGTTAAGAGCAAAGGATCATAGAAGATGTCGTGGCTTGACAAGCATGCTTGTTAGGTGGTGGTATCATCCCCGCATTCCTCCACTTCATGCGGGCCACCACATTGGTCGCAGATCAAGTATGGGTTTGACAACCGTTTAGTTGGTTGTGACTTGTCTAGATAAGAGACTTGATCATTCATTCTACTCAACCGGCTAGCAAAAGGAGGCTCTTTCATGATCTTGGAAATGCTCATGATCGAATCGGGTTCATCGCAGGTATCGTCATGATCATTTGCGTATTCCTCAATTCTATTCCATCCTTCCTCAACGCTTAGGTTGGCTATTTTTCCTTTTACCGAATTATTAATGCCAAATTGGTCGCTTTTAGGGACACTGTCATAAAAGATTTGGACAAGAAGCCAGAGTTCAATGCCATGATGAGGGACTTGTCTAATTAGATCTTTGAATCTGATCCAGGATTCGTGAAGGAGTGGGCGGAATTAGTTGCTAGTCAACTAACCCAAATAACTACAAATGCAAATAAAATAAAATAACTGAAAATGAAAAGGGTTGTGAAACTTATGTGGAGAGAAATGTGTTTACTTAGATTTCCTTACTCCCTAACTATCTTTTACCGGTTGATTAGTGTGTATTAATTGCGTGGATGACGGGTGTATTCCTTAATACCAATCGTGGGGTGGCGTACGTACTTCCCCAACTCTACAAGCTCCTACTTCACTCCTATGTCGAGCCGGCTAAGAAGCTCCTAACATGGGATCACTAGAATTCGCTCATGCATTAAATACAACCATAAAAACCTACTACGCATTGGTTCATGTTTCTTAAGACGTTCAAGCAAGTTACCGTATAGGAAGTTAGCCAGTTTTCTTAAGCCTAACATCGATAAACAATCATCCAATACAATAAATAACACACTAATAACCAATAATCAATAGTTAGGTTTCATTAGATCTAAGCAAACACAAGATAAATCTAGCCTAGCATGTTAATTAAAAGACAAGAACAAGATATAATCAAACAACACATAGACATATTGATTGATTAAATGATAACTTATCTTCAATTAAACATGGGAGATCCAAGGGTATGAAAACCCTTAAAAATGGCAGAAATTCGTCTTAGGGTTTCTCCTCACAAAGTTGCACACTAATGACAAAAAATTGCAAAACTATATATAGAGTTTAGGGGCTGACGGCGTCACGTTATAGATCTTGACGCCGTCACCTCGCCGTGTCTAGGGTTCCCGGATGGCCTTCTTGACGCCATCCCTCTTTAGTGCTCCAAAATCCGCTCTGGCTTATCAAGGCTTGACGCCGTCAGAAATGAGCTTGACGCCGTCTCTCTTTAGCTTAAACCGTGATGGCCTTGATCACCTTAAAGGGTGACGCCGTCAGAATTCCTTTGTAAAATTCTCTGGCTTATCATGTGTATTTTTCATATCCACCTCTTTTGCCAAGCCATGACTCCGTCAAGAGCAATACTTGACGCCGTCAAAGGTACTTTTCCAGCCGATTTTGAGACTTTGTCATTTTCTTCACTTTTATGCTCCAAAAACGTCCAAAATGCTTCCTTTTCCAGATTTCTTCTCCAAAGTACCTAAAATGACAAAAGGAACGATTTAGGGCAATATTTGATCAAATAAATACGATTTAGGGCTTAAATGACCCCCTAAAAGCGGTACACTTTTCGCTTCATCATTGATGCAACGTGAGAAATTCATGGCTTATGCTTCACGACAACTCAAGAAACATGAAGAAAACTACACCACCCATGACTTAGAGTTAGGAGCTGTAGTCTTTGCACTAAAAATCTGGTGACACTATCTATACGGTACTAGATGTACTGTGTTCACCGATCACAAAAGTCTTCAACACATCTTGAATCAAAAAGAACTAAACATGAGGCAACGTCGATGGTTGGAATTACTAAGTGATTACGACTGCGACATTCACTACCACCCAGGAAAGGCGAACGTAGTAGCCGACGCCCTGAGCCGAAAGGTACGGGTTAAACCATTACGAGTCCGAGCCTTAGTCTTTACCATAAATTCCAATTTTCCCGCTCAAATTCTTCACGCTCAAGCTGAAGCAGTGAAACAAAAAGACATCAAAAAGGAAAAGTTAGACGGCATGATACAGAAGAAATTCGAAACCCGTTCAGACGGAACTCTATGCTTCGAAGGTCGAAGTTGGTTACCACTTTATGGTGGCCTACGAGACTTGATCATGCACGAATCCCATAAATCTAAATATTCCGTACATCCAGGATCTGATAAGATGTATCAGGATCTTAAACAACTCTATTGGTGGCCAAACATGAAGGCCGATATTGCAACATACGTTGGCAAATGTCTTACATGCTCCAAAGTAAAAGCCGAACATCAAAAACCATCCAGTCCATTACAACAACCAGAGATTCCTATGTGGAAATGGGAACGAATTACAATGGACTTCATTACCAAGCTTCCAAAGACATCAAGCGGTTATGACTCCATCTGGGTCATAGTTGATCGTCTCACAAAGTCCGCACACTTTTTACCAATTAAAGAGACATACAAAATGGACCAGTTAACCAGGCTGTACATTAAAGAAGTAGTCTCGAGACATGGTGCACCAATATCTATCATATCTGACCGAGACGGCAGATTCATCTCAAACTTCTGGCAGTCACTCCAAGACGCCTTTGGAACAAAACTAGACATGAGTACAGTGTATCACCCTTAGACCGATGGTCAGAGTGAGCGAACCATTCAAACGCTGGAAGACATGCTTCGAGCTTGTATAATCGACTTTGGAAAAGTATGGGATACTCACCTTCCATTAGTCGAATTCTCCTACAACAACAGTTATCACGCAAGTATCAAGGCAGCACCATTTGAGGCGCTTTACGGACGAAAGTGTCGTTCACCTGCCTGTTGGGACGAAGTGGGACATGTTTAACTCACTGGTCCAGAACTCATACGTGAAACAACAGAGAAGATTGTACAAATCAGGAATCGATATCAAGCTGCAAGAGATCGACAAAAAAGTTATGCCGACACACGACGCAGACCCCTAGAATTCCAAGTCGGAGATAGGGTTATGCTAAAAGTATCGCCTTGGAAAGGCTTAATATGATTCGGTAAACGAGGAAAAATAAACCCAAGATACATCAGACCATTTAAAATCCTAGCCAGGGTTGGTCCAGTGGCGTACAGACTTGAGCTTCCATCAGAACTCAGTATTGTACACCCCACTTTTCATGTATCTAATCTAAAAAAATGCTTATCAGACGAATCACTCGTCATTCCACTCGATGAAATCCAACTCAATGATGATTTTCAATTCATCGAGGAACCAGTAGAAATCATGGACCGAGAGGTCAAACAACTCAAACAAAGCCGAATTCCAATTATCAAGGTTCGTTGGAACTCATGACGTGGTCCAGAATACACATGGGAACGAGAGGACCAAATACGTCAGAAATACCCACATCTTTTTGCCAACAATGCTTCTACACCCAACGCAAATTGATCTCCGGGACGGAGCTCTCTTAAGGGGTGGAGCCTGTAACAATTCGCATTTCAGGTTAATTTCTATTCCCGAAATTTTTTTTACTATTTATTTTACTATTCACTTCCACTATTCATTTCCGAAATTTTTATTTCATGTCCTCGTAAGTAAAAATATTTCGATGACAAAGTGAAAGTTTGACGCTCACCGGGTCATTTTCGCAAAAGTTATTAAGAAACTATACGTTTGGTTTAAACGCCATTTAAACATCCTGCGCATAACGAAAACCAACTGCGATAATTTTTCTCGCATCAGATTAATTTTTAGTACACTCACAATCAATTAGAGAATTTTTGATAATTAAGTTAAAATGTTACCAAATAGACCCTGTGTCTTACAGAACTAAACTTGCGTTTTAAGCACTTTTACTTATCCGCAACCTTCGCCTATACCTGCACCATATTTTCTAAGGCATTTAGAAGCTTTTACATTATTGGGAAAGTCAAAATATTTTTCCCTCCTCCTTTGACCAAAAATCATTCCTTGATTTAATAAATCATTCCTTGATTTTTTGACACTTACGGTTTTATGTCTAAAGGACATTTAACACCAACTGACACTAGACTGAGCCCAGTCTAGACATTATAGGCCATTTTAATTCATTATCGTCATATTAGAAAAGTTACACTTTACTTTTCTCAGTTTTACGCAACTTTCGTACGTTTTACGAATTACGCGTTTTAGACCCGCGTTTCCAGTTTTATCAGTGTTTAAGCAACCCGATGGAACTTACCACTCATTTTATATTTTATTATAGAGTATAATGATAAGTTAAATCATTCCTACAAGTTTCGTATTTTTACGACACCCGGTTTTACGTTTCGTGACCTAACAACTTACGGTTAGCGATTAACGGAACCAAAACTAACTCCATAAGTAGGATAATACCAAAAATGACCAAGTCATCTTATCATACACATATGAACCGCCAATAGGGGGGGAGTCATCCCTTGTGTGTCTTGATCTCATGCTTTGAACCCTAGGATGATTACATGTGTTTAACTTCTCATGTAAGCCTTAGAATAAGTCTTGCAACTAACCTCCTTAAGGCACCTTCCTATACACCTTCCTAATCTCCTCAACTCACTATAAAAGCCCCCTCCTCTCCCCATTGATGCCGCCCCATATACACAACACAAACACCTTTCATTTGCTAGTTTATTTCAAATATTATCAAAAAGATACAAGTGCTATATCAATCCAAAAACTCTTGTCAAGTTTTTATTGATCCAAAGCCCTAGTTCTTATTCATTTTGGTGACCTTTCATCCACACAAGAAGAATTCTAGTAGAAGTTTACAAGTGCTTGTCCAAGTAATCAAAGGAGTAGGAAGCTAGTTCGTGATCAATCAAAGTCCTATCCTTGTTCTTAGTTTCCTTTCATTAGAAAGCCAACAGTTGTAAGAAACCCTAACACATTTTCTTGCTCAATATTATTTTCATGCTTATTATGTTTCATTCATGTTATATATGGTCTTTGTGTTATGTTCATGATGTATAAAAACTCTTAAAACAAGTTAAGAACACTATATGTTAACCTATGTTAAGTAATCAAGGAAACTAGTGACATATATTATGAAATACGACCAAAATGGTATAAACATGATATTGGACAATTATCTACTGTTATAGAGGACTTAAAAAGGAAAAAATATCAATTGGAATCATCAAAAATGAGAACACGAGTCAAAAGTTATGGCCAAAAGAAGTTAGCGAAACCAAAACGGCAAAACTGGAATTTACATTCTGTAACATAACCAAAAACACGCAAAACGAGGCAATTCTGCACCGTTTCATCAAAAAGTTGAAACACGAAAGTTTTCCGGAACGACGTTTTCTTCAAAAAAAGCTTTGGAACACGAGTCCTGAAAACGCATAACGAATGACATTTTTTCTCAAATTCTTAACAGCCCCTATATAAGTACCAAAGTGATCATGTAATAGGTCACGGCTAATTAAAACCGAGAGGCCTAATGGCCTTAAGCCGAGACCACAGCCATGGCTACGGCCAAGGATGAGTCTCAAGACTATGGTAGCCCCGACCAAAGCCACGCCAAAGCCACGGCTAAGACCTTAAGGCTTTCTAAGCCGAAAACATGAACTAAAGAGTTAGTAATAACATAACCAACCAATTTGGATCAACTCCATCAATAAACCATGAGGTTTTGCAAGTAATATCACATCCGTACGAGACTTAATGAACTTATAAAGATAACCATCTTCATCCAAAATAAACTTTCCTAAGTTTATTCAACTTTCGGACATGTAACGTTTAAAGACCAAAAACATATATTTTCTATCGAATACTACAACACTAGGGAGCTTCATGTGAGGGGTTTCATTTGGGTAAATGGATCGACGAGTTGCTGGATTTACGAATTAAAGTGTCCTAGCTCCTCGAACGTTTACTACATGACCTATGAATTATGATGGCCCGAACGGTAGTACAAGATATACAAACTAAACGTGTTTCATAAACCATCTTCATACAACGACCTACACACATACTAAGTACTACATCATGAACAATATGCAAGACATATATATGCACATTTTGTATTCTTAGACATTATTCCAACCTAAGTCGCAACGTTCTATTGTAGGTTGCACTTAGAGGTTTCTCGGCTTATCCATCGAACTCATTAAGGCACTAAGACACCATCCAACTGACGGTGAGTTCATAGCCCCACTTTCCATTACTTAATTTTTTTACAAACCCTTGGGGGGAATACATGCTATTTTAACTGAACACAATGCTTTAAAATTGTATGCTATATGATTGTTTTATTATCACTAAGTACCATCATTGCCAATCATAGGCCCCCATATTATGAACCATTAAATCACTAGGATAGTGAGCGCGAGTATTGTGAATAGGCCTATTGGGATTGACGAATCTCGTTTGTGTTGACCGGTTAGGCAAATAAACACACTATATTTGAGACTTAGGTATGTTGGCAAAGTACCTACCAGGGCAACTCCACCGATCGATATTGGTACACGTTAACGTATTGGTTGCATGAGCTTAGTGAATAATAATAACCGTTTTGTTTTCCAACCATGAGTATGAGTCTAATTAACTCACACTACCAACATATTGTGTTCAACTACATTACAAACTCTATGATTATCACTCAACCTTTGTGTTGACAGTTTTAAGCATGTATTTTAGGTGCATAATGATCAAGGATGGCACGGAGGGGCATAGACTCAATCAAGAAGGCTATAACTTATTTTATCATTCATAACGACATCAAATGACTTTATATTTATGTATTTTTTAAACATGGAACCTTTTGGGACGTATCTTGTAAACTCTGATATATATTTTTATTGATAAATCCTTTTTAAAATGACTCAGTTAGAGATCGTTTTCTATTATTATGACTGTTGTGCCGTCAAGTAACACCCAGTTTGAATTCCGCTGCATCATTGAATTGGGGGTGTTACACAATATCACATTAGAACACATTATAAAGACATCTTCATTAACTAATGTAGATGTAGGTCAAAATAAAACCAAGAAGAACTTACTTTTTATGAGACCTGGAGAACTTACTGTTCAATACATTTTCCATTTAGCCCAACTAACTCGGAAACTCTTATATATCGAACCCATGACTCCAACTCTTCTTCTAAACACTCACCAACAACATCAACCAACCTTCCCTTTTCTTGATAAACATTATCATACGGATTGAAACTATCTCCACAATTAGGACTAACCTTACGAAACCTCTTCAAAATCCAAACATGGACAATTTGCAATGGAGCCCAAACGACAACATTCTTTTCATCATTACTATAACACAACATTTTATTAAACAACAACAACAACAACGACAACAACAACAACAACAACACAACATATGAAGATTGTCCATGTCACCTAACAGCTCACAGAGTATTGCAGCCGACTGACATGCGTGGTTGTGGTCGTCGGGATTCGTTGCCATTTCAAGTCTTGCGTCCAGCATCCTTACTATTGTCTCTAGCACCTGTTTTTGTGATTCCAGCATGTTTATCCAAAGATCTTTGGCATTACAGTTTGAGCACACTGTTGGTGTAGATCCATCACCTTGAGATGTTGAAGCAGAAGAGATTACTCGTAACCGGTCATCAAATTCACTCTTCCACATAAAATATCCACATCCATGATCTTTTTCTCTTGGTTGTTACATAAATAAGGAAATGTTATGATTGTTTGTATATTTACATAAATAAGAAATGTATGATTGTTCACCTTCGAAAGAGGACATGCATAATATTCCCATCCAAATATATATTTTTTATGTGATTTTCTTAGTTTTATATTTCCTGTTCCACAAGAACACATAAAAGGACTATATCGCTGCGTCTCAGGTTTTGAAATTGGTGTGAAGATAAGAGGTTGTGAGGTTGAGTGGTTTTGAGGATAAGAGTGTACACTACAAGAAAACAGGGCTTTACCTACGGAAATTACCCATGTACATTGATACGTGTGTATTTTCCCTCATATTACCCATTAGTTACCCACGATTAGCAAATCCAAACTCTAGAATAAATTACCCTCGATTTTCCCATAGTTTTACCCATAAATTTACCCATTAAATAATATATCATGTGCAGTTTGTGGGTAAATGATTCCCGCCAAAATATTTCCCACATATTACACACAATTTTTTTATCACGGGTAAAGTCATGGCTAATTTTGCGGGTAAATTTTTTTTACCCACAAACTACACACATCTTTTGAATTCGTTGGTAATATTTGTGGGTGGTTTATGGGTAACATTTATACTTGTAGCTTTTCACAGACCCGGTTACCCATTTAACATCTCAAGTGTAATTTACGTGGCTAAATTTGCATTACCCATTTATTAGACTCATCCTTTGTGCTCGTGGGTAATTTGGTGTGTGTAATTTGTGGGTAAAAATATGCCCATGATTATGGCGATGGTTAACTTTTGTGCCTAAATTATTTTGCTCATTTATTAGACACTTCTTTTGTATGATATCACCACAGTGTGCAGCAACTGTCCTTGATCTCAGCTTAAAATCCAAACACACCCAATGCAAAAAACCAGACAACCTGCTGCAAGTACTGGGTGACAGCACGAGACCAAAGCAATCTAAACAATGTCGTACACACCCACTAACATTATTTAAAGTACTTTTTAACCCCACTGACCCCAACACAAAACTTTGATATTTAAACCTTTTGTATGATATCATCAGAGTTATTGGTTCACAGTAATTTGTTAACTATTTAAAAAGACCCATGTTCGTAAACTGTACCACACGGATGCGTGTAAACAACATACGAGTTATCATATATACATCCATATGGTTTTAAATTTTTCGATATATCATTTCATAAATTAAGGTAAGGTAATTATATTGTTTTAATTTGGGTTCATAAAGTTAAACGTTTGAATTGCAAAAGTGAATTGTACGCATATACAATGGCCTTTGGAGCGAACCCATTTGTGCCAATGGGTGTTTTTGGATCCATGGTGCATCACATCTATGTAGAAATGCAACTTCATTGTGTAAGACATAAGTTCCGTTCATCCATCTTATCATGTAAGATATAAACATTATGTATTTTTTATTACTTTATTTTTAAAAACCTGTGAATTTCACATTTCACGGGTCTTTTAACTAGTACGAGTATAATAGAAAGTGGTTTAGTAATGTTGTATACTCGATCCTTGTTAGAATTTTGATTGTCGATATGTATGTAAGCATGCCTGATGCTAATGTTTTTACAATGAGGAGAAAACATTTTCTACCCACCAAATAGATTTTGATGCATGAGACTCATATACAACTCCAACTACTAATTTTTGACAAGTGTATCTCAACACATTACTACATTAGTATGAAGATGTCACATGATCAATTGTTTTTCAAAAACTCGTGACACAAAACAATGTCGTGAATGTTTTCAATTCAGTCATGTAACAGAATATATCATCTTATATAGTAAATAAGTAAGTTGCCTGTCATTCCTTTCTAATTGATCTACATATAAACCGTAGCCCAAATGTTGACTGATATGGACCATATTTTTTTAAAAACGCACATCTAAACATCCACTTGGAACTACAACTTTATACAATTCGCAAATGGATGGAACAAAAGAGTAGGCGCTAGGACTCGGGTAAAAGAGTACAAGTACTTAGACACGTTTACAGAACAAATTCTACACAATACGCTGGAACAAATGGTGATAAAGCTTCATTCTTTGTGTATATTTGAGCCCAATAAATTACCAGCTATCCACATATTGGTTATTCTATCTCAGACTAATATGGGAGTTTTATTCACTTATAATTTATAACTATTGGGTAAGCTCAGGATTTGTTGGAGAGTGGCCACAATTTTCAACGTCAAGAGATGAAGTGTTTCCAGTCTTGGCATTGGTAGGTATAGTGTCGTTTGTTCCTTCTGGTTCAGTTGGAGAAGAAGCAAGAAGAGAGAGACAACAAAGAGGGCATGTGGTGTGAGTAGAAAGCCAGAGATCAATGCATTCCACATGAAAGACGTGCTTGCAAACCGGTATCTGTTGTAGCCATCCTCTGCCTGGTAGTCCCCAAGACATACTGAACATCTGCAAATACAAAATTCATGATGAGCTTATATTGAGCTTGTGAAAAATAAAAAACATAAGCTCAATTGGCCTAAATTCATAAAAAATTGCAGACTCAAAAAGGGTTTACTGAGCATACTTTTAAGCTTATTTTTAAGCTTAATCAAGCTTAACTAAGGGCTGAATTTAAATAACTAGCACAATACTACCAGCTAACAACTAAGAACTAAAAGGATTAAGCCTTAAATCTCCACGAATAAGCACACAATCAATCTAGAAAACTGAAAACAGGACAGATGTACTACTGATATGGGATTCTGATGAGACAGTTTCATTCATTTGGGCTACAAACTATTCAAAGTAATATGAATCAACTGCTACTCTTAAATTTCTACTTGATCACTTATATAGAACAACAAAACAACAAAATAAAGCACTAGAATTTCTAGATCCAATAATAAGCATTTTTGAGCAGTCTTACACCTATAAATTTGAAAATTCAACTTAATTCTATCAAGTCCATCAAAACAGATCAAGACATCCTATAAATAGCTAATATAAGTCAAGTGAACATAGATCAAAGTTTCTCAATTTGCACATGAACAGTTACTACTGATTTCTACCCATTTGACTATTAACCCAAACACCCCCTTATTAGGGACTGTCTATATTTTACACTAGAAGGGACCTAATTAAGCAAGTATTACTGAAAACAGTTGCATACCCAACTATATTACAACTTAAAAAGCACTAAGCAAACTCGGTTAAGCACTACAATAAGTAAATAAGCAAATTTGACATATTTTGTCTTTTTGAGTTTTTTAAGCAAAATTATAACTGAAGCTAGAACTAACTGTCAAAATGACATCAATAGAACATAATAAGAATAAATAAGCAAAGAAAAAGGCAATATATGAAGTGACAAACAAGACCAATGAATAACCTCAGTACCAAATCGCAACCAGCTATAGTACAATATTGAAATAGGATAAAAACCATGTATACAATAACCCAAAAATACTGATTCATTAAAAGCAAAAGAACAGTTTTATACCCAAAATGTTATTGTAATATGACCCAATCTCTAACCACATGAACATAAACATGAATTATGCAAGAAATTTATTACATGACGAAATATATTCAATCTCATTGAAAGAAACTTAATCATTGTCATCTCCTGAATGCTGCATATCATCATCGCCATCGTCCATATCAACTTGGATACCACTTGAATCATTCAGAGGTATTGTTGAAAGATCAGCCGCATCGATTGAAAGTGCTTCTACTTCATCGTCTTGCAAGGCTGTATTTTCTTCAGGAAGATCAAATGTTGAAGTGGCTTTGATTTTGCACACAGACCACCAATCAACTTTGTCACGGCACAAGCTCGGATAAGGTGAATAATAAACTTGCGATGATTGACTAGCCAAAACAAAAGGTTCATACTTCCTAAGCCTTCTTTTATAGTTGATATCAACTAGCTTGTAATCTCTATGAATCTTCATCCCAACATTCGGGGTTGTGTCAAACCAATCACACCTAAACAACACAACTCTTTTAATTGGGAGAGCTGGATACTCTAATTCTACAATCTCCAATAAAACGCCATAAAAATCAGTTGACATGTCACCATAATTAGTACCCTTAATGCACACTCCACTGTTAAAGCTTGACCTCCCTGAACCATGCTCACTAGTGTGGAATTTATACCCATTGACAAAATACATTGGATAGGTGGTAACACTCCTTCTCAAGGGCCCTAAAGCAAAATCCTTGATGATTTGATTACCCACATTACCTGAATTGTGTGCCTATAATTAATATATAAAGTTATTACATCAATACTCATATACTAATTATAAAACCATAAGGGCTGAAATACTTACATAGTGATTAAACCAATCAGCAAACTCACTCTCAAGCCTCCGGTCAACTTGGTCATCTGTTATGGTTGGATCATTTGCCTTAATCTCTTCAACAAAAATCCTTGAGATACATAGAGATATTTTTTTAGAAAGGCTATATATATTAAAGATAATGGGACCCAAGGAAATGAAAACACAACAAGGTGCATCCAGACAACAAAAATTAAAGCCAGTCCATTCGAAAGTTTTGAGTTGAATAACTGACTCTAACAATGATATAAAAAAAATAAGTAAATACTCTTTTGAAACTTACTCAACATATTCTTCAATCTCGACACAATTTAGTAACACGTAGATTCTTGCAGCAGCATACTCCTCATCACTTAAACGTCTTGATATTCCTTTTCCAGATGATCGACCATTAGACATGAATATAGACAGATTTCCTTCAGATGGTTCAACATCACCTCCACCATCCTTCAGATGTTTTTGATACTTATTCACAAAGTTTGAGCTCAACTTAATTGTTTACACGACTCGATCGCTGCAATTTTTGACATTTGGATAATCTAATCCAACGGATGATAATAAAAGTCCATTTTCTTAAAATTCAAATGCGATGTCTATTTTCGTAAACAAGTATCATAAGGGTACATTTAAAAAAAATTCTCTTGATAAAACACATATTATAGAACATCAGACACATACAATTCAACAATACCAGTTTTAAACTTAAAAACAACATCATTAATCAATCAGCATAAACTATCACAATTATATACATATGGACCCGGACTCGAACCTGAACTGAACCCGATTAAGTCTGTTATGGTCGTCTACTCGTCTTACTTCAATAATTTTGTTCGGGTTTAAACCCGAGTAACTCAAATACTAAACAGGGTCGGATATCGTGTTGAATATATTTGGCTAACTCGGGTTTGGGTCAACCTGTTGACCTCTTTACATTTTACTCATATTCGAGTTAACCCAATTGCGTATCATTTAAACGAGTACAAATAGACAATTCTATTACATTTTACTCATATTCAGTGTGACCCGATTGCCCATGGACCTCACTCGAGTGAATCCGACCTGATTTGACACGAACCCAATTAAATCATATTCAAATAAGGTCGGTTTGCGTATGTTATTTTCAGTCTTGACCATTTGACCCAAACCCGAGACATTAATAAATGTGAGTACTAATAAATATATGATTGAAAATTGTATATTGATAGTAAAAATGAATATTTGATAGCCAAAACTTTATGCTAGACTCAAAAAGACAAAGAACCTTAACTAGGGGTGTCAAATGGGTCAACCCGACCTGACCCGATCCCGATAAGACCTTATAGGGTCGGGGTCCAACTTAGCTTATCGGGTTTATCGGGTCAACCCGATAAACCCGTTAGACTAATAGCGCCGGGTGGTCTCAATGAGTTTGTTATCTGGTTGACCCGATAAACCCGATAGACTAATAGGGCCGGGTCATCTCATGTGTTTATTTTTGCTACTACATGAAATTAGCAAGTAACCCGATAGACCCAACCCGACAACCCGTAACCCGATAAACCCGAATCTGATAGACCCGATAGCCCGATTGACACTCCTACCTTTAACTATTAAATAATAGATGACAACCCCTTTGACTATACTTTTATTAAGTGTCATCTATTTATAAGTTTTATTAAGGTTTTTTTATAAGTTTTATTAAGGTTTTTATGTTATACTTTTCTTAGTGTCATATACTTATAAGTTTTATTAAGTTTTTCTTATGTTTAAGATCTGGTCCATTCCTCCATTCACATTTTACACAATTACATAAACCCTATCACTATTAAGCGCCAAATGAAAACTCAGCGAAGCGGCAAATTGCGATTAAGGCGATTGAAAATTAAGCGGCAAATGATAAGGGTTTAGCGGGAAATTAAGGCGCCTTTTAATAAGATGAATCTTAAGATGATAACAATCGCATAAAAATCGGATCTCGGTTGTTGAATAAATAGCGGCACTAATGGCTTATAATTTTCATTGACTCAGTTCAATATAGGAGGTACCAGAGAATTGTAGAAGCAATATCACAAGGATTAACAACTTTCAACAAGGTATGTGCCTAATCTAATTTCATATTATGAATTGTAGTTTTATTGAACAAGTGTTTTGTTATTTGTTTTTTTATGGTTTTGTTTTTTTTGGCGAGTTTTGATTATTGTAGCGATCAATCAATAAGATACGAGTAGTTACGTAATGTTGCTGATATATGATCCTAATATTGTGGAACTAGTATTGGTTTATGTTGATTATGCGTGTTTTGTGATATTGGTTTAATTGGTAATGTGAAATGTGGTTGATATATGATCCTAATATTGATTCCTATGAGTGATTACGGTCATGATTAGATAGTTTGGTGTCGTAGATCGCGGTTCACGAGATTGTGGAATGAATATTAAATGATATTAATTTTGTGTTTTGGGATATTTGTTTGATTGTTTATGTGAAATGTGGTTGATATTTGATGCCAATGTTGATTAGGTAGTTCGGTGTGAGTAATAGTGTGATATTGAACAGTCATGATATTATAGTTTCGTGTCGTAAATTATGGTTTAGGAAATAGGAGTAGTTGTATAAGCGGTGTCTGTGTTAGCTTATATAGCGGGCTTATGACCTAATGCAAATTTAGAAAAGCTCATGAGCCCCTTTTTCCGGCTTAAGAGCTTATCAAGTTAAGGTTTAAGCTTATTAAAGGCCATAAGCTCAACTTGATAAGCTTATAAGCCGAAAAGAGTGAGCTTATGAGCTTTTCCAACTTTACATAAGCTCAGAAGACCGCAAAGTAATCTAACACAAACACCCCATTATTTTACACCGATGTAATTCGATGATTAAAATCAGTGCTATCATGCTAATATTGATTCCCAGTGAGTAAGTTGAAACGTCATATGATTAGATAGTCCGGTGTCATAGATCGTGGTTCAGTAGACAGTGTTTAGTTTGTAAAGCATGATATTGAAACATGTGTTTAGCGAATTCTGATTATTGTAGCGAGAATTAGATAAGATGGACTATTTAAGTAACTTAACTATACCCTTGATAATTTGCTTTGTTGTAGTTACTAGTTAGTATCAAAGTGAATGGCAACTTGAAAGCATAATAATCAGATAGCTTTTAGAATGCACGAACAAACGCCTCTGCCAAACAACTGATATAATCATGATGAGTGGTTGAATGTGCTGGTCCTGCTGGAATGGATGTTTGCTTGTTGAGCCTAAAATGATGGTTCAGATATTTCTTAGGCTACAATGGAATGTGAAAGCTATACGTGCCGTTTACTGATCTTTTAAAAACAAGATTACGCTTAAAAATCCAAGCCTTCTTTTGCAAGTGTTTTGTATTCCACCCTGTTCTTTCAGCAAACTCATGCATCTTTTCCTTCTGCTGTTCTGTAAATTTTTTCTGGAATCTTTTCCTTGATGGCTGATGCTCGAGTTCTTTACATAAGTGAAAGGGTATACTGTGTCGCATATGTTATTATTCTTACTGAATCAGACTTGTGTGATGACCTTATTGTTTGGTAAATGTTTAATCTACACTTTTGTTTACTATCTCATCAATATCTCATATTTTAAATAGCCGCAGATATGACGAGAGGAAGGGGAGGAATCACAAAAGATCATCACTTCTCTCATATGCTCGTCCTAGAACAGCGGCCGCGTCTCCAACTGATCTAACTTTGAATGGAGCAATGCCTAGAGGAAGGGGAGGGATCACAAAAAGAGTAGGTGTCTCGCATGCTCCTCAAGGAACAATGAATGAGATTCTTAATGATTCAACTTCTAATGGTGATATGACAAGAGGAAATGGAGGGAACACAAGGAAAGGAGGTCTCTCATATGCTCCTCAAGGAACAACGGATGAGACTGTTAGTGATTCAACATTCAATGGTAATGGCAATGAAACATCTCGTGAAAATGTTATTATGACAAATTCAGCCCCTCGACCAAATGTTGAGATCTCTGAGAATCAGTCACTGACAGCAGGGAGAAAACCACTCACTGTTGTGAATGGAGTGTCAGTATAAGGTCTATTATTTCAATATCTGATTACACATTTTCATGTGATTACACTGATTTTGTCATCTTCATTATATTATAACAGCCTTGAAAATTCAAGTCAATGCTCACGAGTAATAACAAGGATTTTCAAAGAAAGAATTGATGATGGAGCCTTCATATGGAGAAAGGTGCAGAAAGACACCAAAAACTTATACTTTGAAGAATTTAAGGTATAGCATCTGATATTTAAATTACTTGATATGTACATATATAACATATGTGGTTATTAATTATTTAGATTAATGTAGAAACATTATGTATGGGAGCCTGCAAATGAAACACAAGTTAGGACAGCATGGGAATCAAAAGCTTCTGAACGTTATACAGATTTCTTGAGAGACATTAGGCGTAAAATGATAAAACCAATATTTATAAGTGAAGACACATGGGCGGGTTTTGTAGCATATTGGGATACACCCGAGTACAAGGGGAAACGAGAAACAAATTCACAGAATCATCTGAAGGGTGATGGTCCATCGACACATACAGGAGGGTCCGTATCATATCGTGAATATGCGAAGAAACTTGTAAGCTTAAGAAACTTAGTTGTATTTCTATGATACTAAAATATGTTATTTTTTGTTTAAGTATCTATTTTGAAAGTTTTTCTTAGTTTATGATTTTTTTCATTTTTTGCATGCAGGAAACTACACTAAAGCGTCCACCTACTCCTTTTGAACTTTTTTTGCATACCCATACCAAAAATCATGACGAGACAACCTTTATCGATAAGAAGGCAAAACCAATCAATGTAAGTTCTGATCTAAAAAGTGAATAACATTTTCATTTTACCCTTTGTGAGAGCAGTTAAGAAGCCTTAATGTATGATTATTCATCTGTTTGTTTTGGATCCGGTTGCTGGTGTTTATTCTGGATCTATAATATCGTTAGTTTATATATGTCGACATTGTCTCAGCATCATACAGGGTATGGATAGTTAGGAACCTGCATGTGCCATGTACTTATCAGAATTCAGAAGCATACTTTAGATGATTTGAAAAGCTCCTTTTAGTATATACTTCAGAATTCTAAAAAGTGAAAAACATTTTCATTTTACCCTTTGTGAGAGCAGTTAAGAAGCCTTGATGTATGATTATTCATCTGTACGTTTTGGATCCGGTTGTTGGTGTTTATTCTGGATCTATAATATCGTTAGTTTATATATGTTGACATTGTCTCAGCATCATACAGGGTATGGATAGTTAGGAACCTGCATGTGCCATGTACTTATCAGAATTCAGAAGCATACTTTAGATGATTTGAAAAGCTCCTTTTAGTATATAATCACTCGTTTTCACATTTATATAATAACAGGATAATGTGTTGCGATTGAGGGAAGCACGTGAGGCAAATCATGCAGAAGGCGAGTCATCCCAATTGGTGAATGAATCAGCACTTTATTATGAGGCGATCGGAGGCGTGAAGAAAAGAAATGTGTATGGTCTTGGCTCACAAGCATTTGCTTATTATCCGAATCCCTCCACTAGAACTGATGCAACTTATATGCCACATGAACCTTTGGAGAACAAGTATCTGGAAATGGAGAGAAAGTTGACTCGCCAGATCGGTAAGCAACAACAAATTCTTGAGTTCTTGTATGGTCATCTTGATATTCCTGTCCCAAGTACTGAGAGTGGTAAGAGTGACACTGAAGACAACAATGAAGCAGATAATGTGGGGGGAACTCAAAACCCAAACACTAGTAACTTCGAGGAGCATGAAGTCTAGTAAGATGATCATTACCTTAGGACATCGACAAACCTTAGTTAATTTATTTTCTGTGTGACTGGTATTTTATGTTCAGGTTATTTTGGTTTGCAAATCTTAGGTTGCTGTTTGCTTAATTTTGAATAATTTAGGTTGTTGGTTCCTTTCGGATATTGTATGTTTACGTTAAGTTTAATAAAGTTGGTTTGTGTTTGTTATATTGTCTGCCTAATTTATATTTTACAGCTCTTTCAAAATTTATGCATATATTTCATATTAATTTCAATCAAATCGTTTGTTGAAAAGTTCCCACAAGTTTTATCGGTACTTTTCGTGGTTAATATTGCCCACCAATTATTGTGGGTAAACTTCTAATATTACCCTTTGCTTTCCTACCAATTATTGTGGGTAAACTGTTAATATTACCCTAGGCTTTTCACACTTACATATCCGTGGTTAAATGTACCCATAAATTATCATGGGTAAACTTCTAATATTACCCTTTGCTTTCCTACCAATTGTTGTGGGTAAACTTCTAATATTACCCTTGGCTTTTTCACTCTTGAATATCCATAGTTAAATTTACACATAAATTATCATGGGTAAAACGGAACTTTTTACCATTGGATATTTACACACGACTATATCGTGGGTTATGTGTACCCTTGAATTACCCTCAAAACTTTCGAGAGTATTTTGTGGTAATGTAAAAAAATCCCATGAAACATTTTACCACCGATTTAATGAACATACCCACGGATTATGTGCTGGCTAAATATACCTATAGATTACCCACATGACAATTGTGGGTATTTTGTGGTACCTTAGAAAATCCCGTGCACCATTTACCCATGGATTGAATGAAAATGCCCACAAACAATGTTGTGGTTAAAGTTACCCACATGTCACAAAAGTCGTGGCTATTCAATTACCCTCGAAGGTTTTCCCCATTAAAATAGAATCATGGATAATCCGTGGGTATTCATCAGTTACCCACGAATTTGGCCCTTTTACCCACAAAATCTGCCCATGGCTATTCGCCTGAATTCTTGTAGTGGTATATAATGTGTTGGTGGGAAATTTTGGCACCAATATTTTGGTGGGAAGTGTTTTGAGGTTGGTAAGATTTAGTATTTTCTTCAACTTTTTTACTCTAATTTGAACCCTGTGGTTTATCAGATTCCACAGCACCCCATTTACCAAATGTTTCGTCATTAATGGGTACATCTACTTGAAGTTTTCCACCTGTACTCCAACTAGGTGCATCAAGTTAAGGAAGTTGTACACATCTCGTGTACAACCATATCATCTCGGCCAAGTTGATTTGCCACCAGTCCGATCAACATCCATTTCATCAATATTCAGATCTAAACCGTCTTTAAATACAGGTTTAGAACCGGATTCGAGCTCAGGAGATCCCGCTTCCATGTAATTATCCTCTAGTTCATAATAGTCGAGATCACCACCTAGACACTCATTATCAGCTTCCTCTTCAGATACTCCTCTAACCAAGTTAAGGAAGTTGTACACATTTACCGGGACACTTAAAATTTTTGACTAGTTTTTTTATTTAATTTTAATTATATATTAAATAAAAGTATTTAAATTAAACATTTTTTTAGTTTTATAAAAGTATTTAATTTTAAATTAAAGTATTTAATTTTAAATATAAATTATTTAATTTTAATTATATATTAAATAAAAGTATATATAAGAAATAAATTTTTTAATATATGTAATTCATACCGACGAGTATGTGCGAACCCCCCCCCCCCCCCCCAAAAAAAATTTTCATTTATCTCGCCAAATCACAAAACGGCAAACTTACTTTATTCTTCCCGACGACATGTCGTCGGGACAATTAAAAACTAAACAAAAAGCAGATGTAGTCAACACTTAGACACATATATCGATCTATATCTCAATTATTGAGCTCTTGCCGGTGAATTGAACCACAGCAAACCACAACCACTAGCATCTCCACACCACCACCACTAGCATCTCCACACCACCGCACCACCATTACACCACCACTACTCCACCACTGCAAACCATAGCAAACCACCACACGAGCACCATTGTTCCTCTTCTTCCGTTTAATTCTTCCTCAACCCCTCATTTGTTTAATTCTTCCTCTTCTTCTTCCCCACCGAGAAGTGTTTTTTTATTTTATTTTTATTTTATTTTTTTTTTTTTTTTTTTTTTTAAATCTATGTAATTTAAGTATTAATTAATGTAGCAATTGTTAAGTTTTTGTTTTTTTTTTAACAGCCGACAGCTAAAGTGAGCCGAGAGCGAGAGTCGAGAGCTAAGACAGCCAAGACATAGGTAATATGGTCCTTTTTTTTTTTAATTTTTTTAAACTTTTGGTATCCCCAAGACATGTCGCCGTCAATAGTTTTAGCTCGTGTATTAAGCAACCGGTATAAATGTGCTCTCTTTTTATATAGCCCAAGCCCGAGACCGTAGCCCGAGACTGCAGCCCGAGACCACAACCTGAGACCACAGCCCGAGACCGCAGCCCGAGAGACCACAGCCAAGACAGTATGTTACTTGTTTTTTCATTTTTATGCTTTGTTGTATCCAGCCGTAGTAGTTGTAGTTTTCCCAGCCGTACACTGGTACAGAAAGTGGCTTTCGTCACACCAAAAATGTATGACGATATGCATATAGTCACACACGTTTTTTTGGGTGTGTGTGATGAAAGGTCGCGCCACCGTAGGTAGCGTATGGTCATATTGTTTAGTTTGTGGCCGTTTTCATTGAAAAAGAGTGACCAAAACCCGAATATGTGTGACAAATTAGGCACAAGTTTTGTTGGATTTATCAGTTTTGTGTGACTATTTCCCGTCCTATGGCCACATGAATATATAATAAATGTGACGTTTGTGATGATTTAGTCACACAACGTGTGTTGTTTTTTTCGAGTTAGTCATATACAATTTAAAAAACATTGGCCAAAAGTGTTAATAAGTGTGACCATATGCTGTTTAAAGTGAAGAAATGTGTATTTTGTGTGACTATTGATCATCCAATGGCCACATGAATTTTTAGTTTGTGTGGCCTTTTGTAATATTTAGTCACACAAAGCATGTTTGTTTTGGGTATTTAGTCACATACAATTAAGCAAAAAGTGGCCAAAAGTGTTAATAAGTGTGACCATATGCTGTTTAAAGTGAAGAAATGTGTATTTTGTGTGATTATTGATCATCCAAAGGTTACACGAATTTTTAGTTTGTGCGGCCTTTTGTAATATTTAGTCACACAAAGCATGTTTGTTTTGGGTATTTATTCACATACAATTAAGCATAAAGTGGCCAAAAGTGCTAATAAGTGTGACCATATGCTGTTTAAAGTGAAGAAATGTGTATTTTGTGTGACTATTGATCATCCAATGGTCACATGAATTTTTAGTTTGTGTGGCCTTTTGTAATATTTAGTCACAAAAAGCATGTTTGTTTTGGGTATTTAGTCACATACAATTAAGCATAAAGTGGCCAAAAGTGCTAATAAGTGTGACCATATGCTGTTTAAAGTGAAAAAATGTGTATTTTGTGTGACTATTGATCATCCAATGGTCACATGAATTTTTAGTTTGTGTGGCCTTTTGTAATATTTAGTCACACAAAGCATGTTTGTTTTGGGTATTTAGTCACATACAATTAAGCATAAAGTGGCCAAAAGTGTTAATAAGTGTGACCATATGCTGTTTAAAGTGAAGAAATGTGTATTTTGTGTGACTATTGATCATCCAATGGTCACATGAATTTTTAGTTTGTGTGGCTTTTTGTAATATTTAGTCACACAAAGCATGTTTGTTTTGGGTATTTGTTGGTCCATGAAATTGAGTAAAACAAGAACAGATTCATTGATAATGAACAATTGTTACAAAGATTACTCAAAACCCACTAGACTACATGATAACATCTTCAACTTCTTAAAGGGGATACTTTCGGTAAATATCCCCTTTGGGTGACCAATAAACTCTTATTGATCCAAGCTATGCTTGATGATTCAATGAGAGGATGTTCCTATCAACTAATACATTGTGTATTATTTTGTTTGTTTAGGAATGCATACAATCTCTATTACAACAGACACAATATATACAGGTAACTAAACAAAGATATGTGGGGTAGGTATGAGTAGACATCCACTTGTTGTGAGTTGTCATCCACTTGGTGTGAGTTGTCATCCACCAAGTGGTCCCTCTTCTTCTTCCTCTTTTGTCTTTGTCTGACTTCTATCTTTTCTTGTAGAAGTTCGCGCCCATATTTATCAGTCTGCTTGTAGAGATAGTATCTTCAGGGTCACTGAGACATTTGTCAATTCTCAGTGATACTGGTATTGTTTGTAGCTCGTATACCTTACTCACTGACACCGTATCAGTAAGTAAAGTGTTTCTTCAACAACGAACTTTTTACAACACTCACTGATTTCTTTATCAGTGAGTAACCCACTATTTTATCAGTGAGTTAGGCTATTTTATGTTCAAATCTTGTCAGGGTACTTGGGTCAAATTCTTGACCCAACAATCTCCCCCTATTTGAATATACAAATAGCCTGGGTTCAAACCTGCTTGTTCAGGGACTTGGGTTTGGTTCCTGAGGTTCAGGGGTTCAGGAGACTTGGGTTTAGTTCCTGAGGTTCAAGGGTTCAGGAGACTTGGGTTTAGTTCCTGAGGTTCAGGGGTTCAAGAGACTTGGGTTTAGTTCTTGAGGTTCAGGGTTTCAGGGACTTGAGTTTAGTTCCTGAGGTTCAAGGGTACCTGAAGGTTCAGTGAGTAGGGTTCAGGGTTCAATGACCGGTTCAGTGATAGGGTTCAGGGTTCATGGGGTCCTGAGGGTTCACTTTGACAGGTTCATTGTTTGTCTCACTGAGAAGGTTCAAGGACTGAGGGTCAGAGGTTCAGTGACCTGGGTTTTAGTCACTGAGGGTTCAGTCATATGGTGATGGGGTTATGTTTTCAGTGACCTGACCAGGTTGAAGGTTCAAGGGTTCAGTGTTGTAGTTCAGGGTTCATGTTTGAGGTTCAGTGACCTGATAATACCACTTACTCACTGACTTGTATTTTTAACTTCACCAAAGTTATACAAGCCCATACCACCTGATCATCAGTCCTCCTGATTTATCAACTTCAGCTGACAACCCATTTTCAGACTGCAAAGCTCACTTAATTCCACCATTCGTTGGCCTGAGTTTTACCAGAACCCTGAATAACAATCCACTCCCTGATAAGCTCAAACTGTACCTGAGTTATACACATCCCTGATCAACACAACTGCCTCCCTGAGTTACCCACCCTATGATCTTTGTCACACCCTGATGGACACCCTGAAGTTAATCAAGACTGATTCCCACTGATTCCCATCACACCCTCTATTCAGGTTTTAACCTGAAAGACCCATTAACACTTCCTGATGTTGCAAAAGCTCAGTCCGATTATCACTCCCTGATGCTCAACCTTCTCTTCTAAGGTTATCAGCCAGTGTCCCTATAGGTGATGTAAACATGAATTAACAATTAATTAATATATAACGCAGCGGAAGAACATCACCATACAACGGATCCATAGTGCCATATGATCAATCAAATAGAATAAACACATAAACAAGTGAGATATACCTTTGTAGCGTGATCGGGAAGTCACCACCAATAATATAACCCACGTGATGTATAAGAAACCCCAAGAGATCAATTAGGTTGATCTCCTCTAAGTGTGAAACACACTACACTTCCTTGATCACCACTATGATGCTAGTCTAACGGTTGTAACGGATCAATAACAATGCATACAATATGAATTGTTAAAGAGGATGGGAAAAACTACAAAAACACCTATCTGTGTTTGTTGTGGCCGTGAGGTACAAGAGGAGAGGGGAGGGAGATCCTTGCTCCTTAATTGTTGCTAAACATTTAATGTAATTAATAACAATCAATTTGATTGATCTTATCAACACATTGTTACACTTAGCTCCCCTTAAAGACCATAATCTCTCTTTCTAGTCCACCCTTAAGGCCGGCCATATGTAGGGCCCACAATGGGCTTGCTCGTTGTTGGCCCAGTCCAAAAACACTAAGTCTAACTTAGTATTTAATGGCCCGTTATAGATTCCTTGTTACATAGCCGTTTATATATTGTAAATACGATAATTACAATCTATAAATGATGTCTCAGTGTATAAGTGTGTGACCCCATAGGCTCACATATGTCTAGCCATATAATTAGTGATTATGACACGAGCATACTCCAACAGCTCCCACTTGCGACGTCATAATAATCAAGTAATTATACAAGCAATGGTTAGCGTCTAGCAACACGCCAATGCCCCTAGAAATATGTGAGGTTAGTTTCTTAAACGTCTCATTTTAGATGGTTTATATGTCATCTATCCTTTTGTTACAGATACCGTGTTGAACATTAGACATGGATCAAATGTCATTCTAATAGTTCAACTATTATGTTTCTCGATATAGATATTGAACAAGATTACCAAGTGAATTAAGATTCATCTTAATCTCATTTGGGTACGGCCATACAAACATCTGTTCAATTCATCAAGGGGCCCAATAGTATCTAACTCCAAAACAAGTGGAGGAACAAATCCCATTTTGACTACACGTGTCATTCACATGCTTCATATCACTCCTGATAATGGCTTTTATAACTACCTTATTCAGGATAGCGTTTAACCATATGAAGGAATGAAATTCCACACGTGCAAGACCTACTTGCATCTCAAGTCTGAGGATAAGAGACATAACCTCTTGCGAGATTCACTATTGACGACGATCCATGTAGTGAATACTCGTAGGTTGGGTCAATCCAATGTTCATCCCAATGAACAACATGTGTGTGTGGCAAATAAATCACCAACACGCTCACATTTGTCTTAATTTGATGATACTCCCGTATCGTCAACCGACAATGGATAATTTTAGAATAAATAAGTTATTCATGGATTAAACATGCAAATATAGAACACAGTAGTATAAATGAAGACGATCATACCCGGTATATCAATTCATTGTATAATACGACTGCTTACAGTTCCATTATCCAAATACTAAAAACAGATATGCATAAGACTACTCATAGGTCGGGATCCGATGTTCCCACCATGATCGAATAATGTTGTACAAGACAACAAGTAGTCATCTGAGTAAACTTTGAGAATACTTGTTTCAAAACTCATGAAAGGTTTGAATGATGATTGTCCTTTGTATGTGCACATTCAAGTACAAGACGAGTATCGCAACAATACATTCCATAGGGTGTTTGAAGCCAGCAAAACACCTACTATAGATAGTCATCTGAATAGTTTCTCAAACTATAAAGTATTCTTATTCTTTTAATGTATAACACATTAATGCTCTCAGTCGAGCACATCTAGTCAGCAATGTCATCATTCATGATGACATCCTACCATGACTAGGGTTGAGTATTATCTCAGTTAAATAAGCATCAGCGTATGCAAACAAAACAGAGCTCCTCAATTATCCGTAAACGTTTGAACATATCTTTGGTCCTATGTAGGTCCAATATAATGTTCGTTTAACAATTATCTAACGAGTTTCACTTAGTTATTGGTTGTTATCAACTCATCTTGCATTCATGCAAATGATAAATATATAGTCCAATACTTAATATGACTTACATGATGAATCCTTCAGTCAAACTTAAGATTTTCAATCATGTGTTCAATCTCATCAAGTAAGATTGATCATTGAGACTCCCCTCAATAACGTGTCATATTGTGTTTAGACTTAATAACCGCTTATGTTTATTCTAATAAACATATATATAACAAGGTTATATGTTTTATTTTATAAATCCCTCAAGAGAAACTTCATTCCAAGCTAAGGATTAAAGTCTAGCTTAGGTGGAATATTGTTTCTAATATGTCAATGACATATGAGATTTAAGAAAATAAATAAAATGCTCCAACTTGCTCTCAGTGTACTTAGGAGTAATCTTATTAATCAAAATCAAGTTAATGATTTTATGATTAACACAAGATCTCTGCTCCTAGATGCATGATCTAATCCACACATGGATTCTTTTATCTTGTATACTTAATAAAGATTACATGGATTCATAAACCCTTTTGATTACTCATCGTCCTCGCAAAGGTAATCAACAAGAAAAGTGTTTTGATATCCTATTGTCATATTTCATATACATGAAATCAGGTATGACAATTAATCGTCTTTATACATTTAATGTTTGTAGCTAGGAAGATTTAATCATAGTCAATTTATTGAGTACGAGTAAACTCCATTTACTACACGTGCATTAAATGTGTGTACAAGTTTGTCCTTTTGAGTCTTCTCATCAAGAAACTCATTCTTAACCTCACAGTCTAACTGATTAGTAAGAGATCAATCAAACTCCACGAGTGATTGTCTTTCAAGGACTGCATCTTAACATTCATAGTTTTGAGCTACTCATCAGATACAATATCTGATAATGCATCTCAGTAGTTAGCAGGTTCACCATGATCCTCTAACTTATGTCCCTCAGCATTGATATAAAAACTATATCATTCAGGTGCAAGAGGTATCCTTGTGGATTTATGAATGAGAGATATCAATCTATGGTTTAACATATCCATGTTCAACCTTAGTATGACATTAGCAAGTGTACTCAGAAGGTTGTGTATTTAGTTCTTGAACAACTTCAAGGTCTAAAGGTACTCCCACTTGCTTTTGTATGTAGAGACTAATCTCTAGATACTAAGCATCTTGAGTAACAATAAAATTTTTTCAAGTGGGACATCCAAAATACACCGTTAGTTCTTGACTCTAGTTTGTTAATTACTTACTCTTAAGTAGTTAACAAATTCAGAACTTCAATTAAGACATAATGAGATTCATCCCATGCCATAATACAATGGTGTCTTAAATTCCTTCTGGGTTGGAATCATATTAAGTGTACACATGGCACATCCAATTTCTAACCTTGATAGCTTTGGAGGTAAAACAGTTTAAGTTATCAAAGATCAAAAAATATCAATAGTGTTTGATTTTCCATGATGGACATACCATAAAGTTGTGGTATTCCATGAGGATTGATGTTGTGAGACTATCACACAACTCATTAGATGAACTTATACTTTTGGGCTTACATATCTACCAACCAAGTCAAACCAGATGGTATCAATAGTAATTTTAGCCTATTGCATACTTTACTTCATGTGTATGTTTTGACTAGAAAACATAAACATTTAATATTATATGTCGTAAGTGTACATGTCCTAACAAGAAGACTTAACAAATCAACGTCTTACTTTACGTTATAAGTCTTTCAAGAATTAACGGAATTGATGTTTGTGTCTTTACAAGAGACCTAAACATATTCAACTAAAGTAATTACGAGCGCCGACTCTTGGCCTCAATAGTATATTCAAGTTAATTTTGTACTTCATGATTATGAGTTTACAAGAAAACATAATCATATTTACTAAACAATTCAGTGAATATGTTGAAGTAGCTTTTCATGATATCTTGATATTTGTTCTAATTAGGGCAACATACATTTTATGTGTAGAAGTCCTAGTAGAATTTTAGTTTCTTACCTTGCAGTCAAGAAAAACTATTAGTCATATTGTTATATGTTGTACCTTGCACACAATTAAGATTTCTCCCACTTGTGCATGGCACAACATCGTGAGAGCATGCAAACAACACTACGCTCGTTTGTTTGTATGAGCAATATGACAATGTATAAGATAACATATGATTTTTAGTCAAAAATCAAAATATAGATATGTAGAACTTTATCGTTTGAATAATGAATCATGCATAACAATTTTATAGATAACATTTCAGGAAGCAACATCAGGAACGCGACAGGTTATCATATAAAACTTATGTAATGGTTCTTATATAAACTATGATGCTTAACACGTGGAAAGTAATGTATTATTTCAAGACAATCTGGAAATAAGATGGGCAACTTGCAAGTAATAAAGCTTACAGCTCCCACTGGATTAGACAACATTACATGTGTTACGTCACCAGTAATATAATCACGTAGCTCCCACTGGATTAGACAACATTACAATGTGTTACGTCACCAGTGGAGAGTGAGTAGCGATTTGATACTTTCCATCTTTCTTTGAATATCTACACATTATTGCTAATGTGAGTCACTTTGACTAGTAAACATGTACTTAGGTATTCAAGAAAGTGCATCAAGTTCTAACATATAGATGATGGGTTAGCCATCATTGCTATTTTAACTTGAAAATAGGTATGCATTTCCTCCATAATTGGTCAACTTTACCACAAGGGTATGTAGGACCTTAGTAGGCATATTGGATTAAGGCAAACTGCTTGGTAATCATGCTAGTAATTGCCTTTACCACATTGCGGTTTATTGATACTTCCGTCTTCTAATTATTTAAACTCATTTTAGTTTGGTAGCTAGTACGAAATAGGTTGACCAAGCAAGAACATGCAAATATCGCCAAAGGTCTGACCAATGAGCAAAATTCGCCATGGGTTGAAATGGCCCTAAGGTCTGACCAAAGAGGTCAAGTTAAGTGCACGTGTTCTTGGTTGTCCAAATATCTTATATTTCTTCAATGTTTCAAAACCGAAACAAGGGTTATAAAACAACGTTGAAGGAATAAGATGTGTAACCATACTTAACCGTTTTGACTTTTACAAGACATCACGATTTCTAGAGTAGGTTTTCCTTGAGTTTGATTAGAATTAGGAAAATTCAAAT
This sequence comes from Artemisia tridentata subsp. tridentata, assembly GCA_021014915.2. Classification (NCBI taxonomy): domain Eukaryota; kingdom Viridiplantae; phylum Streptophyta; class Magnoliopsida; order Asterales; family Asteraceae; genus Artemisia; species Artemisia tridentata. Next base: position 207,719,102 of record CP139503.1, read on the forward strand.
ATTCCTATTATGGCTTTTCCTCATAAAGAAAAAGGATATGAACAAGTCTCTTTCTTACAAGGAAAGAGCGACTCAGTTCGTACTTTTAACAAGAAAAGAATAAACTTTTGTTACGGTTGTGTTGCATTAATTAATTAATTGAATTTACAAAGTTCAATTTTAGTATTTTCGATAATTATCCTTTTATAAATTAACTACCCCATGTTTATAATATAAAACAATTAATTTACGAAAAGGCTAAGATCCACATTGTGCTTCTACTATCACATCAGTTGATCTGCTAGCAATAGTAGATTCAATTGGTAGGCGACGATCACCAATTGTACTACATGTACAACTCTTAGATCCTTATGGGACTCATGGCATCTAGTGTCAAACAACTAGTGTCATGTAGGCATGTTTAGTCCCATCTTTGCCTCGGGTCAAGGTCTAACCGCTTAACTCGATTAAGTCATCCAATTTGAAAATGTGTGATAATATATCTAGGTCTCACGCATAGAGAATAGTCACCTTGGGTTACAATTCAACCTAGGTCCCACGCATAGGCAAAAAGTAATTGCAAGTGTCCTCAAAATTGGACGGCACGACTTAAATTTTGACGGGTAAAATATTTTGATGTGAATCAAAAACGTGTACGAAAGAAGCATGCATTCATTCTTCGTAGCACAAGTTAAAAACATTTCTTAACTTAAGTCTAATCAGTGTTTTAATTTATGTGTGTCAAGTTGTCCATTTCAAGACTAATATATATCCTATGTGGATTATTATTTAGTTTGGACAATACAAATAAATAAATAAACAAACAATCTCAACCGGTTTAAGTGTTGTTTATATAGAAAACAATGATTTTAAGTTTCAAATCATATTTAAACTTAGTTAAACTAAATCATAAGACTTAGTTCAAAATGGTTTATGTTTTGTTTTAAGTTTTATGAAAACAATTTTCGTTTTTCATGTAGTCACAACCATACAAAAAACAACCAAACAAACATACAACCACAATATGCAAAGCCTCAACCGATGAAAATCCTATGCTTGGTCTTGTGAGCCATCACAAGAACCAAGAGTCAACTAGGGACATATATTACAACCACATGGAGGGCTCCCACTTGCTCCAAGACAATCATGAGCAAGTAAAAGGCCCATTATGCACTTGAACTTCAGTTTCTGTCAGCCCAGTTTTCCTGTTTTGCAAGGCCCAAAAGCCCAGGAAGATCACCTCCTCATGATTCGGCCCAGTTGATAAAGTTGTAGCCCTATGTCTTGTGGACCTGCACCAAAAATTTTAGAAAAAAATACTTTACCAATCAGCAGGTAAGCACGTTTTCCCAACAGATGTCCAGCAGCAGCTTTTAGTCTACAACTCTTCAATCTTTCGCCTTTTGCTTCCAAGCTCTTGTTTACAATACATATAAAGTAAAATACAACTAATCTACTTTGTATCTACTGTAAAATGCCCAAACATTGGCAAAAACAAAATTGAAATACATTACAAAAGTGCCGAAACAATGGCAAACCCCAAAACAAGAAAAAACAACCAACAATCACAATCACAACGCACAAGTGGTCTAGGTTTTCATCGGCTTTGCATATGAACACATAATAATACATTCAAATAAAGATTATTACATGGTGTTGGCTAACTCCATGGACAAACATGCATGTATTTGCCATGGATAACAAAATAAATAGCAAGAAATAAATTTTTAGCCAACGAATCAAAGAAATAATTAACAAGAATTAAAACCCCGAATGGTACGCGTGACAAATGGCCAAAGACTCAAACCCCACTGATGTTAGGACCTTCTTAACACCATTTTACCACAGAAAAATAAGCCTCATGGGCTGATTTGAAATCGGGTTAAAAATCTTCCAAAAAACGCGTTTTTAGGCCATTTTACGGGTACCGATCAAGTAAATAAACAACGTATGCATAACAAATGGCCATAGGATCAAAAAGTCCAGATCTTAAGACCTTAATCAAGTCGACATATTCAGAATATTCAAGCCCTAGGGGCTGTTTTAAAATCACACTTTTAAATCCATTAAAAAACAACGTTTTTAGCCATTTTTACGCATACAAGATGATCATATGACAACATATGATGGCTCGTGATACCACTATAGGTGATGTAAACATGAATTAACAATTAATTAATATATAACGCAGCGGAAGAACATCACCATACAACGGATCCATAGTGCCATATGATCAATCAAATAGAATAAACACATAAACAAGTGAGATATACCTTTGTAGCGTGATCGGGAAGTCACCACCAATAATATAACCCACGTGCTGTATAAGAAACCCCAAGAGATCAATTAGGTTGATCTCCTCTAAGTGTGAAACACACTACACTTCCTTGATCACCACTATGATGCTAGTCTAACGGTTGTAACGGATCAATAACAATGCATACAATATGAATTGTTAAAGAGGATGGAAAAACAACAAAAACACCTATCTGTGTTTGTTGTGGCCGTGAGGTACAAGAGGAGAGGGGAGGGAGATCCTTGCTCCTTAATTGTTGCTAAACATTTAATGTAATTAATAACAATCAATTTGATTGATCTTATCAACACATTGTTACACTTAGCTCCCCTTAAAGACCATAATCTCTCTTTCTAGTCCACCCTTAAGGCCGGCCATATGTAGGGCCCACAATGGGCTTGCTCGTTGTTGGCCCAGTCCAAAAACACTAAGTCTAACTTAGTATTTAATGGCCCGTTATAGATTCCTTGTTACATAGCCGTTTATATATTGTAAATACGATAATTACAATCTATAAATGATGTCTCAGTGTATAAGTGTGTGACCCCATAGGCTCACATATGTCTAGCCATATAATTAGTGATTATGACACGAGCATACTCCAACAGTCCCTGACTCATTTTCGCTCCCTGACACTTTTACAGCTAGTACAACCTGAAGTAACCAATCACACCCTTTGCCACATTATCGGGCTCTAGCTTCGTTTGAGACAACTAAAGCACTGACAAACCTTGATTCAGTCCACACCTTTCTCACCTGATTTTATTTCAAGGCTTTAACCTGTTCAGGTTCAGCTTGTAAAATCATTCTACCACTTACTGAAAATTTCATCAGTCCTAGAGAATATCTCATTTTTATTACTGCCGGACTCAAAAGCTTAGTAAGCTTTAATTCCAACACGATCAGAACCAACAAATTTCATTCAGACCCATTCCAACTTTTTATCATTCCCTGATAAATTTATCAGTCACCTCATATATCTCCTAACACAATAGCCCTAATCAATCCTATGAAGCCCACCATCTCAGCTTGAATCATCAACATCCTTAATCAATTTCTATCACCACCAATAGTGATTTTATCAACTTCAGAAACCCATCAAAATCGATTCAAACCTAATCCCAAACTACACATTCGATTTAACCCATCTCAGTTTCTATTAAAACTGAATAAATCCAACAAAAATCTTCTTTTCAACCCTAATAAAAAAAAACATCCCCTTCGATTCAACTTCTTCACCGAGTCTTTGCCGGGAATGAGTGAATGAGTGCGTTTTTTTTTTGGTAATTGTCGGGTTCGTAAATACCCAATTATCTTAAACAGGATTTGAACACAAATTAAGCCAAGTGTTTATCAGCCGAGAACAATTCAAGTCACTGAGTGAACAGTAACTCAGTGAGTCATCTTCAGGAAGCTTAAGGAGAATTCAAGAAGAAGGATTCACTCCTCAGGAAGGCGGGACTCCCTGAGTGTGACTTAAGCCAAAGAAGAAGATGATGGGTTCAGTGAGTACTGACAAGAGCTCACTGAACCCCTCAGTCTCCTCAACAACAAATGTAATTGATGACTGAAGACTGAAGACCAAGCCTGAAGAATCTGAAGTCTGAAAGAAAGGCGGGACAAGGCGGGAAGAGTTTGAAAAGATAAGGAGCGGTCCTTATCAGAGCAAAGTCAAACTTTCCCTGAATGGCGTGAGAACAAGAACAGTGTTATCACTGACGCTCAGAAAGCAGTTTCAACCTTATCCCAAAATAGATTCTTGTAACTGTCAAAATACTGTTGTATTTTGACAGACTAGCTAGGTCATTCTTTTTGTACTTTTAGTCACGGGTTGTTCTGTTATACTTGTGTATAAATAGGATAGATGGGGAGAAAAGTGGAATAAGTTTTGTGCATTAAAAGCTTAGACTTTCACAAAACCACTTTTCTCTTCCAAAGAACAACACATCCCTGAGATAGCTCAGTGGGTCTTTTTGTTGTCACTCAAGAACAGCTTGAGTTTAGTGAGGAGAACACCATACCTTGTCTATTCAATCCCAAGTGTTTATTCCGCAAAACACTTGGGTAATAGATTCTTTGATTAATTTCTAATAAGAATTTAAACGTTGAAAAACCTTTGTTGTTTTTATCTTTACCTTATTACTTATTTGGTAAAATTAATCATTACATTATATCAGTCTTAGTACACGTTTAGGATAACTTTGTAGTTATTTCTATAAGTGTAACGGGAACAACAAGTGGTATCAGAGCCTCTGGTTTATAAAATCTTTTCAAAACTAAGTGTGCTCAAGGTTTTTAAAACCAAGATCCTACTATGGCTGATATCAATGTACCCCAGCTAGTCGATAAAAAGGGAGGTAGCTATTCAGCTGTTGCTCCCAGACTTGAAGCTGGAAAATTTTGCAAGTGGAAAAAGCGCATGCTTTGCTACTTGACTGGTATGGAACCATACTACATTACTTGTATCAATGAAGGTCCCTATGTCCCAAAAACTGCTGAAGGGTTAATCAAATCTGAAGCTCAGTGGACTATTGATGAGAGATGGGTGGTCAACCAAGACTAGCGCCTGAGAAGCATCATTATATCTTGTCTCCCTGACGATACAATGGAATCAGTCATTAACTGTACCACAGCCAAACAAACAAGGCTTGACTTGGTTCATAGCTTCGAAGGTCCCTCAGATACCAAGGAAAATAGGATCATGGATCTTAAACTTGAGTATAATACTTTCAGGGCCAAAGATTCTGAAAGTCTCTCTCAGACCTATACCAGGTACAAGACCCTGATGAATGAGTTGTCCAATGATGGTGTAGTTTTGTCTAAGCATGAGATCAATGTTGGCTTTGTCAACAGTCTCCCTGAGAAGTGGCTAAACTTCTCTCAGGGCCTTAGGAATGCAAATCACATTCAGACCCTTGAGCTTGCTGAGATCTATGGGAAGTTTGTCTATGAAGACAACTTAATCTCAAGGAGATACCCAGACTCAAAGAAAGCCCTTGAGACCAAAAAGGCCCTGACTTCCTCACCCATATCAACTGCCTTTTATTCTAATGGTATTGTGCAGGATTTTCAAGAGGATTCTGATGATGAGGTTGATGATAGAACCTGTGAGGAGTACCTAAATGACTTACACTTGGAATTCCAAGAAAGGGCACTCCTTGCAAATTCAAAACGTTTTATCAAAAGAAATCAGTCAAAATTTTCAAAAGCTAAAGCAAATGAGACCACTGAATGTTTTAAATGTGGTAAAAAGGGTCATTTTGCTAAAGACTGTTATTCAAAAACAACCTCAGAACCTTCTTACAAATTTTCTGGAAACAGTTCTTCTTCAGGAACTAGCAAGTTTCAACCTAAAATGTTTCAGTCTTCTCAAACCTCTCAAAGTAGTCAAAAAGACTTTGAAACTAAGTATAGGAAAGCAAAAGCTAAGCTTGCTCTTCTTGAGGCCACTTCCTCAGTCTCTCAGGCTCAGGCTCCCAAACCTGTTCAGACCAAGAACAAGGTCCTTATGGCTGAAGCTTATGACTGGGATGAAGAAGAGGTCTGTTGGGAATTATGATGCGTATCAAGAGCAGACAACTTAGGTCTGGTAGTTTACTAAGTTAGGTCTGTTTGTGTTTTAGGTCTGGTTATGTAAAGTTAAGTCTGGTAGTACATGTTAAGTCTGGTTGACTTATTAAGTCTGGTCTGGTCGTGAAGATAGGAAAGTTTGTTAGAGATATGTTAGGAAAAGATACATTACGTGTATGTATCTTTATAGAAGATTTGTGTATATCTTCTGTGTCGTCTAGGGTTTCCTTGTGTTATAAAAGGATCCCTAAAGGTTGTTAGCAAAGGGTGTGAGTTGTACGAATTGATAATAGTGAATATCAATATACGAAGTTAGTGATATCCCTGCTTGTGTTCTAAATTGTTCTTGTTAAGATTCCGCATTAACATTAACAATCACTTAGGGTTTCTCACTTAGATTGGTTCGGATTTATCCTAACCATCTACTAGGTATTCAAAACTACTTAGTGATCCATATACAATTTGTGGACCAACAAGTGGTATCAGAGCAAGGGAGAGACTCTGAATTCGTAGAACACTAAAACCTAATTCTCACTCAAATCACCCTTCACAATGTCTGAACTCGATAAGCCTGAAACTTTCTCAATCCATAACAGTGAGGATGAGCAATCAAACCATGAAGATGAAGGAAAAACCGAAACCAGTAACTCCCAAACACAACAACAACCCATCCCTTCCACAACCACAATCTCAAACATAAAACTTCCACTACTGAAGAGAGAAGAATATGATATATGGGCCATGGAGATGGAACATTATCTGGAATACATTGATAGTGATGTATGGAAGGTGATCCAAAAGGGAAATTCTAAGAAGAGAATTTCACAAGGGAATGATGGGCAGCTCAGAATAATGCCACCAGTATCTGCTGAGGAGATTAGGGCTGTGGAGAAGGAAAAGAAGGCCAGAACCTTGCTTCTTATGGCTATTCCTAAGGAGCATCTACAAAGGTTTCATGGCATTCTTGATGCTAAGGAGATGTGGGAAGCCATCAAGAAACGATTTGGAGGTAATGCTAACTCCAAAAAGATGCAAAAGGCTGTTCTTAAACAGCAATTTGAAACATTTAGTGTTTCAAAGACTGAAGGTTTGGAGAAGGGCTATGACAGATTTCAACATCTGTTAACACAATTGGAAGTTCATGGTGCAGCAGTCTCGAATGAGGATGCAAATCACAAATTCCTTAGATCTTTACCATCAGAATGGGGCAATGTATCTGTGGCAATGAGGATTAAGGAGGAAGTAGATTCTATGACACCTGATGACCTATACAATAATCTCAGGATGTTTGAAAGGGACATCAGTAACAACACTCAGGGTTCAACCAGTTCATCAAATGTTGCTTTTGTGTCTCAAAACAAAAGCAGTACTTACAAGGTTAGATCTGGTGTTAGGTCTGGTAACTATGAAACTCCTTCAAGTGAAAGGTCTGCTTCAAGTTTCACTGATGAGGTGATACATTCTTTCTTTGCCAATCAAACGGAAGATGAAAGCTTTATTAGTGAAGACCTTGAACAAATTAATGATGCTGAAGTTGAGGAGATGGATATAAAATGGCACATTGCCATGGTTGCTTTAAGGGTCAAACGATTTCAGAAGCAATATGGTAGGACTATCAACTTCAACAACAAATCACCAGTGGGATACACAAAGAGGACTGTTGAATGCTACAACTGTCACAAGCATGGGCATTTTTCAAGAGATTGTCCAGAGAAGAAGTCTGCTGATGAGAAAAGAGTTGAAGATGGGAAGATGGAAAAGAATCAGATGAGTCTGCTGACAATGGAAGCTGGAGGAGTCAATTGGGGTGAGCATCCAAGAGTAAATGAGGAGTCTGATCATGCTCTCATGGCCATTGGTAATGAGGTATCATTATGCTCTAAATTATGTACTGACTCATATAATCATGTTAAGGCTTTGTGTGATGAGCAGCAAGAACAAATAGGTGATCTAGAAGTAAATTTATTAGCACATAAAAATGCTGTAAAAACTTTAGAGGCACAAAAGGTCACCCTTCAAAACCAACATGCTGCTTTAAATGAAAAACTATACTTTCAAGCTAATAAGATATATGAACAAGATGAGAAGCTTAAAAGGTATAGACAATTAGGGCTTAAAATTCAGAAGGAAAGGGATGAGCTGAGAAAAAGGGTAGATCAATGGAACAATTCAAACAATAACCTGTTTAAGTGTTGGGATTCTCAAATTAAATCAAATAAAAAATGTGGCTTAGGATATGAGGAAAATGAGAACAGGGCTATATTTAAGAATAGAGAAGAGGACTATGCTGATAAACCTTTGTACAATAGGTTTGTTAAGACAGGTGATTTTAAGGGAGTACCACCACCTTTGAGTGATGACTATACTCCTCTTGAAAAAAAAGAGTTAGATGATTCACTCTTTGTGTATGGTAAGAAAGGTCCTCAAGTGCCTGAACCAACTACCTCAGAGGACAAATCTAGTAGATATTCTTCTTGTCAATCCAATGACTCTGAAGGATCTATTGATAGTTCCTCTGATCACTCTAAGTCTGAGTCAAACAATGAGGAAAAAGAGAATCCTGAACCTAAGGTTGTTAAGAAGTGTGAACCTGTTGTTACTAAACCTTTAGTGACTGAACAAAAGGCTGAAACAGTTAAACCTAGTTGTGTCAATCACATAAAAACTCCTAGGGAATCTGTTAAATTGAATGAGTCACCTAGAAGCAATAGTGTTCACAGAGAAAGTAGGAGTAGTTATACTTATGCTCCTAAAAGATGCTTTGTGTGTGGAAGTTTGAGTCATTTAATAAGAGATTGTGACTTCCATGAAAAGAGAATGAAAAGAGAGGCTGAGCAAAAGAGAATGAATGTAAATAAGGTTAATGGTTCAAATAAACCAGTTTGGAACAATGCTAATAGAGTTAACCATGCCAACCAGTTTGTCCCCAGACCTGTTCAACTAAATAACACTACCAGACCTAACTCCTTTGTTAGTTCTGGTAGACCAAATTTTGGGTCTGGCTACAGATACTTTAATGTGAATAGGCAAAATGTTAATTTTAGGAGGCCTAAAGTGAATACTGGTTATGTTAACTCTGTGAGACCTAATGTGAACTCTGGTTTTGTAAGACCCAAGCAACCTTTTCAAAAACCTCAGGTGAATGCAAATTTTAAAAGAAATAAATTTTACAAAACTCATTCACCTGTGAGAAGACAAGTTGGAAAGCAAACAGCAAAACCATTAAAGGGAAATGGGGGTTCTGCTGTTAAGACCTCAGCATGTATGTCTTGGGATTCAAACAAAAATAAATCCATGTATAAATCCCAAAACAACAGTGGATCAGGTTCAATTAAGAAATTCAAGCATATTGATCCACAAGGCGGACCCAAGCCTACTCAGGCCTGGGTTCCTAAGAGAAACTAATTTCTCTTCTTTTTGTGCAGGATCATCCACTTTGCTATATGGAAGATAGAGGAATACTTGACAGTGGATGCTCTGGGCACATGACTGGTAACAAGAACTATCTTAATGATTTTCATGAATTCGAGGGAGGTTCTGTTACTTTTGGAGGAAGCAAGGGACAGATAACTGGTAAAGGAAGAATCATTGTGGGCAACATAGAATTTGACAATGTATCTTTTGTGAAAGAACTTGGGCAGTTCAACCTTTTCTCAATATCACAGATTTGTGATACTCAGCATAAGGTGCTTTTTACTGAAACTGATTGTCTTGTGTTGACTCCGGACTTTAAAATGCCTGAAGAACATCAAATTCTTCTTAAAGTTCCCAGACAACACAAAATGTACAGTTTTGATATGAAAGCATCTAATCCTGCAAAAGGTGCTACCTGTTTAATTGCAAAAGCTACATTGGATGAATCTAAGTTGTGGCACAGAAGGTTAGGCCATGTGAATTTCAAAAATATGAATAAACTTGTGAAGAATAACCTTGTGAGAGGTTTGCCTTCAAAATTGTTTAAGAATGATCATACCTGTGTGGCTTGCAACAAGGGAAAACAACATAGGGCATCCTGTAAGGTTAAATTAGAAAGATTAATCACTGAACCTTTGCATACCTTACATATGGATCTTTTTGGCCCTACATCTGTCCATAGTATAAATCATGCATGCTATTGCCTTGTCATTACAGATGATTGTACTAGATATTGTTGGGTGTTCTTTATGTCTAGGAAGGATGAAGCTACCCCTTTGATTCAAAATTTCATTAGACAGATTGAAAACCTTATTGATAAACGAGTCAAAATCATTAGGAGTGATAATGGCACTGAATTTAAAAACAAGAGCATGCTAGATTTTTGTGGTAATAAAGGAATTAAGCAACAATTCAGTAATGCAAGAACTCCTCAGCAAAATGGAGTTGCTGAGAGAATGAACAGGACACTTATTGAGGCAGCTAGGACTATGCTTGCAGATTCACTTTTACCTACTACATTTTGGGCTGAAGCAGTCAGCAATGCCTGCTACATCTTTAATAGGGTTAGAGTGACTAAGCCTCAAAATAGAACTCCTTATGAGCTTATGTTTGGCCACAAACCAGTTGTTAGCCATATAAGACCTTTTGGGTGTCATGTTACCATTCTTGATACTCTAAGTGTTCTTGGAAAATTTGAAGGAAAGTCTGATGAAGGGTTTTTTCTTGGGTATGCATTAAACAGTAAAGCCTTTAGGGTTTACAATTTAGTATCCAAGAAAGTAGAAGAAAATCTGCATGTAAACTTTCTTGAGGAAAAACCCAATGTCAAGGGAATTGGTCATAGGTGGATGTTTGATATTGATTATTTGACTGATTCTATGAATTATGTTCCTGTCTCCAAGGAGAATCAAATTAACCCTATTGCAGGTACCCAAGAAGCTTCTAACATTGCAGGTACCAAAGATTCTTCAAATTCAGGGAACATTGATGATATGGCTGAGCTTGTTGTGATTCCATCTACAGAGAACAAGTCTGATGCAGGTGAAGCAGTAATCAAGGATTCTTCACCTCAGAAAACAGACTCTGAAGTTAAGTCTGGCAAAGTCAAATCCCCTAGCATTACCAGTACTTCACTTTTTAAGTCTGGTAGTGATGTTCTACCAGACCTTTCTTCAAATACTGAATGTGCTGATTCTGAGATGCCGGAACTTGAAGTATTTCCTAATCCTAATGAAGGTGTTTTTGATGGGGCTTCCTATGATGAAGGAGGTATTATTACTGATTTCAACAACTTACCCACTGAAGTGGAAGTAAGTCCAACCCCCACTCTCAGGATCCACACCATTCATCCCAAAAACCAAATAATTGGTAACCCCAAGTCTGCTGTTCAAACAAGAAGTAGAGTGCACCATCAGTCTGCTTCTCTTGCACTCATTAGCCTGATCAAGCAACAACAAAGGGTCAACCATAAGGACCAGCAACATTGCTTATTTGCCTGTTTTCTTTCTCAAAGTGAACCCACTACAGTTTCTGAAGCTTTAGGGGAGGAAAGTTGGGTAGAAGCCATGCAAGAAGAGTTGTTGCAGTTCAAGCTACAGAAAGTATGGGTTCTTGTTGACCTACCCTATGGAGCTAAAGTTATTGGCACTAAATGGGTCTTCAGGAATAAAAGGGATGAAAGAGGAGTAGTTGTAAGGAACAAAGCAAGGTTGGTAGCTCAAGGATACAAACAGGAGGAGGGCATAGATTATGATGAGGTTTTTGCTCCTGTGGCAAGGATTGAAGCTATCAGGTTATTTTTGGCTTATGCATCATACATGGGATTCAAGGTATATCAGATGGATGTCAAAAGTGCTTTTCTTTATGGCACTATTGAAGAAGATGTGTATGTACATCAACCTCCTGGCTTTGAGGATCCTGCTAATCCCAATCAAGTGTATAAGGTTATTAAAGCTCTATATGGTCTTCATCAGGCTCCTAGAGCTTGGTATGAAACTCTTTCTGAGTTTCTTGAAGAACATGGATACATCAGGGGTGTAATTGACAAGACATTGTTTATCAAGAGAGATCAGAAGGATATTATTCTTGTCCAAATTTATGTGGATGATATCATTTTTGGATCCACAAGAAAGTCTTGGTGTGATGAATTTGAAGGATTAATGAAGAGCAGGTTTGAAATGAGTTCAATGGGAGAACTTACATTTTTCTTGGGATTGCAAGTTAAGCAAAAGGATGATGGACTTTTTATTTCTCAAGACAAGTATGTTGCAGAAATTTTGAAAAAGTTTGAATTCTCAAATGTGAAGGCAGCAGTCACTCCCATGGAGAACAAAGTGCCTTTAACAAAGGATGAAGATGCTACTGATGTGAATGTGCATCTTTACAGATCCATGATAGGTTCTCTCATGTATCTTACTGCTTCTAGACCTGATATTATGTATGCAGTTTGTATTTGTTCACGTTTTCAGGTTCAACCAAAGACTTCACATCTTCATGCTGTGAAGAGAATCTTTAGGTACTTAAAGGGCAAACCAAATTTGGGCCTTTGGTATCCTAAGGAGTCAGCTTTTGACCTGACAGCTTATTCAGACAGTGACTATGCTGGTGCAAGTCTGGATAGGAAATCAACAACAGGAGGTTGTCAGTTCCTTGGAAGGAGGTTAATATCTTGGCAATGCAAGAAGCAGACGATTGTGGCTAATTCAACTACTGAGGCTGAGTATGTAGCAGCTGCTCATTGCTGTGGACAAGTTTTGTGGATTCAGAATCAGATGCTGGACTATGGTTTGAATTTTATGAATACTGTTATCCACATAGATAATAAGAGTACTATCTGTATTGTTAAGAATCCAGTATATCACTCTAAAACTAAGCATATAGAAATAAGGCATCACTTCATTAGGGATTGCTTTGAAAAGAAGTTGATTAGAGTGGAGAAAATACATACAGATTTTAATGTTGCTGACCTGTTAACTAAGGCATTTGATGGTCCTAGATTCAATTATCTGGTAGTTAACATTGGTATGATGAACCCCTAGTTTGAATTAAGGGGAGGTTTGGCCTAAGGGGAGGTCAAACTGTGAAGTATGTAAAGTATGAATACTTACCAGCATTTAGGTTATTTTTTTAAGTCTTGTAGTTCTGATTTTAGTTCTGTTAATGATGTGATAAAAAATATATATATATATATATATATATATATATATATATATATATATATATATATATATATATATATATATATATATATATATATTTTTTGGTTTGTTTTATCTATATCTTTTATTTCTTTTATAGGCAATGCTGGATTAAGTATATTTTCACAAGTTGTTGAGTGAGACTATTGGAACTTCTCACTTGGTGGAGGTGCTTTGCACTAACACATCAAAAGGTTATCAGTCCACCTTGTCTCATCAACATAAGGACTGGCTAATCCTGAGCAAACGGCTAACAGGTAAAGATTGCTCAAATCCGTTTATGGCTGACAATTTGCCAAAAATTGTATGGTACTCAACTCACCATATCTAAGATAAGTGAAGAGTTGGCTAGCCCACAAGATTATGGCTTGTGGTAAAGGCTGTGGAAAACCATAAATGGTAATCAATTCACCATGATGAGGTGCTTTTCCATCAAAGAATTGACTAGTCCAGAAGCAAACGGCTTTTGGTAAAGACTTAACAAATCCGTTGATAAGCTGATGATTTGCTTAAAATCATATGGTTATCAGTGTACCATGGTCTTACACACCAAAACATTTGGCTACTCCAGTAGTAATGGCTATTGGTAAAGAGACATCAAATCCATTAAATTTCAATGATTCACCTCTCACAGGTGTTAACACACCTGGAAGTGATGAGAATAGATATGAAACTTAATATGAATTGATGTACATATAGTCATTGTTGCTGCCAAATCCATATCAGAAGAGCTTATCAAGATTCAAGCTGCTAGAAAGGAGCAAGACCTAAATACATTTCAAAATGTTCAAGATTCAATCCTCAGAAGGCTAAATCAGAAGAACTTGAAGTTCATGAAGCATGAAGATCAAGTTAGGGGAGGATTGTTGGGAATTATGATGCGTATCAAGAGCAGACAACTTAGGTCTGGTAGTTTACTAAGTTAGGTCTGTTTGTGTTTTAGGTCTGGTTATGTAAAGTTAAGTCTGGTAGTACATGTTAAGTCTGGTTGACTTATTAAGTCTGGTCTGGTCGTGAAGATAGGAAAGTTTGTTAGAGATATGTTAGGAAAAGATACATTACGTGTATGTATCTTTATAGAAGATTTGTGTATATCTTCTGTGTCGTCTAGGGTTTCCTTGTGTTATAAAAGGATCCCTAAAGGTTGTTAGCAAAGGGTGTGAGTTGTACGAATTGATAATAGTGAATATCAATATACGAAGTTAGTGATATCCCTGCTTGTGTTCTAAATTGTTCTTGTTAAGATTCCGCATTAACATTAACAATCACTTAGGGTTTCTCACTTAGATTGGTTCGGATTTATCCTAACCATCTACTAGGTATTCAAAACTACTTAGTGATCCATATACAATTTGTGGACCAACAAGGTCTCTGATGATGAAGAAGTTCATGTGAGTGCACTGATGGCACTTTCTGATGGTGATCAGCTGGCTGTTGGAAAGAGCCATGCAAGAAATGGAGAATGGGTCAACATCACAATGAAGAAGGTAAACATTTTACTTTCTATGGATGATGATTCTGATTGGCAGTCTTATTTGAACTATATTTCTGTAGATCTTAAGTTTGTAGAAGAACAAAGGCTGAATTTGCTTTCAAAATATAATAATCTTGTGTTAGAATTGAATAAATGTAGAGATGAATTGCTTTTACTTAAACAAACCAAGTTAGAAGTTGTCACACTACAAATTCAAAACACTGAGATTTTGAAAAAGAATCAAGCCCTTCAAAATGAACTTAACAAAGAAAAGGCTGTCATAGAAAGCTGGACTAAAAAGAACCCAAGAGTCTATGAATCTGTCAGTCTAATTCCTAGTGAAAATAAGAAAATCATAGGAGGAGACCAACTCACTGACACCCCCAGTGAGACTGACAAAGAAAAGGCTTTTATTCCAGCTGGCTTATCTTTTGAGCAAGAGATGAAACCCAAGTCAAATGACTGGATTGTTAGGGACAACCCAGTCAGTAAGTTACCCAACTTTGAGACTGGGAAAATCTTGCTTCCTGAAAGTCAGGCTCTGAAAAGTATGCTAGGACTCACTGATCAACCCAGTAGTACTGAGTCAATCACTGAGTCAGAATCAGAATCAGAATCAGTTACACCTCTCCCACCACTGAAAGTCCTTCAGAGAGCTTCTCCAAGCTAAGACCTCACACCATTGGTCTATTCTGAACATTCTCCAAAGGAGAAATCAGGACTGGGAAAAACAATCGTGAAAAGACAAATCCCTAAGGTCTCATTAAATACTGATAACTCATCAACTTCAGTCCCTTCTGAAGTTAAAACTGAAAGCCCTGACTCAAAAATTGATCAGTTGGCTGAGCTTGTCAGGAAGCTGAGTGAGAAGACAGAATCTTCTGAGAAAACTCCTAAATCTAAGATTAAGGAAACAAAATCAGCTTCCATAAGTTCCAAACCAAAACCAAAGCCCACCAAACCTCTGCTGAAATGTGAGCTGTGTCACTTTACCAATCATTCCACTGATGATTGCTATAGAATCCTTTACTGTACGATATGCAAAAAGGAAGATCACAGAACATCTGATCATCAATCATACACAGCCTCATCAAAGATGGCAAACTTTAAAGCAGTTGCTCATAAGTATCCATCTAATTCAAAGCTGAAAATGAAACAAAAGGCAAAGCCTTTTGAACCTTGCCCTCATTGTGGATTCAATGACCACCTCCCTGAGGATTGCCTAATGGACACATGTTGTGACTTATGTGGTGATCCCACTCATGACACCTCAGGACATGAGGAGGTCATTCAGGTAAGAAGAGGAATGACCAAACCATCCTCTCAGTCTGCTGAGTCATCTACTGCTATTAAATGCAAAATTTGTGGGAGCTCAGTCCACTCCACCACTGACCATGAATCATTGTCTACTTTTAAGCAGGCTTTTAAAGCCAAGCCCTCCAAGAAGAGGGGTCCTAGAAAGAACTAATTTAGTTTACAATTTGTGCAGAGACATGTCAGGGAGCCAATTTGGCATCTAGATAGTGGATGTTCAAGGAGCATGACTGGTGTGAAAGAATATATGCACAAATATATAGAGGAACCAGGACCCAAGGTGGTATTTGCTGATAACTCATCATGTCTCACTGAAGGGTATGGTTCAGTAAACTGCAATGGTATAGTCTTTACTAGGATAGCTTATGTAAATGGCCTTAAGTATAATTTGATCAGTGTCAGTCAACTATGTGATGCAAAGTACATAGTTCAGTTTGATGATAAGCAAGGAACCATCTTCAATGCAAACAAGGAAGTTGTCCTTATTGCACCAAGAAGGCAAGATGTTTATGTGTTAGACATGACCAGTCTAACTCAGAATGGAACTTGTCTCTTTGCTAAGGCCACTGAGACCCTCAACTGGCTTTGGCATAAGAGACTCTCCCATCTGAACTTCAAGAACATAAATCATCTTGTGAAACAAAACAAGGTCCTTGGCTTACCATCTCTTGTGTTTTCAAAGGAAAAACCTTGCTCAGCTTGTGAGAAAGGCAAACACAAGAGAGCATCCTTTAAAACCAAAACCAACTTTTCCATCAGGAACTGCCTACACCTTCTTCATATGGATCTCTTTGGGCCCATCAGTCCTAGATCTATTAACCATGAGAAGTATACTCTGGTCATTGTGGATGAATACTCAAGATACACTTGGGTTTACTTCCTGACCAAAAAGAGTCAGGCAGCAGAAACTATCATGTCCTTTGTCAGGAACATTGAAAATCAGAATGACATCAAAGTCAAACAGATTAGGACTGACAATGGGACAGAGTTCAGGAACCATGAACTTGTAAGTTTCTGTGATGAGAAAGGTATCCATCAAAAATTTTCCTCACCTTACACACCTGAACAAAATGGTGTGGCTGAAAGGAAAAACAGAACACTCATTGAAGCTGCAAGAACAATGTTAAATGGATCAGTCCTCTCCAAACATTTTTGGACTGAAGCAGTCAAAACTGCCTGTTATACTCAGAACAGATCCATCATTGTCAAGAGACATAGCAAAAATCCATATGAGTTATTCAAGGGAAGAATCCCTGACATCAGCTACTTTCATGTCTTTGGGTGTCCTATGTTTATTCATAATCACAAGGATCACTTAGGGAAATTTGATGCCAAAGCTGATGATGGATACTTCCTAGGATATTCCCTTGTCTCAAAAGCCTTCAGGGTGTTCAACACAAGGAGACAACAAACTAGGAAACATTCCATGTTACCTTTGATGAGAGCACTGAAGGTATCAGGTTCTCAAATGCCGCAGTGGAAGAAATAGGAATCAATGATTCATCCAGATATCCTCCTGATGAATATGATCCTGACAACAATCCTTCCACTCAGTATAAGATGGTACCCATCTTTTGTGATAACACAAGTGCAATTGCAATATCCAACAACCCTGTTCTTCATCAGAGAACAAAACACATTGATATCAGATATCATTTCATCAGGGACCATGTCATGAATGGTGACATTGAATTACACTTCATCCCTACTGAATATCAGTTAGCTGATATCTTCACCAAACCTTTGGATGAACCAACTTTCACAAGACTGAAAGCTGAACTAGGAATGTTGGATATAGAGAATCAGTCCACTGATTGAATCCTTCCAACTGAAGTGTAAATTCTTAAAACCTCAGGTCCCTGACTCAATGTGTTCGTCAGTGAACAAGATCACTGAATCACCCTTCCTGAACCCCTCAGTGAATGAATTGTCATTCAGGGCCCTCAAGATGTCATTCAATGCTAACTTAAATGCTCTAAGTATTTAGTTAGTAAATGTCCTAGGTTGGTGACTGACTTCTTATTTAATATAGGAATATATGTCTCTTTATCCTTCTGGCATACACATCTTGGGCCCCCACATTCCCACTAGGCATTAATTGCCTCTCCAATTACATAATAGAAATGTGATGACTCAGCTCTGCAAATTACACTTTTTGCAGACGGCACAACTGTTCACCATGACAGTTGCCGAATACATGGGGAAGTGGAAACGTGGCATTAAATGCGGATTTCAAATGTTTTATAAAACAATTTTCAAAATTTTGAGACTAACCGCTTTATGCCCAAAATACCCTCAACCTCCACTTCCCTATAAAAACCCAAACAAAAGATAACACACACACGTTTTATTTAGAAATCATAAGCAAACTCTTGCCCTTTTCTCTATTAAACAAATTGTGTGTGTTCTTAGCAATTAGAAACCCAGACCATTTTTCCGACCAAAACCCTAACACAAAAATGGCATCTTCTAATGCTATCACCCTCGCCCCAAATGTGAATTTCACAATGGAGGGCGTGGATATGACCAAGAACAATGTGGTTGGGAACTTCCACTACCCCCAACAATATGAGGGGTACAAGGATGGGGTTAAGTATTTACATAACTGCTTCTTTACCACGGCCTTTACCAAAACCCCATCAGTCATTTATCATGACTACCTCAGGGAGTTCTGGTGTACCGCAACGGCTACTAGCCCTAAGGACACCAGAGAATCAATAATCACATTCACTGTGATGAATGGGAAGAAACCCCTCTCCCTGGACTACAAGACCTTTCTCAAGGCCACTGGTCTTGACTTCGCCCAGACCTTTGAGGCAAACCCTACTGACCAGGAAATTAAAGCAGAAATGCTATTCCTTGGGCCTCATGACGCTAAGCGTCCTACTTTGTCTCCTGAAGCCTTGTTAGAAAAGGCTCCCATAGTAAAGACATGGTTTCACCCCATCTGGAGACTCATGATGACATTTGTCATTCAAGTCCTAGGAGGGAATAAATCCTCCACTGAGCAAGTGAACTCATCACAGCAAATGATGATGTTTAGTTTCTTGGATGGTAGAAAAATTGATATCGGAGGTATAATCTTCCGTGACCTCGTTGCCAAGCTCTCAGGGAAACATAGGCAAAGACACATGTCTTATCCTAGGTTCATTTCCAGTGTGCTTCAGGACCTTCTTGGTTCTGACTACTTAAGGTCTGACGATCAAGGTACAAAACCTGACGTCTTGCATAAGACCAATTTTAGTAGTGACATCACTGAGGCACAACCCACCGCCCTGACCAACTACATGTTAGTAGTCATTCAGGGTGAAAATGCAAGCTCCCAAGTACCTTCACCAACCAAGAAGGTGAAGATGAAGAAAGGGGGACAGTCCAGTAAGGTGGTTAGACCTAAACCACTCGTCACTGAGACTGTTGCCTCAGGCACCCTTAACATTGTGGCCCAGACCTCTGAGACACCCACTGTAGAGACCCTTCTGACCACAAAACAACCGTCACCAGAGGTCACTGAGAAATCATCCTCAGTGTCCTCGGACAAACCCTTTCCGCATGTTTCCTTTGACATAAACAAGTCAGAGGGATCAGGAACATCCACCCATTCACATCCCAATAAAGGCACTGATAAATCACAAACTGAGCCTGAGGGAGTACAGGGTTCTATATCCTCAGTGGGGCAGCACTACTCCACTGAAAAGGGGACCCACACCCACTCATATCCCGCTAACGTCTCTGAGAAATCACACTCAGAGTCTCAGGGAGTTCAGGACCCTAAATCCCCAAAAGGACAGACCAATCCTGATGGGAAGGGGGTCCATACATCTTCACAAGGAGTGCCTCATGATTCCACTGGAAAACACCCATCAGTGGATGAAGGTGCTCAGGGGGACAAAGACTCGGAGGGATATAAACCACCCGCCGATATGGAACCCAAAACCACCTCAGGCATCTCAGGCACTTTTGTTCTCTCGGGAACTGACCCTAAAAGTCAGGCTGGGCAAACCCCCCCCCCCCTCAGTTATTATGACTAGTCAGGCTGGTCAAACCCCACCAGTTATTATGACAACAGAGTCAGAACCTGGCTACAACGAATGTAACACCCCAACCCGGCAAGGGTTAAGATATCACGATAATGGTTTCATATCAGATCAAACCAAGCATACATTCAATAGTAATACAAAGATTCTCAAAGGTTACAAATGAAATTCTGAATTTTACATGGTTACAACGGAAACAAAACTAAACACTAAGTCTGCAAAAGCAACTCCTTCTAATAGTCTCTACTTCAGAACACTGTCAAAGTCTTCTAAGTCCAAAAGTCTCTCCACTCATACCCAAACCCGTCGTCCTGCTTATTACCTGCCGCACACGGAAAGAAAACGTGCGGCTGAGCTTAAAAAGCTCAGTGAACAGATACATATACAAAGCAAAGAATAACGAAACAGAAATATAATATGGGCAATGGGAATGTCATACGGTATAAAAGAAACAAATGGATAATAAGAGAAGAGTAGGATAGTCATCTACCACGAGCCCAGAAACTCAAAGTCATAATCTCAAAGTCATCATCTCAAAATCATAGTCTCACAATCAGAGGGGATACCTCTCAGGCAACCAGATAATATGAGGGGTGTCCTCATGTATCAAAAGGGGTGGAGTAGCTAGCTCCCAGAAATGTGAAAGGCGTGTATTGCACACAAGCACCAGTCACCTCAAAGTCATACTCAAAGTCATAGTTAAATCCACTAAACAAAACATGCCTAGGATTGCAATCCATACGCCCCCACTCAAAGTCATCTCAAAATCATAATCTCAGAATCATAATGGCCATATCATAATATAAAAGGGGACGGCGTGAGAAATCACTCCCCCACACAGGAGTCATGCCAGTGGTGCATCACAGACATGGCCAGGTTACCTTCCTGGCTAGGAAACAAAAAGGTGGCTCGGGTATCAAACTAAGAGTCAGGTCTCAAAGTCATGCAAACGGATTCATCTCAAAGTCATATCAAACATATCTCAAGGTCATGTCAAAAGTGAAACTCAAAGTCATATGAAAAGGTTCATATCATAAGGTTCATAACAAAAGGGTCATAGCAAAGGTTCATAACTCAACATCGAAGCATAGGTGATAAGACACCCTTTCTTAAAAAGGGTAGAGTATCCGTACCTTAAACTGCCAACGAAAGCACATCTAGAAATACAAAGATCGGAAACACACTCCATCTTCAGCGAATCTACACGAATACATGGTCGTCGTATTATTAATATCTTCTTTAAATCAGATTTCTCATTTTAGTCGGCTTTCCATTTTTAGCAGGTTTCCTCAATTAGTAAGTTTTCCATTTTTAGAAACTTTCTATTTTTAATAACCTGCCAATTATAGTAACTTTCTATAATTAGTAACCTTCCCAGAATAGTAATTTAATACATTAAGGTTATAATTGAAAATTAAATAAACTTAAGGATTAAAATGACCAATATAATAGTTTAGGGTTAATTATGTCAAATTAATAGAGTTTTGGGTCATAAATGTAAAATATCAAAATTTAATATTTAAAAATGTCAAATAATTTACCTAGGGGTTTATACTGTAAATTATATCAAAAGAAAATTTTAGACTCCGTCGTATCATAATTTATTTAAACGTACTCTCGACATTAGTTTAGACCGCGGCGACCAAAAATACAATCGTTCATATGTATACCCACACGACTCACATTTATATCGGTACTGAGGCTCACTAAAACTCAAATACTCAAACTCCAAGTGGATCCGAAATAACCCACACGTACCCCATACACAGTTATAGCCCAATTGTATATAAACTTTGAATACTGCTAAAGAATGTTTGAAACCAAAATTTATGTTCTCATATTTTACTTGCATGGCCAAACTATTTATTGAAAATCAATTTGTGTACATGGCATCATACTTAGACTTTAAGTAACTGAAACATTTATAATCGTGTATATATATAACTTCTATTTCCATGACCACCTCAGCTTGTTCATATAATTACAACTTGTTTAGTCAAATTCAGTTTGTAAAATTAACATTAACAAATCAAGTTATACAAACCAATGACAATTACTAAAAGTAAGACTTAACTTTTATTATATGACTAATTTCAAACAGGTTTTACTCAATATAGTTAGTTTCGTAAACTCAGGAAAACAGTTCCTTATCTATATTATATATTACCCATTATTATATATATACATCATGCGCCTCATTACTGATCTTAGTTATCAGATTTTTTTTTTTTTTTTTTTTTTTTTTTTTTTTGAAGCTCGTATTATGATAAAAGTGTTAACATGAAATCTAAACCGAGACACACCCTCGACATACATACATTTACGCCTAGGTTCCTAGTATTGTGTTCCCATCAACGGCATAGTTTTGAGGGCTTGATTAATGTTATAAAAGGGTCGACAATGGGCTGGAAAATGACACCAAGAACGGTCACAAACTCTTGACGCAACACAGCCATAACTCTCGACACAACTGATCCACACATTGCGACACAAAATAGCCTATGTCACGACATCAAAAGACCTCAACCGTGACCTAACATAGCCATAAACTCGACATATGGTTTGGTTTCTTGTACGCATGGTTTGTCGTTGTTTTTACGTGGCATGTGAATTCTTTATGTGACATGTTTTAGTTATCTTCAAAATGAAACGACTCAGGTGATCAATATACATAGGAGTCTTTTACATGACATACCATTCTTCTTCATATATAAGTTAGTTTAAATGAAACAGAAGTTGTGTTTTCATATCTCATCGTACGCGACATGTAGACGAATTTAGAAGAACATTTAACGAATTATGGGGAATACCTTAATGATCAGATCATGCGAATGAGAATAAGACTATGGGTGTAGTCACGTTCGATACATGTCATGCGCATCACAAGGACTTCCCAAGATCAGCCTCCTTCTTGTCGACTTCTAGTTCTCAAGCACAGCCGGATAGTTTTTTTTTTTGTTTATCAAAAGTGGATGGGATGTTTTGTACGTATGAACAAGGTTGGGGTGATGTGTATTTGTTCTAATTTCTTTTTGTATGAAACAAAAGGAGAGTGCGTGTGCTAATTCAAACCGTGAACATATGGGACAAGTTGTGGAGAGGTGGAAGTTGTCCATTTAAAACATAAATAAGGAAGGCTGTTATGAATTTATGTGTGAATTGATTGGGTCAAACAAAATGGAATATTAGGGATTGATTCTTGCCAAAATTTAAGCTCGTGATTATAGGATATAATTTGCCATTCCAACTTACCATATTTTCAACTATATGAATGTCACAAAATAAAATGGATCGGTCCTATATATAACTTGTATAACGTGTGAATGCCAATTAGGGATAGGATTTATTTAGATTAGTCATTATTATAGTGTGTATTTTAAATGTATAACCTAAAGTTTAATATGACATATTGTTGTAATTTATACTTAGGTTAAAAAAATTCAAAATGACGCAAAAATTTATGGTTCAAAAATTCTGGGTTTTACAATTCTTCCCCTCTAAAAGAAAAAATTTCGTCCTCGAAATTTGAAGTCGCAAAGTTAGACGAAGTCGTAGCAAGTCGCAAAAGATCGTCACAAACATTCTCAAGCCCGGGGAGGTTCTTCCAAAAAGGATCTTCAAACCAAATAGTTTCTCATGACTCATTCAACACAAGGTGGGTTCAAATTCCTCAAGAGGAGACAAATTGGGTTGATTCTGATCAAAAGGTCCATGCAACACAAAATGGATGATAGGTGAATCTTCTGGAAAGCTCATATGGAATTGGAACTAAATTCCAAATCAAATTAACTGTATCAACAGTAGAAAGCTCTACAAAGAGCTCAAGATTTATAACTGAGGTCAACAGAATGCAAAACGAGAGTCCAAACTCGTCCAGATATCTAATGAACGAAGGCAGAGTATACGCATAGGTAGAATGAACCTAAAGTCTCACTAATCACGGATAATCCAACGGAGATCAAATTCTAAACTTCTTAGGTACTCCCCAAGATATCATATGGCCACAATGAGTGCACGTTATATGGTGTAAGTATTATCACGTTGGCCAGACGTCATAATACTGGCATCATATAAATATGCCCTCATGATGGTCATACTTTATCTCAGGTCGTAAGAAAAACAACCTATCTTAATCCACCTAGTACTTCTACAGTCTCAGAGGTCACCAAAATCAAATGTCATAGTCAAGAGGGAAAACAAAACTACTCGCAAGAGTATCGGAATTCCAGATTGCCTAGCAGAATAAGGTACGCCGTCCACAAGCATCAGACCTTCCACAATTCGCCAAAATTTCCCCAACACGAAGCCATCATCGAACACACGAAGAATAAACACGGAACTGAAATGCTTCTAGGGGACTTAAATCATTAGAGGATCTTATTACTATATAACGAAGCTTAAGTGAGTCAATGGAAGTGAAAGTTAGTCGTCAATAACTTCGGCCTTCACAGAATCAATTCTTCCAAACATCAAAGGTCTGATTCAAAATCCGTTCATTCAACACATCCAATCTCCTCAAGTCCGGTTAATCTGTCTTTGTCTGTCCATCAGTCGAAAAGTGAAATTTAGATCGGGAATTGGTGTTTGGTTCGTCGATCCTCCTGCATTTCTGCTTGGAATGTGATGGAGTGTTGTGGGTTTCTGGCATGATCTTTAAATCACTTCATCATACAGTCTGCTTCCGCTCTCAATTCATCTTAGTACAACCAAGATGAATAGGGAAGTGAGACTGTGCGTCTTCATCAGCTCCAGGTTCGCCATCTTGACTAGATCTTCTGCATCGCCCACACTTCTGTATTGAAAGGAATGTCTTCACTCTTCATGGTAGCCTCCGTTGTTGTCAACTCCAGGTCAGGCAAAGAACACCGTTGTCTCAACAAACATCAAACTCTCAGAATACACAAATGATCGTCAAATTTCTAACAAGGTGCAAAAATGATTTTCATGTTCTTCCTCGTCTCTGAATGTACCATTAAGTCATACAATGACCATATGCCCAGTACTCATGAGACAATATCATCTATCAATTTCACCAAGATCTTCAGAGCTATAGCTAATACTATTAGCGTCACCTACCGTCATAGTAGTCGTTTATGAATACGGAAGGCGATTTCAAGAATAAGATCAATTCATCAGAAAGGAAAACTTTGCGCTCTGAATTTAAACAAACACATAGTCGTTTCAGGGTGGAGGAATATTGGCTCCTAACAGTAATACGGTTCAGCTTCCATACATATCTCCAGTTACCATCCTTCTTTATCGCGAACGAAACTAAAACATGCCCAGAAGATACACTTAAGTAAACTCACTTCCTGGTCTTCGGTTGCTGCTCTTCCCGGTTGCTCCAGTCAATTGGTATGATCTGAAAGACATCTTCGTTTAGTGACTAGAATCTCTCGGTATCATGTCAAATCTTACTTCATACTCCGGTGGAAAACTTGGTGGTCCAACAGGGATTATATTCAAGAAGTTCAGGGTGCCAAATAACGTTCAATACAAGGTTCATGTTCAGAAAACTCAAGGTGCCAAAAGGCTTCTACGATGAGGTTCATTTATTGGTGTACGAAATGGTTTCTAAGAAAACTTTATAACCGCAAATGTAACACACGAGTCTCCAGAGTAATAGTGATAGCAAAGGGTTTAACAATCAGAAATCGTAGTAGGGAGTTCAAAATTTTTGCAAACGTTAAAAGTGAGACATAGAAGGGTAGTTGTCAATATTTGACTGATCATTCCACAATTTCCTTGTCAGGATAATATTGAAGTTAACTATTCAAAAAAAGACGGTTCGCAAATCAAAGCTATATCATTAGAAGTGCGGAAGAAACATTCTTATACTCATGGTTACACACCACAAAACTTCTCATAAGGACAGAGATGGGTAAAACAAATTCAATAGTGTCGGAAACTTCATAGATACTTATCAAATAGCAAAACATATCCATTACGTCATCGCCATAGAGGTTCTCGGAATGCCTGAAGAGGCGTCAAAGTGATTAACAAAAGAATCAGAGTGAAATGCGGGTCATTATCAAAATGATTAACAAAAGGGATTTGAAGATAAGGATCAAATAGTGTCAGGTCATTATTATGAAATTTCTCAATGCCTTCCAAATTTAATCAGGTTCGAATCTTAGGTGGTGCAAAACATAAGCTTTCACTTCCTAGAAGTAGTATCAACAGGAGCTAATCAAAAGCAAGGCACGAATCAGAGTGATGCGGAAGCAAAGATACTTAAGCAAATGCCTTATAGTCTACCCATTCCTCACCGGTCAAAACTTAGGTTCCTATGGGAAATCCTAAAGCAATTTTCAAAGGTTGACTTACGAGTGCCTACAGGGAAAACTTAGTGGTCCTAACTTACACAGGTCAAGGGTAAATGTATTACGAAATCGCAGCCTGTCTCTGATACCATAATTGTAACACCCCAACCCGGCAAGGGTTAAGATATCACGATAATGGTTTCATATCAGATCAAACCAAGCATACATTCAATAGTAATACAAAGATTCTCAAAGGTTACAAATGAAATTCTGAATTTTACATGGTTACAACGGAAACAAAACTAAACACTAAGTCTGCAAAAGCAACTCCTTCTAATAGTCTCTACTTCAGAACACTGTCAAAGTCTTCTAAGTCCAAAAGTCTCTTCACTCATACCCAAACCCGTCGTCCTGCTTATTACCTGCCGCACACGGAAAGAAAACGTGCGGCTGAGCTTAAAAAGCTCAGTGAACAGATACATATACAAAGCAAAGAATAACGAAACAGAAATATAATATGGGCAATGGGAATGTCATACGGTATAAAAGAAACAAATGGATAATAAGAGAAGAGTAGGATAGTCATCTACCACGAGCCCAGAAACTCAAAGTCATAATCTCAAAGTCATCATCTCAAAATCATAGTCTCACAATCAGAGGGGATACCTCTCAGGCAACCAGATAATATGAGGGGTGTCCTCATGTATCAAAAGGGGTGGAGTAGCTAGCTCCCAGAAATGTGAAAGGCGTGTATTGCACACAAGCACCAGTCACCTCAAAGTCATACTCAAAGTCATAGTTAAATCCACTAAACAAAACATGCCTAGGATTGCAATCCATACGCCCCCACTCAAAGTCATCTCAAAATCATAATCTCAGAATCATAATGGCCATATCATAATATAAAAGGGGACGGCGTGAGAAATCACTCCCCCACACAGGAGTCATGCCAGTGGTGCATCACAGACATGGCCAGGTTACCTTCCTGGCTAGGAAACAAAAAGGTGGCTCGGGTATCAAACTAAGAGTCAGGTCTCAAAGTCATGCAAACGGATTCATCTCAAAGTCATATCAAACATATCTCAAGGTCATGTCAAAAGTGAAACTCAAAGTCATATGAAAAGGTTCATATCATAAGGTTCATAACAAAAGGGTCATAGCAAAGGTTCATAACTCAACATCGAAGCATAGGTGATAAGACACCCTTTCTTAAAAAGGGTAGAGTATCCGTACCTTAAACTGCCAACGAAAGCACATCTAGAAATACAAAGATCGGAAACACACTCCATCTTCAGCGAATCTACACGAATACATGGTCGTCGTATTATTAATATCTTCTTTAAATCAGATTTCTCATTTTAGTCGGCTTTCCATTTTTAGCAGGTTTCCTCAATTAGTAAGTTTTCCATTTTTAGAAACTTTCTATTTTTAATAACCTGCCAATTATAGTAACTTTCTATAATTAGTAACCTTCCCAGAATAGTAATTTAATACATTAAGGTTATAATTGAAAATTAAATAAACTTAAGGATTAAAATGACCAATATAATAGTTTAGGGTTAATTATGTCAAATTAATAGAGTTTTGGGTCATAAATGTAAAATATCAAAATTTAATATTTAAAAATGTCAAATAATTTACCTAGGGGTTTATACTGTAAATTATATCAAAAGAAAATTTTAGACTCCGTCGTATCATAATTTATTTAAACGTACTCTCGACATTAGTTTAGACCGCGGCGACCAAAAATACAATCGTTCATATGTATACCCACACGACTCACATTTATATCGGTACTGAGGCTCACTAAAACTCAAATACTCAAACTCCAAGTGGATCCGAAATAACCCACACGTACCCCATACACAGTTATAGCCCAATTGTATATAAACTTTGAATACTGCTAAAGAATGTTTGAAACCAAAATTTATGTTCTCATATTTTACTTGCATGGCCAAACTATTTATTGAAAATCAATTTGTGTACATGGCATCATACTTAGACTTTAAGTAACTGAAACATTTATAATCGTGTATATATATAACTTCTATTTCCATGACCACCTCAGCTTGTTCATATAATTACAACTTGTTTAGTCAAATTCAGTTTGTAAAATTAACATTAACAAATCAAGTTATACAAACCAATGACAATTACTAAAAGTAAGACTTAACTTTTATTATATGACTAATTTCAAACAGGTTTTACTCAATATAGTTAGTTTCGTAAACTCAGGAAAACAGTTCCTTATCTATATTATATATTACCCATTATTATATATATACATCATGCGCCTCATTACTGATCTTAGTTATCAGATTTTTTTTTTTTTTTTTTTTTTTTTTTTTTTTGAAGCTCGTATTATGATAAAAGTGTTAACATGAAATCTAAACCGAGACACACCCTCGACATACATACATTTACGCCTAGGTTCCTAGTATTGTGTTCCCATCAACGGCATAGTTTTGAGGGCTTGATTAATGTTATAAAAGGGTCGACAATGGGCTGGAAAATGACACCAAGAACGGTCACAAAACTCTTGACGCAACACAGCCATAACTCTCGACACAACTGATCCACACATTGCGACACAAAATAGCCTATGTCACGACATCAAAAGACCTCAACCATGACCTAACATAGCCATAAACTCGACATATGGTTTGGTTTCTTGTACGCATGGTTTGTCGTTGTTTTTACGTGGCATGTGAATTCTTTATGTGACATGTTTTAGTTATCTTCAAAATGAAACGACTCAGGTGATCAATATATATAGGAGTCTTTTACATGACATACCATTCTTCTTCATATATAAGTTAGTTTAAATGAAACAGAAGTTGTGTTTTCATATCTCATCGTACGCGACATGTAGACGAATTTAGAAGAACATTTAACGAATTATGGGGAATACCTTAATGATCAGATCATGCGAATGAGAATAAGACTATGGGTGTAGTCACGTTCGATACATGTCATGCGCATCACAAGGACTTCCCAAGATCAGCCTCCTTCTTGTCGACTTCTAGTTCTCAAGCACAGCCGGATAGTTTTTTTTTTTGTTTATCAAAAGTGGATGGGATGTTTTGTACGTATGAACAAGGTTGGGGTGATGTGTATTTGTTCTAATTTCTTTTTGTATGAAACAAAAGGAGAGTGCGTGTGCTAATTCAAACCGTGAACATATGGGACAAGTTGTGGAGAGGTGGAAGTTGTCCATTTAAAACATAAATAAGGAAGGCTGTTATGAATTTATGTGTGAATTGATTGGGTCAAACAAAATGGAATATTAGGGATTGATTCTTGCCAAAATTTAAGCTCGTGATTATAGGATATAATTTGCCATTCCAACTTACCATATTTTCAACTATATGAATGTCACAAAATAAAATGGATCGGTCCTATATATAACTTGTATAACGTGTGAATGCCAATTAGGGATAGGATTTATTTAGATTAGTCATTATTATAGTGTGTATTTTAAATGTATAACCTAAAGTTTAATATGACATATTGTTGTAATTTATACTTAGGTTAAAAAAATTCAAAATGACGCAAAAATTTATGGTTCAAAAATTTTGGGTTTTACAACGAAGGTGAGCCCTCTTCTGAGGGGGAGCCGGATATCCTGAAGGCTCCTTCTCTGGCTGACTATGAAAACTTGTTAGCTGATGAGTCAGAGGAGGAGATTGATTTTGGTGATGATGATATCCCTGATGCTGAGGAGGAAATGAAGGGTCAATTAAACCCTCCTCAGCACTCTGAGCAACAACATTCTTCTCCTCCTCCTGAGGATCAACCACCCAGTTCCCCAACAACCTCATCATCATCATTAGGTGCTTCAGCCACTCCTGAGTGGTTGCAAAAGTATGACAATGCTCGTCCGGCTTCTGAAAGGCAAGTGGCCAAATTCCTTCGCAAAGCCAACGAAGGTCTTTACAATATCCTTACGGATGAGCAATGGCATAAGCACACTGA
The DNA here is from genome assembly GCA_021014915.2 of Artemisia tridentata subsp. tridentata. NCBI lineage: Eukaryota > Viridiplantae > Streptophyta > Magnoliopsida > Asterales > Asteraceae > Artemisia > Artemisia tridentata. Next base: position 207,749,119 of record CP139503.1, read on the forward strand.
AGTGGCAGCCTCCTATGCCGACTTTAGGGCCTCTGTAGAAGAATCTCAGGATAAGATTCTTCAGACCGCCAAACTCACTGACAAACAACTTGGCGACCTGAACAAATCTGTAGATGAAATAGCCACTGGACAGCATCAGGAACTCTCCAACATCCTCAAGGCTATTGAATCAGTCCAAGAACAACTTGCAGATGATCCCACCTTCATCAAAAGACTGGATGCCTACTTGGCCTCTCAGGCGTCCACCTCCACCAACATTACTGAGCTTCTAAAGCTCCTTCAGGGGGTAGATCTTCAAGATCTAAGGACACAGCAGGAGTCCATTCATCAGGCTATTATTGCATCCAAGGAGCACCTGATTAAAATCTCTTCAGCCTTTGAACAGCTCTCAACAACACATAATGAGCTGGTCATCCACTATACCACCCATGTCACTGAACTCACAACCCACCAAAAGGAAATGGCTGCCGAATTAAGTGTCGTGAAGAATGAGACTTCTGAAACCAAGTCTATGGTCTCCAACATCCTATCCATTCTACAGGCCTCACATGTTACTCCACCTCCTCAGTCAGCAGCTGTCTCCACTGAAGTTTCACCACCTGCTGAGGGGGAAAAAAATGATGATCCGATCCCTGATCCTACTTCTGCTGTAACACCCCAACCCGACAAGGGTAAAGATGTCACAACAATGGTGACATATCAGAAACATACACAAGCATACATCTTCAATAATACAAAGGAAATACAAAGGTTACAAGTGAAATACTGAAATTACAAGGTTACAATGCGACTACAAATTCTAACAATATAAGAACTTCTAATCATCTCTAAGCCAAAATAACTATCAAAGTCTTCTAAGTCCAAAAGTCTCTTCACTCATACCCAAACCTGTCGTCCTGCTTATTACCTGCCGCACACGAAAAGAAAACGTGCGGCTGAGCTTAAGAAGCTCAGTGAACAGATACATATACAAAGCAAAGAATAACGCAACAGAAATATAATATAGGCAATGGGAATGTCATAAGGTATAAACGAAATACATGGATAATAAGAGAAGAATAGGATAGTCATCCACCACGAGCCCCAAAACTCAAAGTCATAATCTCAACATCATATCTCAAAGTCATAATCTCACAATCAGAGGGGATACCTCTTAGGCAACCAGATAATATGAGGGGTGTCCTCATGTATCAAAAGGGTGGAGTGATCAGCTCCCAGAAATGTGAAAGGCATGTATTGCACACAGTACCAGTCACCTCAAAGTCATAACTCAAAGTCATAGTTAAATCCACTAAACATACAAATCTAGGATTGCAATCCATACGCCCCCAAACTCAAAGTCATCTCAAAATCATAATCTCAAAGTCATAATGGCCATATCATAATATAAGAGGGACGGTGTGAGAAATCACTCACCCACACATGAGTCATGCCAGTGGTGCATCATAGACATGGCCAGGTTACCTTCCTGGCTAGGTAACATAAAATGGCTCGGGTATCAAACTAAGAGTCAGGTCTCAATGTCATATCAAGGTGCATCTCAAGGTCATAATTAGAAGGTATATCTCAAGGTCATATCAAAAGGTTCATGTCAAAAGGATCATGGCAAAGGTTTAAATCATAGCTCAACATCAATGCATAGGTGAAAAGACACCCTTACTAAAAAGGGTAGAGTATCCGTACCTTATGACGAAGCAAAACAGAAACAAGCACAGATTATGGAAAACGGCTCAAGGTCTCTCCTTCTTCACACCTAAAGGAGTAGAAGGAAATTACAATTCATTCTTAATTTATTTGCCTTTCCATTTTAGTAACTTTCTATTTTTAGCAGGTTTCCATGCTTAGCAAGTTTCCATAATTAGAAAGTTTCCTTATTTAGTAAGTTGCCATAATTAGCAATATTCAAAATATAACTTAAGTTAAGTCATTAATTAGGTTATTATGGAAATAACATTCATTTTAATAAGTTATACAAGTTCAAGGTTAAATATGACAAGTTTTCATAACTTAGGGTTCAAAATGTAATTATACCAAATATGAAGGTTTAAAATGAAAATATCATAAGTAGTTTATTATAATCCTTAAGTTATCCAAAATTACACATTTAGCCCTTTAGTTTATACCATTTACACTTTATACCCTTTAAGTTACATGATTTACAAATTAAACCCTTAATTTACATTTTCTAACTTTAATTATCAATAATTACACATTAGGCCTTTAAACCACCAAAATTACACATTATCCCCTGAATATAATTTATTACTCAAATCCACCTTAACTTTCCAGAAATTACATATTTAGTCCCTCTATTTAATTATTTTACAATTCGAATAACACTTTAATTAATTAACCAAAATAACCCTTTTAAATGAAACATTTACGCATGAGACCCTACTTTTATATTTTTCACAATATCTAGTAGGTCTAACATAATTTACAAAATTATCCCTTGGGCTTTAAAAATTACAAAACACCCCCTTCAATTTAAATTACACAATCGGTATACATTTTTATAACAAAATCAAAACCCTAACTTTCACCAATCATTAAATCATCATAACCACATCATTTATACACATTAATTTTCCAGATTTGATTATATAAACCCTAGGTCGATTAGGGTATTAGGGTTTCACAATTTTTCCTTTTATTTCTTTAATCCGGTTTTAACATAAATTCGACAAACATGATTTTAGGCCTCAAAAATTTGAAGGAACATTTTTGTGATGTTATATGATGATGATAGAAGCCACGAAAAATATAGAACCAGCCCAGAAAATTCGCATAGGTGATTTGTAGAATTAATTCGATTTTAGGGTTTTAAACACAATAATTTCCATACGATTTATATATGATGCATGGACTATTTTAGTCATTTTTCCCATGTTATATATGACCATTAGAAGTCTAGAAAAATACCAGATCGAATTTAGGACGAGTGGAAAAGGCTGAATGAATTTGTGTCACTCGGCTAGAAACTTTCGAACCAACTAAATCACCACGACCAAAGATGCGACCAAACCACCTTGTAATCATTTTTCACAGAGTGTACATGATGTGAGGATCATGAGAAAAATATAAAACGAATTTTATAGTAGTCGAATGAATTATTTGTGAATTTACCTTGCGATTTGATTTTAGAGACAAATAAATGGTTAACGATTGAAAAAGAGCTTCCCACAACCTATACCAATTTTTCTTGGCTTCCTTAGGACGTGTACAACACCATAAAAATGAGCTTGAACCTCCAGAAAATCGTATGAATGCTAGAGAGAATTGTTTGTGTGTTTTAGTTTTGTCGGCTAGGGTTTTGGAAAACAAAAATGGTATAACTAAGATAGGGGGAGAATGCCGTGTTTAGGGGGGGGGGGAATGGCCCATATTTTTGGTATAACACAAGATTAAATCAATTTCATTTATTTGATTATCATTTTCCTTAATTACATATTCTTAATAATTTTTAAAATGATTTTATAAGCACTTAATTAATTATTTAAGGATTTCGGTATACTAAGGGTATTTTGGTCATTTGTAACTTGTAAATATATAAATTGTAATAGCCAAAATTATTTGGTAGCATAACTTGTCCATTTCCTGAAGTTCGGGATTGATTCGGTACTTTATAAACCTTTTATTAAATTTTTAAATTCATAGGGGCATTTTTGTCTTTTACCATGCTTTCAAATTTTTGGGTTTTACAACTCTTCCCCTCTAACAGAAAAATTTCATCCTCGAAATTTGAAGTCGCAAAGTTAAACGAAGTCGTAGCAAGTTGCAAACGATCAACAAAACATTCTCAAGCTCGAGCAGGTTCTTCCAAAACAATTATTTTCTCGTGACTCAATCTTGCCGATCAAATAATTTTGGTTTTCTCAAAAAGACATAACGCTCAGGATTCACATCAAAAGAATGATATACTAAACGTAATGGATGATAAACGTATCTCATCAGAAGGGGTTCAGGGAAGATGTAGGATTGACGGATTTTCGTCCGTGGAATAGGAATAGTCAAATCAGATGAAAACGTATCGAATTGTAGCGAACATGGGAGTAGTATATGGGTTCAAAATCTTCGGATTTTCAATTAGTCTTGACTTCAGTATAACCTTTCATAGGTGTTCTCATAAACAAACAGGTTTTGCTCCTCAAAATCCAAAGCCTCAATCACTCATAGCAGGTCATAATGAAACATAATCAATGGATGCGAAACGTACATATAGCAAAATGTAGGAGTACTCTTTAATAGTAACAGATCGAATCAATACTGACAGAAAACAGACGGTAGAGAGTTCTACACAGAACCTAAGATTCTTATCGGGAGTACAAAGGTCAACAAACGCGTGTCGAGTTTCCAAACGCATCCAGTCGTATAACGATGAAAGCAGATTAAACGCATAGGTAGAATGAACCTAAAGTCTCACTAATCATGGATAATCCAACAGAGATCAACTTCTAAACTTCTTAGGTATCTCCCAAGATATCCTATGCTCACAACAAGTGCACGCTATATGATGTAAGTATTATCACGTTGGCCAGACGTCATAATACTGGCATCATATAAGTATGCCCTCATGATGGTCATACTTTATCTCAAATCGTAATCAAAACCACCTATCTTAATCCACCTAGTACTTCTACAGTCTCAGAGGTCAACAAAAACAATTGCCACAGTCAAGAGAGAAAACAAAACTATTCGCAAGAGTATCAAAATCCCAGATTGCCTAGCAGAAGTGAGGTACGCCGTCACCAGTATCATATCTTCCACAACTCGCCAAAATCTCTCAAACAAAGCTATCACCGAACATACGAAAAATAAACACGAACTGAAATGCTTCTAGGAAACTTAAATCATCAAGGATCTTATTAATCTTCAAGAACTTCGGCCTTCATAAAATCTAATCTTCCAAACATGAAGGGTCTGTTTCCCGATTCCGCTCATTCAACACCTCCAATCTCTTCAAGTCCTGTTAGTCTGTCTTCGTCTGTCCCTCAATCGGGAAATGAAACCAAGGTCGGAAACTTGTGTCTGGGTCGTCGAGCCTCCTGCAGTTCTTCTTGGAATGTGATGGAGCAACGTGGATTTCTGGCACGGTCTTTAAATCTCTCCATCATCCAGTCTGCTTCCGCTCTCAATTCATCTCAGTACAACTAAGATGAATAGGGAAGTGGGACTGCATGTCTTCATCAGCTCCAGGTTCGCCATCTTGACTAGAATTTCTTCTTCTGCATCGCCAACACTTCTGTCTTGTAAGGAATGTCTCCACTCTTCGGGGTAGTCTCCATTGTCGTCAACTCCAGGTCAGGCAAGGAACACCGTTGTCTCAAACAACATCAATCTCTCAAAATACACAAATGATCCTCAAATCTCTAACAAGGTGCAAAATGATTTTCATGTTCTTCCTCGTCTCCGAATGTACCATTAAGTCATACAATGACCATATGCCCAGTACTTATGAGAAAATATCATCTATCAAATTCACCAAGATCGTCAGAGCTTTAGCTAATACTATTAGCGTCATTAACCGTCATGGCAGTCGTTTACGAATACGGAAGGCGATTTCAAGAATAGTATCAATTCATCAGAAAGGAAACTTCGCGCTCTGAATTTAAACAAAACACATAATCGTTCCAGGGTGGAGGAATATTGGCTCCTACAGCAATACGGTTCAGCTTCCATACATATCTCCAGTCATCATTCATCTTTATCGCGAACAAAACTAAAACATGCCCAGAAGATACACTTAAGTAAACTCACTTCCTGGTCTTCGGTTGTTGCTCTTCCCGGTTGCTCCAGTCAATTAGTATGATCCGAAAGACATCTTCATTTAGTGACTAGAATCTCTCGGTATCATGTCAAATCTTACTTCATACTCCGGTGGAAAACTTGACGGTCCAACAGGGATTATGTTCAAGAAGTTCAGGGTGCCAAATAACGTTCAATACAAGGTTCATGTTCAGAAAACTCAAGGTGCCAAAAGGCTTCTACGATGAGGTTCATTTATTGGTGTACGAAATGGTTTCTAAGAAAACTTTATAACCGCAAACGTAACACACGAGTCTCCAGAGTAATAGTGATAGCAAAGGGTTTAACAATCAGAAATCGTAGTAGGGAGTTCAAAATTGTTGCAAACGTTAAAGGTGAGACATAGAAGGGTAGTTGTCAATATTTGACTGATCATTCCACAATTTCCTTGTCAGAATAAAATCGAAGTTAACTATTCAAAGAAAGACGGTTCGCAAATCAAAGCTATATCATTAGAAGTGAGGAAGAAAACATTCTTATACTCATGGTTACACACCACAAGACTTCTCATAAGGACAGAGATGGGTAAAACGAAATCAATAGTGTCGGAAACTTCATAGATACTTATCAAATAGCAAAACATATCCAGTACGTCATCGCCATAGAGGTTCTCGGAATGCCTGAAGAGGCGTCAAAGTGATTAACAAAAGAATCAGAGTGAAATGCGGGTCATTATCAAAATGATTAACAAAAGGGATTTGAAGATAAGGATCAAATAGTGTCAGGCCATTATTATGAAATTCTCAATGCCTTCAAGATTTAATCAGGTTCAAAACTTAGGTGGTGCAAAGCATAAGCTTTCACTTTCCAGAAGTGGTATCAACAGGATCTAACCAAAACCAAGGCACGAATCAGAGTGATACGGAAGCAATGATGCTTAAACAAATGCCTTATAGTCTACCCATTCCTCACCGGTCAAAACTTAGGTTCCTATGGGAAATCCTAAAGCAATTTTCAAAGGTTGACTTACGAGTGCCTACAGGGAAAGCTTAGTGGTCCTAACTTACACAGGTCAAGGGTAAATGTATTACGAAATCGCAACCTGTCTCTGATACCATAATTGTAACACCCCAACCCGACAAGGGTAAAGATGTCACAACAATGGTGACATATCAGAAACATACACAAGCATACATCTTCAATAATACAAAGGAAGTACAAAGGTTACAAGTGAAATACTGAAATTACAAGGTTACAATGCGACTACAAATTCTAACAATATAAGAACTTCTAATCATCTCTAAGCCAAAATAACTATCAAAGTCTTCTAAGTCCAAAAGTCTCTTCACTCATACCCAAACCCGTCGTCCTGCTTATTACCTGCCGCACACGAAAAGAAAACGTGCGGCTGAGCTTAAGAAGCTCAGTGAACAGATACATATACAAAGCAAAGAATAACGCAACAGAAATATAATATAGGCAATGGTAATGTCATAAGGTATAAACGAAATACATGGATAATAAGAGAAGAATAGGATAGTCATCCACCACGAGCCCCAAAACTCAAAGTCATAATCTCAACATCATATCTCAAAGTCATAATCTCACAATCAGAGGGGATACCTCTTAGGCAACCAGATAATATGAGGGGTGTCCTCATGTATCAAAAGGGTGGAGTGATCAGCTCCCAGAAATGTGAAAGGCATGTATTGCACACAGTACCAGTCACCTCAAAGTCATAACTCAAAGTCATAGTTAAATCCACTAAACATACAAATCTAGGATTGCAATCCATACGCCCCCAAACTCAAAGTCATCTCAAAATCATAATCTCAAAGTCATAATGGCTATATCATAATATAAGAGGGACGGTGTGAGAAATCACTCACCCACACATGAGTCATGCCAGTGGTGCATCACAGACATGGCCAGGTTACCTTCCTGGCTAGGTAACATAAAATGGCTCGGGTATCAAACTAAGAGTCAGGTCTCAATGTCATATCAAGGTGCATCTCAAGGTCATAATCAGAAGGTATATCTCAAGGTCATATCAAAAGGTTCATGTCAAAAGGATCATGGCAAAGGTTTAAATCATAGCTCAACATCAATGCATAGGTGAAAAGACACCCTTACTAAAAAGGGTAGAGTATCTGTACCTTATGACGAAGCAAAACAGAAACAAGCACAGATTATGGAAAACGGCTCAAGGTCTCTCCTTCTTCACACCTAAAGGAGTAGAAGGAAATTACAATTCATTCTTAATTTATTTGCCTTTCCATTTTAGTAACTTTCTATTTTTAGCAGGTTTCCATGCTTAGCAAGTTTCCATAATTAGAAAGTTTCCTTATTTAGTAAGTTGCCATAATTAGCAATATTCAAAATATAACTTAAGTTAAGTCATTAATTAGGTTATTATGGAAATAACATTCATTTTAATAAGTTATACAAGTTCAAGGTTAAATATGACAAGTTTTCATAACTTAGGGTTCAAAATGTAATTATACCAAATATGAAGGTTTAAAATGAAAATATCATAAGTAGTTCATTATAATCCTTAAGTTATCCAAAATTACACATTTAGCCCTTTAGTTTATACCATTTACACTTTATACCCTTTAAGTTACATGATTTACAAATTAAACCCTTAATTTACATTTTCTAACTTTAATTATCAATAATTACACATTAGGCCTTTAAACCACCAAAATTACACATTATCCCCTGAATATAATTTATTACTCAAATCCACCTTAACTTTCCAGAAATTACATATTTAGTCCCTCTATTTAATTATTTTACAATTCGAATAACACTTTAATTAATTAACCAAAATAACCCTTTTAAATGAAACATTTACGCATGAGACCCTACTTTTATATTTTTCACAATATCTAGTAGGTCTAACATAATTTACAAAATTATCCCTTGGGTTTTAAAAATTACAAAACACCCCCTTCAATTTAAATTACACAATCGGTATACATTTTTATAACAAAATCAAAACCCTAACTTTCACCAATCATTAAATCATCATAACCACATCATTTATACACATTAATTTTCCAGATTTGATTATATAAACCCTAGGTCGATTAGGGTATTAGGGTTTCACAATTTTTCCTTTTATTTCTTTAATCCGGTTTTAACATAAATTCGACAAACATGATTTTAGGCCTCAACAATTTGAAGGAACATTTTTGTGATGTTATATGATGATGATAGAAGCCACGAAAAATATAGAACCAGCCCAGAAAATTCGCATAGGTGATTTGTAGAATTAATTCGATTTTAGGGTTTTAAACACAATAATTTCCATATGATTTATATATGATGCATGGACTATTTTAGTCATTTTTCCCATATTATATATGACCATTAGAAGTCTAGAAAAATACCAGATTGAATTTAGGACGACTGGAAAAGGCTGAATGAATTTGTGTCACTCGGCTAGAAACTTTCGAACCAAATAAATCACCACGACCAAAGATGCGACCAAACCACCTTGTAATCATTTTTCACAGAGTGTACATGATGTGAGGATCATGAAAAAAATATAAAACGAATTTTATAGTAGTCGAATGAATTATTTGTGAATTTACCTTACGATTTGATTTTAGAGACAAATAAATGGTTAGCGATTGAAAAAGAGCTTCCCAAAACCTATACTAATTTTTCTTGGCTTCCTTAGGACGTGTACAAAACCAAAAAAATGAGCTTGAACCTCCAGAAAATCGTATGAATGCTAGAGAGAATTGTTTGTGTGTTTTAGTTTTGTCGGCTAGGGTTTTGGAAAACAAAAATGGTATAACTAAAATAGGGGGAGAATGCCGTGTTTAGGGGGGGGAAATGGCCCATATTTTTGGTATAACACGAGACTAAATCAATTTCATTTATTTGATTATCATTTTCCTTAATTACATATTCTTAATAATTTTTAAATTGATTTTATTAGCACTTAATTAATTATTTAAGGATTTTGGTATACTAAGGGTATTTTGGTCATTTGTAACTTGTAAATATATAAATTGTAATAGCCAAAATTATTTGGTAGCATAACTTGTCTATTTCCTGAAGTTCGGGATTGATTCGGTACTTTATAAACCTTTTATTAAATTTTTAAATTCATAGGGGCATTTTTGTCTTTTACCATGCTTTCAAATTTTTGGGTTTTACATCTGCTTTGGTGACTGTTCCTAAGACATCCACCAGTCAACCCCCTCCCATTGACAAAGGGAAGAAAATCATGGTGACTGAAACAAACCCTCCTCCTGAAGCACGCTTAGTCAAGGCTTCAACTGAAAGACGTGCAGATCCTGATGCACCGTTCTATGTTGATTTAGAGGATGGGAGAAGGGTCTATGGGACTCATGAACAACTAGCTAAAATCTTACACCAAGAAGATCTCAGGAAGGACCAAGAGAAAGAGCAGGAACTCAAACAGGTCTGTAATTTATGAGGTTGCCAAGGAGGAAATTAAGGAGTCTGATAAAGAAATTCAGGGAGATGAATTCATCAGGCTACAAGCCCAACTTCTTCAAGAACACAACAAACAAGCCAAACTTAAGGAAGAAAGGAGGCAGAGAATATATAAGAGGTACGTATGGCACATGACCAAAACCAAGGATGAAGGCACAATCACTGACATCACCATTCACAACACTAAACCTCTAAGCATAACAATTCATAGGGGGCCAAGAAAGTCTGAACATCTTTCAACAATCAAATTTTCAGACTATGGGTTAAGAGAATGGGATATGATGATGCCCATCCTGAGGAAGAAAACCTCAAGCAAGAATGCCCCAACCCTCATCAAGTCTCTAAGTGCTAAGTATGAGGAACTCTCAAAAGTGGCCAAAAGTCTTGGAATTGACCACGAGAGGGCACTTGCTTCTCAAGGACTGACTATCCCTGAACTTACTTAGAAGACCGGGAAGAAAAGAAAAGTTGTGGCTCTTGAACCTGAACAATACATAGCTGAACTTCACTGCAACAGGATTACTCCTCAGGAAGTCAAGTTCCATCCCAACCTGGTCATCAAGGAACCTGAGTATGGTATCTTCTTTGTGGATGAATTTGGTCAGGAAGCATTTCAGAGAGTCTCTGACATTGATAAAGTGGAAACGACAACACTCCTTGCCTACAAACTGATGGCGCTTAATATCAGGAGTCCTGATAATGAGGAGTTTGTCAGGCTGATGGATCAAATGATGAAGGAACGACCTGATAAAGAGGTGTTGATGTCAAAGAAGGCGAAACTTGAACTCATGGGTATCCTTCAGGAACCTTGAGTATTTTGTTTAGATGTTAGGACTTTGTAATAATATGAATAAAATGTTGGTCCATGTTTATGTTAGATCAGTGTCCTTAACTGTCTTTTAGTATATTCAGTATGAGAAGAAGCCTTTAGCTCACTCATACTGATCAAAACACTTAGGCATAATTTATATCCAAATAGGGGGAGATTGTCGGGTTCGTAAATACCCAATTATCTTAAACAGGATTTGAACACAAATTAAGCCAAGTGTTTATCAACCGAGAACAATTCAAGTCACTGAGTGAATAGTAACTCAGTGAGTCATCTTCAGGAAGCTTAAGGAGAATTCAAGAAGAAGGATTCACTCCTCAGGAAGGCGGGACTCCCTGAGTGTGACTTAAGCCAAAGAAGAAGATGATGGGTTCAGTGAGTACCGACAAGAGCTCACTGAACCCCTCAGTCTCCTCAACAAAAAATGTAATTGATGACTGAAGACTGAAGACCAAGCCTGAAGAATCTGAAGTCTGAAAGAAAGGCGGGACAAGGCGGGAAGAGTTTGAAAAGATAAGGAGTGGTCCTTATCAGAGCAAAGTCAAACTTTCCCTGAATGGCGTGAGAACAAGAACAGTGTTATCACTGACGCTCAGAAAGCAGTTTCAACCTTATCCCAAAATAGATTCTTGTAACTGTCAAAATACTGTTGTATTTTGACAGACTAGCTAGGTCATTCTTTTTGTACTTTTAGTCACGGGTTGTTCTTTTATACTTGTGTATAAATAGGATAGATGGGGAGAAAAGTGGAATAAGTTTTGTGCATTAAAAGCTTAGACTTTCACAAAACCACTTTTCTCTTCCAAAGAACAACACATCCCTGAGATAGCTCAGTGGGTCTTTTTGTTGTCACTCAAGAACAGCTTGAGTTTATTCCGCAAAACACTTGGGTAATAGATTCTTTGATTAATTTCTAATAAGAATTTAAACGTTGAAAAACCTTTGTTGTTTTTATCTTTACGTTATTACTTATTTGGTAAAATTAATCATTACATTATATCAGTCTTAGTACACGTTTAGGATAACTTTGTAGTTATTTCTATAAGTGTAACGGGAACAACAGTAATGATTTGTGATTCATGATTTGTAGATCGATTGGGTTTTCTTTTCGATTGCGAGTTTTCTTGATGATAGATCGACTTTTTGTGATTAGGATTTTTTTTTATGAGAGTTATTGGATCTGGGTTTTTTTTTTGTGAGAGAATAGATCGATTGTGTGAGAATAGATAAAGTTGTATCTGGTTTTATTTGTGTGGTGTTGGTTATGTTAGGTTTTGTGTGTGGATAAGATTTGTGTGGTGGGTGTGTGTTTTGTGGGGTTCAGGGAGGGTTTTGGTGTTTGTCAGTCACCAATAAATGTGTTTCTCCCCCTCAAAAATTGCTATATTAGTAGCAGTTTTTGAAGATCACATTTATTAATTTTTTGAAGATTGTTATCAGTAGTCAAGAAAGGATCTGGATCATAAGAGACATTCAATACTAACTTAAATGCTCTAAGTATCTAGTTAGTAAATGTCCGAGGTTGGTAACTGAATTCTTATTTAATATAAGAATATTTGTTCTTTTGCCTCTCTGGCTTCCACCTCTGGGCCCCCACATTCCCACTTGGCATTAAATGCCTCTCCAATCACATAACAGATATGTGATGACTCAACTCTGCAAATAACACTTTTGCAGAACTGCTCAACTGTTCACCTCGACTGTTGCGCCAAACCAGGAAAAGTGGAGTGGTGGCATTAAATGCGGATCCCAAAATGTTTTATTCAAAACGGTTTTCAAAAATTCTTTTTGATAAATAAAATCCGCTTAATGCCCAAATTACCCTCCACCTCACTTCCCTATAAATACCCCAAACAAAGAAAACACACACACAGTTTTTAGAAATCTTAATCAAATACTGCCCATTTTTCTCTCAAAACAAATATTGTGTGTGTGTTCTTAGCTTTTAGAAACCCATTCCATCTTTCAACCCAGACCTACCAAACGAAAAATGGCTTCTTCTAATGCTATCAAACTCGCCCCAAATTTGGAATACATAATGGAGGGCGTAGACCTTACCAAAAACAACGTGGTAGGAAATTTTGCCTACCCCCAAAAGTTTTGGGCGTACAGGAATGTGGTTAAGTATCTACAAAACTGCTTCCTTGATACGGCGTTTATAAAGACCCCCTCAGTCATATATCATGACTACCTGAGGGAATTTTGGTGCACTGCAGTGGCAACTAGCCCTGATGACACCAAAGAGTCCATAATCACATTCACTGTGATGAATGGGAGAAGGACCCTCTCCCTGGACTACTCAACTTTCATCAAGGCCACGGGCCTTAACTTCACTGAAAGTTTTGAGGCCAACCCCACTGACCAAGAGGTAAAGGCCGAACTGCTTTTACTTGGACCTCATGACCCTAAGAGGCCTGAGATGGCTGCAGGAGCTCTATTGGACAAAGCTCCAATAGTCAAAACTTGGTTCCACCCTGTCTAGAGGATTCTGATGACCTTTGTCATTCAGGTCCTTGGAGGCAATAAATCCTCCACGGACCAGTTGAATTCATCACAACAATTGATGGTATTCAGTCTCCTGGAGGGTAGAAAGACAAACATCGGAGGAATAATCTTCCGTGACCTCGTCGCCAAGCTCTCAGGAAAGTCTAGGCAAAGACACATGTCTTACCCTAGATTCATTTCCTGTGTGCTTCATGACCTACTTGGCCCTGACTATGTTAGGCCTGACGTTGAAGATTCAAAACCTGACGTCCTACACAAGGCCAACTATACTAGTGGCATCACTGAGGTACAACCAGTCAACCTGACCGACTATATGTTTGTAAGATATGACCATCTTGATTGTGTGCTTGATTCGGGTGGTCTTGGATCTTGAAAGATCAAGAAACCCATGGTAGATGAGTTAGGTGGAAGATGAAATAGAGAGAGAGTGGGTAACTCAAAAATCAGGAAAATTAGATTGATAGAAATGAGAGTTCCACCCTTCCCTTGTGTGGGAAGGGTTATATATATAGTTCCTATTATTGTGCCCCTAGTGGGCTGTGGAGTGAGCTGACAGTGGGGAAAGCCCCGACCCACTCCACAAATATACTTGACTACACTAATAATACTAATAGTACTAAACTAATATAAATAAGCCTACGAGCTATGTGAATGCTAAATAGATGCTCAGGGTGACCGAACCTTCATCTGAATATTTATATTTCTAACAATCTCCCCCTAAGGGAGGTCACCCCGGAAATAATAACTCGAATTCGAGCATTTTGTCTTCAGAACTTGTCTTCATAGCTCGTAGTCTTTGATTCTTCAATGTCATGAAACTTTGTGCATTCAGCAATGGACGTTTGATGACTTTTCCGTTGTCATGGATGATTTTAAGTGTTCTTTGAAAATATCATCCAGCATGTATCTTCTAGCCATCATTCAGTAGTATGTCTCCACGTGATGTGTAAATCTTTGAGCCGACATGCTCACACTATTTGGTGTCATGATCTTTAGCATCAGAGTTTGCAGAAGCCATGTTAAAGGTCTTTTAGGTTGATCATGACTTTGTCGAGTTACAATGATGATGTAGTGTGAACATGTGGTAGAGGATTGGCATCTTTTCTGTAATCTGCTACAACCGCAATCAGCTGCAACTTCAATCAGCTACAACCGCAAACAGCTGCAACAGCAATCAGCTACAATCACCAGATGTTCCTGCATACGACAGTTAGCAATAAAACATCCGGTACTTACAGGTTCGGACTTTGAGATTGTTAACAGCATAGTGTGAAAACTCTCTCTAATCCTTACCAAGACCGTTCCTAATCGAAAACCCACAGAGGGCTTTTTAAGATCGAACTGTAGCACATCAACGATTAGGTGAGTCGCTGGAGATCACTCCACGACTGTAGACCGTTTGAAACCGCCGCGATCACTAAGCGTAATCCACAGGAAATTACCGAAGTGACATGCTTTCAGGGCTGCTTGATGTTGACCCTGGCAGGAATTTCCATTCAATCATTGAGAATTACATTTGTAAATTCTCTCATAAATGTTCTGGCAGATTGCTAAGATCTGCGTAGGACTCATGAGTTTACACCTGGTGTCCTCAATGTTGAACAACCAGTGTAGAAATAGTTTGTGTCCCTAAGAGATCTTTTTATGCATCTCGTGGCTCTAGACTCAATAGTGCGTTTTGATTTAGTGAGCGGAGGCTGGAGAGAACTGCCACCTTTTCAATATCATCTAACTCGGAGTGAGAGAGACGATAGAAATGTATTGAACTCCGTGACAATTGAAACAAGAATCCTTTGAGGGACCTTGAGTGGCTAGGGAGGGTTGTGCAGCGTATCACTGGGTCCATGATACTTTGTCTTCAATGCCAGCAATCAACTAAGTGATTCTGACAGCATATGTATTGACCCGGTTTCTGCCTAAGTTGTAAGGAGGGCTATTTCTTTTCACCCTTTCTCACTTCATTTCTTTTTAATTCTTCAACCCCTTCAGTGCTTACCGAGACTTCATTACTAGAACCTTGTTGGGTTTGTTCCAGTACTAGCTCCATCTCAGTCGGCACTTTTCCCTTATCCACTTTTCTCCTTTTTTTTTTTTTTTAATCATACCTAAGGACTTCTACACTAACTAGTGGATTGTCCCTGGGTAGATCCCTCCGGCTCTGGCGGGATCGTGGGAACTTGAGCCTAACCTAACCATCCTTATAACTCCATACATTAATTAAAATGGTCGGTCTTTGGTGTACTTCCACGATTTCCATAAACCAAATCTTTGAAAAATCTCTCAAAGTGTTCTTGATTCTGAAACACATTTTTTGCAAACACTTGAGAGTTTTATATTTTTCAAATGCTCCCCCTCAACATGTTCTCGAATAATTGTTTTATAAATTTGCACATGTCAGGTGAAGCTCACACTTTTGAATTGATTGATTTTCCAAGAACATGATCATCGCGAGACACGCTTACATCACTAGTGAACTAGCTTGAAATTATTACCCGTCCAGATCATATTCAAGGAAAATCGCTCGAAATCGGTACATTCTACTCAGACACGTCCTTTGCGAGACACGCTTACATCACCAGATAAACTGGCTTGAAATTATTACCCGTCCAGGACATGTCCTTTCGACTACTGACTTTAGCTATCGTCAATTCATTGGTGAAGTCTGAGCCTTGCCCACATAAGATGCATGCCAAATCCTTTGCTCCCCCTCAATAAGTGCATTGGTATACAAAAGAGTTTAGCACTTACTGGAGAGCTTACTTTCACATCCAAAACATTTTGCTCCCCCTCAATATGTGCATTGATATATAAAATGGTTTAACACATACGGGAGAGCTTGCATTTATGTTCAAATCATCACATTTTATCAGATTTCATATTTAAATCACATTCTCTCCCCCGATCAAAAATTTCAAACCATTTGAGATTTGTGATCCCAATTGATTTAAATAAGTTAGAAAAATGTGAGAGAAAATGTGTCTGACTTAATGTTTTCTGATAATGGAACATACTATGCTCCCCCTTAATCTAAGAGGGAGATTCACTGCTTCTAATTTTGCACAAAGTGATAGTTAATGACACGAATGATATTGACCTTTTTGCACAGATGATGTGATCATCCGCTTCTCTGAAGGAGTCATTGGTCAACATCGATTATCCATCCACCCACAAGAACGTCCAAGTATTGTAGATCCCCACTTGGCGAGATCGGAACAAATATTGCTTTGTTTCACTGAAGATGGTGGTGGTGATGACGGTGTTGTTGTTGTTGTTGTTGCTGCCGATGTTGTTGTCGTGGTGAATTCCGAGCCAATCAATAGAGTTTGAACGTCTGATCAAATGGTTAGAATGGGAACTGGTACATTCATTTTGGCTATGGAATCTGCATAAGAATATCAACACAGATATACATACATACAGATACACTATTCCTAAATAGCTACCCTTCAGCAGCTTGCCACATTATAATACCAAGTTCATCTTATAATCAAACCACAGTCAGGAAATACGTCAAACTACTATTTAGCATGAAGAGCAATCAGCAATCATGAACATGGCAATTCACTCATATTTCATCATTCAATTCAGGATCTTAGGACCAAGATTCTAACACGATAGATATATACCTAGGGATATCCTGAGAACATATGCACTATTTCAACAACAATTAAGCAGCAATCGACTAACAAGAGTCAAACAACAGTTGAAATTCATTCATTCAGATCATACAAATGTCATAGGAGTATTCAAGAACATCAAACACAACTGGTTTTCTTACTTCTTTTAGGTTTTGAGTCTTAAAGTACTTAGGGGATTAAACGAGGATTCCAAAGTAACACAAATGAGCCTTCTAGATACATAAAGCTAGGAAACTATAAGCAAGTTGCACATAATGTCCTAAACTTTCTAGCAATTAACACATTTGGCCATTTGATAAAAAATTTAGCAATCTCCTCTTCAACTAATACCCTATTAACTACAAAACCTTTTCAAAGAGTTATGAATTTATCAAGAAACCCGTTTGATGATATAAAATTTGAATTCACTCTCCCCCTCAATCAATGACCTAGTTAAAGATTTGTAGTCGTTGATTGAGTGACAAATTATATGCATAATCCAAGAATAAACAAATTCCATACAACACAAAATCACCAAGTGTCTTACAAATAATTTTTAGAAGAATCATTGAATGAAAACTATTTGTACGCAAAGAAGATTTCTCTTCCTTTACCAGAAATGATGCACTGAAACGTACATCAGATCGAAGAAACATGGATATAAAGTAATCCATGCCCAGGTGAACATCACCCAGTTGGAGGAACAGCCGTCTTTTTGGCGATGTGCTTTCCCCAGTATGAAGCGCGGGTTGCTATCTAAAGTAATAGCAAGCCATTTAGACATGTTTTAACCATCCATTTTAACTTCTGCTCGAGCTTCATTTAAAGACCCGTGCCATTATTGAATGACATTTCTAAGTCCGTAAATGTTATCGATAAACAGAAGACATGCCTAGGTGAAACTATTTTTGGTCTTTTCTATTTTTTTTAATTTTTATGGTTTTTTTTGGTTTTACGTTTCTCTATTTACAATTAGCAAGATTTCTATATATATCTATTTACAAAAAGGTATAAGATATGAAAAATAATGTAAGAAGCAAAATATATACAAGGATACGAACCGAAAACCATTACTCCTCAGCATCCTGAATCTTTTCCCCTTCCGTCATTTAACTTGCTGAAGAGTAACAAGAGCACATTAAATCAGGGATTGATTCAGGCTTTTCACTCTCCCCTAATTAGTGCTCTCCCCCAATTTGACAACCTTTCTGATGAACACCCATAATAGAAAGAAGACTCTGGATGAACGCCCATAATATGAAGAAGTCTTTTGATAACCAAACGCATGCCGTCTTAAGTCTTCTAACACACCCGTCCTTGAGTAACGCCATCAAAAACCTTAGGCATCTTTTCAATAGTTTAAGTTGAGCCTCAACTGAAATCTAGCTTAACCCCACAACTCATCAAACAAGAACTGTCATGAGGTTAAGCTAAACCACAGATTTAAGCCCAGTAACAACTTGATTTCAGCTTAACCTCACAACTCATCAAACAAGAACTGTCATGAGATTAGGTTAAAATCAAGTTGGACCTAACCTTAAACTACAGAACAACTTGAACCTAACTTAACTCCACAACTCATCAAACAAGAACTGTCATGGGATTAAGTTAAATATCAAGTTGTAAGAAAAGAGCTCAACATTTTTGAATGTAGAGAAGACTGTAGACTCGACCTTCTTCAAGATTGCCCAATGTGGAGGAACAGAATACCAATCATCTTCATCTCACCAAATGCCTTCTAGTAATCTTACATGTAACCCATCAACCCGCAGCGTGCACATGAGACGATAACACACAGCAGAGAATGAAGAATAGACTGACGACTCGACCTTCTTCAGTCTTTGGTATAACACCAAAGTAACAAGTTGAACCATTGATCATCTATAGTATGTATCCTCTTGGATATTAAGCCCTGATCACGTGAACCTGTTGTGCGTCCTTGATGTACACATTCTCTCTCCCCTGATGGTTACGATTAATCAGCCCATGACGTAAAAGCGAAACGATAATACCAAGATAACAAGTTGAACCACTGATCATCTCTGCGGTTATTAATACCGGAATAACTTCAACTCGGAAGCAGTATAAAGCCCGATCACGTGAACCTGTTGTGCGTCCTTGGTGTACACATTTCTCTCCCCCATGATGGTTACGATTAATCGGAATCATCATCATGATGTGTACATGTGGCCTGATGATGAATACATGAAGCATTGACTAGAAACCCTTTGTTGCTAATTGTACCAACCCGTGAGACTATGTCGATTAGCATTCCATGACCATGTTCTTCAACACCTTGATAGACGGAAGAAGTAGTGTTGGAGAAACATGGTTTGCACGACTCCTGAACTGACGTATTCAGGAGTCGTATGACCATTTCTCAATCATCAATCAACATGTAGAATAATATTCACCCTTTCCCCCCCTCAAAAATTGCATATGCCTGCCAACTGCAATTTTTGATGATTGAACTAGTGAATATTAATACCATCAACGGTAAGTAGCTCCGCTTGACGATTCTTGAAGATTGACATGTTGTTTATTCACCCTTCCCCCCCCCCCCCTCAAAAATTGCATATGCCTGCCAACTGCAATTTTTGGTAGAACAAGTGAATAAGAATATACTCCTATATGCACCGATCCACTTGAAGACTGAATAAGCACGGAAAGAGCATAACAACTTGTTGATGAGAATGGCCATAAATAAGAAGATTCCTCTTCTTTTGAAGATAAAGTGCACTCAAGCGTACACTTTTCTTTTCTTGATGAACGAGGCCTGCACTGATGTGTACAGACATCATTATGTTGAAGAGCGAGGCATGTACTGACGTGTATAGACGTCATAATGTTGAAGAGTGAGGCCTGCACTGACATGTACAGACGTCATAACTCTCTCTTTACTACTTCTCTCATCTAACTCGTTACCAACCCCATTATCATTTTGTCGGCTTGATGTAGTGACCACTGATGGAGAAAAACCCAATATGATGAACTTGAGACTGAAGTAATATAACCTGAACTTGTGACTTAAACTTGTACTAATGCGTGATAAAGAGCGGTGTAGAGACATCGTGCAACATCGAATCCCTAAGTACTCTATACTCTTCAACCAACCAACCATCAAGTATAAGACGTACATCACCTTCTTGGATATCCACAACTTCGTGTGACACTGAGCACTACAACGTGACTCCTTAAAGTGATAGTTATTTTGCAATAGAGAGAAAGAAAAAATAACTAGATATCCAAGTCCTCGTCATTGTAAATGTCGAAAGCTCGAACAAGGATCTCGAAGAATCTTCATCCAACCTCCCCGATGTCTTCAGATACTAAGTACACGCATCCATGAAATTTCACTTCTGCCTCAAATAATTAATACTGAACAAACGCCGTAGTCACATCTTGTCGATTAAATGCCCCCGATCCAGCCATTTGTGATGTTATAGCTGAACTTTGATAATGGTTTTAACCCGATCATGGTCAAGAGCGCATAGCCCATCATCACGGAATTTTACAAATCTATGGTTTAAACCGAGAAATAAGTTCTTTCGCGGGATTTTACAAAACCAAGAAGAAACCGTGCGACAGTAACAGATTGGATGTGGCATGACAGATTCATTTTTGGTGAATATCAGTTTGGGTTAGGAACATCCCGTGAGAATTACTGAGCGCATCACAACTTTGAAAAATTTCGTCCAACTAACCAACCTCGAACACAAACAACTAATTGTGACCACTTGATGAAGGAAACCCAATATACCAATACTGCGAATGAAGTAGAGTTACTCGAATTTGTAACCTAAGCTTGCACTGTTGTTGGAAGAACGGTGTAAAGTCTCTAAGTACTTAATGTTATCCTGACAAAGTATGAGACTTTCATCACCTCTTGCAATTATCCACAACGTCTTCTACGTGTGACACTGAGTACTACAATGTATCTCCTTTAAGTGATAGTTTACCAGGTCTTCAACCATCCACCCCGACTTCTGGAAACTAGATAACCCAAGTCTTCAACTTAAAATTTGAAGCACGAGCAAGTTATCCTTGAAGATCATGCATCCAACCAACCCCGACTTCAAGATGAACTAAGTAGACGCCTTCGTGAAATTCAACTTCAATCTCAAACAAGGAATACCAAATTAACTTCGTGATCATTTTGTGTGGTTGAATAGTCAAAGGGGAAAGAAACATGCGCAAATTCTTAGCAGTGCCCATGAATCATAGTCAGTCCAATCAAACATAGCTGTCTAACCCAGCTGCTTGGATGTTATCAGGTGTAGTGCATGGAATAGTTGTCGTACTGTGTACAGGATTTTACAGTTCTTGAGATTTAACCGATAAATAAATTCAAGAACAAACTGCACAACAGTAAGTATCAAACCGCTGAAATCTTAGGAAAATCGCTAAGAGCCAACCCGCTGAAAGCTAAACCACTGAAACTGGAACCACCATTCAAACCGCCGGAGACTGAACCACTGAATCCAGAATCGCTACGATCTGACCCGCTGTAACCGGAACTGCTAAGATTCACACTGCTGGAGACGGAACCGCTAGGAAACTTGTGCTAATTCTCCCCCTCAAAAAGGACATGAAATGACCTTTTTGCCAAAGCTGAGAGTCCGTGATGTTTGTGAATTTGTCAGGCACAATACATGGAATGAGACACATAAAACTACTGCAACGAAGATGGTGATTAAGACTCTCTTGTAGTAACCCCTTGCTAGACTCCTCATCAATGATTTGGTAGATTAATAATTCATTGAAGCTCGTAATATGCCAAAACCGCTTGATGAAATGTGTTTAACTTTAGAGTGAGTAAAAGGTTAAAACACGTCTCCAAACAAATCACCTCTTGTTTTTAAGTCTGACCACCTCTTGAGAAGATCTTGTACTACAATCCTATTAGAAGCTTGAGAAACAACAATCACTTGATGAAGCTTGATAAAGAACAAGTCCGCGACTTAAACTTGCACTAAATTGTGATTTAGAACCTATACTGAGCACAACAACGTAACTCCTTTAAATATAGGTAGTGATATATACCCAACCTTCCATCCTTTATTGTATATATCTTGAACATCCAAGTCTAATCACCTTAATCACCTTAAATTGCAAATTGTGATTTAGAACCTATATTGAGCACAACAACGTAACTCCTTTAAACATAGGTAGTGATATATACCCAACCTTCCATCCTTTATTGTATATATCCACTTCTTGAACATCCAGGTCTAATCACCTTAAATACGCTCGAGCAAGGGTCATCAAACATCGTGCATCCATCCACCCCGAGATGTTTGTGACACTAAGTACACCAACCCGTGAATTAACAAACCAACCAAGTCACCATAATTTCCCAATTCCGGCCGATCTCGAAGCACAAACTTATCCCGAAAAAATGGTCACACCCCGTAAGTTTTATTAAGTCTAAATGCAAGTCCGGCCTACTTGTCCAAAATTAATTTCACGGGATTTTACAGCTCTTGAGATTTAAACCGAGAAATCGAATCTTTCGCGGGATTTTCTAAAATCATCAAGAGAAACCGTGAAATCAACACGAATACCAAAGAGTGACGTGCAATACCAATCTTCGAAATTCAAGTCACAAAAGTCAAATCACTACTTGATCAAATCGCAACAAGTCAAGTCACCAATTGTCAATTTGCAACAAGTCAGATTGCAATCAACCAAATCACAATTAGTCAAATTGCAAGTGTCAACTCGCAACGTCATATTGCAACTGGTCAAATCACAATCAGTCAAGTCGCAACAAGTCAAGTAGCAGCTTGTCAATTTGCAATTAACCAAATAGCAATTTGTCAACTATAACTCATATTGCAAAGATTATATCGTATGCTCACTCAAATCGTAGGCACCAATAGGACAGTGTTGCCAAATCCACTACTCTGAAATCAAGATGACCTTCATATACCCAATGATATTCTTCCCAATCAAGTCGATGGACAATTCGTCCATGTGATAAAAAAAACTTAACCAACATTCGTCCTTGTGTTGAAAGTCTAATAATCAGCCCAAAGACAAAAAATTCGAAAATGTCATTTGTGGTTCAATAATATTGCCGATTAACACTGAACGTAGCCCAAATATGTGTCACCAATTCATCTTTGAGTCCACACCAAACCCAATGTGCTGTTTGGCCCTAAATTCTTAACAAGCCCAGTCAAAATCATAACAAGCCCAGATAATTACACGGTTATTGTACCACAACCCTAAAAAACCAGATATAAGACACCACATTATACAACTCTTAACCCTAATCACAATTTAATCCGCCCCCTTTCACTCCAACTTCACAGTCACCAAACTCATCTCAAACCTTATTCAAACAAATCATCCGCCTCTCACTTTCACTATCATCGATCCTCCCAACAGTCAATTCTCATCTCCATCTCCATCTCACTGATGTTCTGATCTCAAACCCATCAATACTATTCTCATCCGATCATCACAACCACATATCCTCGCCGTATATTACATAAACCCAACGCAAGAAGACTTAAGCAATCCTTTTCATTTGCATATCAACAATGGCTACAAAGATTTCGAAGAGGTCTCGGGTAAGTTCTTTGTTGTGATTTTCATTTAAACCGAATAAAAGAAACGATATAACACTCTTGTTATATTTCGTTCTTTATATTTTGGATATTGAGAACAAGATAAATGATGATGTTCTTTCTTTCGAATGATCGCCCTTTAGAGGATTGATGATACTTTGAGTTACACGAAAGAAAGAAACTGAGATCGAATGTTTCATATTCAGTTCGAGTCTTAACGAAACAAGAAAAGAAAATAACATAATTGTTATATTCTTTATCTTACTGGTTTCAGATATTTAAAGCGAAACATAGTCATCAAATTAAATCTGTGAGGATGAATTTCTTTCGATAGAGTGACCTTTGAGGTCTGTGCACATTTGTGACCTCGAGAGAAAAGAAATCTGAGATGAATAAGTAATTGCTTTTCAGTTCAAGTCTTGAACTCAAGAGATCTGTGATGATGTTGGTATACTCGTGTATGAATGTGTTAGTCGTTCTGAAAATCTCATAAGAGATATGAGTGAAAAGCCAATCTGAGGTCTTATGTTGACTTTCCTTTCTGTTTATGAACAAACAAACGAGAAGCAAAATAACACATTTGTTGTTGATGGGATTAGGTTGTGTCGTTTTTGTTTATTAAGGATGCTGTTGTTGGACGGTATGACACATTAAATATCTTTTCGAGTCAAGTACTGAGAGTTGGGTATGTTCGGTTGTAATTGGTTTGTGTTTGGATATATGTTAGCAGTTAGCAGCTGGTTTGATTAGTTTTGGCACTATGTTCGTAGTCATTGTCACTAATTCTGCTTCATCTCCTTTTCTTTCCCACAGTCAATAAACCGCCAGTCAATAAACCGCCACAGTCAATAAACCGCCAGTCAATAAACCGCCGGTCAATAAACCGCCAGTCAATAAACCGCTAGGACAAGTCAAACTGCTATTGACTAGTCAAACAGTCAAACCGCTGGAGCATCAAGCCAAACTAGTCACTTTCAGTACTTTTGTCTTCTTTCCGGTTTTGGTTAAGCTCCACAAACCACTGGCGCAGCAAGTTGGTCCCTTTCACCATTTTGTTTTCTATCCCGATTTAGCTACTATCCAAACAACCTACCAAAATAACACAGAACCGCTGCCAATAACACATAAGCAGTGACAAACCGCTACAGGTACACGAAAAAACTGTCTCTTTCATTCAGTTTGTCTTTTTCCCATTTTGGTTATAATCCAAACTGCAATCCATAGACCAGACAAACCGCTGTCAAGAAATATTACAAGCCGCTACCAAGAACACCATGAACCACTCGACAGTAAGCTTTTTGATGTAAACTTTTGAACCAACAAATCTGGATCATAAAACATGTGTAAAAAAGGCCCACATGAAAACAAATCTGGATCTTAAAACATGTTATCAACGAATGAGACAGGAAGCCGCATAATGAACAACCAATAGCCAAAAAAAAAATGTTAAACGACCCAAAGAAAATATTAGCACCGAAAGATATATACCAAGCATACTTTCAAGACACACCTTTTATCATTCAATCAAAAGTCACACGTTAACACAGTGGACAACTAAGGCCCAAACTCAGTGTATAACCAAATTCGCTTAAACTTCATCACCATGTAAACGCAGTGAGTAGATCAAACAATAAGAAGTAAGTGAAACAGTTTTGAGCAGAATGATTCGAACCAAAAAAAATGAAACCAACACACAATCAAACCGAACCTAACCATGGCTCTTGATACCAATTGTAAGATATGACCATCTTGATTGTGTGCTTGATTCGGGTGGTCTTGGATCTTGAAAGATCAAGAAACCCATGGTAGATGAGTTAGGTGGAAGATGAAATAGAGAGAGAGTGGGTAACTCAAAAATCAGGAAAATTAGATTGATAGAAATGAGAGTTCCACCCTTCCCTTGTGTGGGAAGGGTTATATATATAGTTCCTAATATTGTGCCCCTAGTGGGCTGTGGAGTGAGCTGACAGTGGGGAAAGCCCCGACCCACTCCACAAATATACTTGACCACACTAATAATACTAATAATACTAATAGTACTAAACTAATATAAATAAGCCTACGAGCTATGTGAATGCTAAATAGATGCTCAGGGTGCCGAAACTTCATCTGAATATTTATATTTCTAACAATGTTGGTAATAAATCAGGGTGCAAATGCTGCTTCACCAGTTCCTTCTCCTACAAAGAAGGAGAAGAAGAAAAAAAGGGGTGCGTCCAGTATGGTGGTTAGACCTAAACCACTCGCCACTGAGACAACTGCCCCAAGCAACCTTAAACAAGGGGAAACAATGGCTAAGACCTCAGAGACACCCATCATTGAGACCCTCTTGACCCTAAAACAAACGCCAATGGAGGTCACTGATAAATCATCCTCAGTGTCCTCAGGCAAACCCTAATTTCCTCATGGCTCTACTGACATACACCAGTCAGTGGAGTCAGGAACCTCTACCCACTCACATCCCGATGAAGGCACTGATAAATCACAATCAGAGCCTGAGGGAGTAAAGGGTCCTGAATCCTCGATTGGGCAGTACTACTCAACTGAGAAGGGGACCCACACCCAATCACATCCCGTTAACGTCCCTGAGAAATCACACTCAGGGTCTCAGGGAGTCAAGGACCCTAAATTCCCAAAAGGGCAGTACAACCCTGATGGGAAGGGGGTCCATCAATCATCACAAACAGTGCCTCGTCATAGTTCTGAAAAATACCCATCAGGACTTGAAGGCGCTAAGGGGGACAAAGACTCAGAGGGATTAAAACCACTCGCTGATACGAAACCCATAACCCCCTCAGGCGGATCCCTTCTCTTGGAAACTGACCCCAAAAGCCAGGCTGAGCAATCATTTATTATGGCTAGCCAGGCTGATAAAACCCAATCAGTTATTATGGCAGGGTCAGGACCTGGCCAAAATCAAGGCAATTCTTCTTATGAAAAGGAGCCGGGTCACCAGTTGCAGATTCAGTCGATGGCGGATCTTCAGGCTGTTCTTATGTCTGATGAAGAGCTCAGTATTGAGAGTGAGGAAGAAGTATATGAGGCAGGTGATGATATGGAGACTGATGCTCAACCCACTGAACAATCGCATCAGTCTTCTCCACATGGTGAAGAAACAGAGTCTCAGGCTGATCATTCTTCAGACTCTGAATCATCCTGCCCTCCAGAACTCATGAAGTATGACAACATTCTTCCTCTCACTGAAAGACAATTAGTCAAGTTCCTACAAAAGGCCAACAATGCTCTCTTTACTGGGCTAACTGAAGAAATTTTTGACCAACACTGTGAAGCTGCTGGTCATTATGTCAATCTGAAGGAATCAGTGGAATCCTATCATGATGATGTTAATGAGCACAAGTCATCAATCTCCTTCTCCCTGACAAATCTTGATGAGAACCTTAAACTGTTCAACGCTGCTCTCTCCAACATAACTAAGAGTGTTGTAACTATTCAAGAGTCGGTGAAAGATGACCCTGAGCTTAACAGAAAAATTCTTCAGGCTTATGAGACCTACCAACAATAGTCTACTCAGTTGACTGAGCTGGTAAACATGCTGACATCCTCCAATCTTCAGAGACTCAGCTCTATAGTGGACTCCATCAAGTCTTCCTTGGGTCTTATGGAGTCACACTTGGCATCTTGGGCTACATCTTCTTCTTCCTTGGCTTGGAATCTTGGGCCAAGGATGACAGTAATAGAGGCATCTCAGGCTTCTCTTGAGGCCAAGGTCTCAACTCTTCAGCAGGACACCTCAGACATCAAATCGATGATGACTGAGATTTATCAAGCCTTCAAAGGTCAGGCTGCTCCCTCTACTTCAGTGAGCGCTCCAACTCTTGCTCTCACCATGACTCAAGCAACAGTTGAGGGGGAGAAGGTTACTGAAGAACAACCTGAACAACCTCCTTCTCACACTGAGGGGGAGATTCCTGAGACAACCCCATCTTCATCTCACCAAGACAAAGGCAAAGGCATTCTCACAACCACTGAGCCTGAGCCTACAATCTTGGTGCCTGCTTCCTCTGAAAGAAGGCCAGACCCTGATGAGCCAGTCAGGGTCCCTTATGAAATAAATGGAGTTATGTATCACCTCACTGAGGAACAAATTACGGCTCATTTAGAAAAGGAAGAAGGGTTGAAGAAAGCTGCTGAAGAAGAAAGGCAAAACAAGTCTGCCCTCATTCAGGTTGTCACAGAAGAGGCTGAGAAGATTGGTCTTGAGCCAAAAGAACTTGCTGGAAGAAAGGGTGGTGAGAGCTTTGTAAAAGCTCAGGATGCTGAAATGTCGGCTCTCAGGAAGAAAAGAGAAGAAAGGCTGAAAAGGACTGAGGAGATAAGACAAAATAGAATTGAGAAGTACCAATGGGTCATGACAAGCAGACTGAGACCTGAACCCATTACTGATGTAAAGATTCATCAGAACACCAAGCCTGCTGTCATCACTGTTTTCAGAGGTCCTGATAAGAGGAACTTTGAAATTCATGAGCCCTTTAGGTTCGCTGACTTTGGGATCACTGAATTGGATGAACTAGGTCCAATCATATTCAAGAAGTCAAATGTTGCTGTCAGAGAACTAATGAAGTCCCTAAAGGTTAGATATGAAAAGCTGAATGCAACACCAGAAGAACTTGGTATTCCCTCACTTCTCCCTGCTCCAGTCAGTCAGCCTGCCCCCTCTCAGACCTCTAGAAGAAAGAGGAAGATAATTGGATCTGAGCCTGAGATCAGAGTCCCTGGCCTTGAATACAACAGAGCCCTCCCTGAAGGAGTTACATTCGTGAACAACAAGGTCATAGAACAACCTGAGAGAGGGATATTCTTCACTGATGAGTTTGGAGATCCAGCTTTCCAAAGATGGAGTGATATTGATCGGGCAGGAATTAAAGCCATGCTTGGCTTTCTCATGATGGCCTCACCAATCCAGATTCCGGAAAATGTGAGGTTCTTCCAAGACCTGAGAATCAAGATTCAACTTCATCCTGATCAACATGAGCTGGAATCCAAGAGACCCAAGCTTGAAGCCCTTGGATACAAACTGGACTGAGAATCTGCAACACCTCTATCATGTACATTTAGTAGTTAGGACCCTTGTAATGAAATTAATAAAATGATGTTCCTTTGTTTTGTTATTTCAGTGTCCTTATTTACTTTCTAGTACATTCAGTATGAGCAGAAGTCATTAGCTCACTCATAACTGATCAAAAACACTTAAGCATAATTTATATCCAAATAGGGGGAGATTGTTGGGTCCCTCAGTACCCAAGGATCATTAAAACAAGATTTGAATACAAATTACGCTAAGTGTTAATCAACCAAAAACACAATTAGGTCACTGAGTGAACAGTCACTCAGTGAGTTACCTTCAAGAAGTTCAGGACGAATCTAAGAAGAAAGATTCACCACACAGAGAGGCGGTACTCCCTGAAGTGTTACTTGAGCCAAAGAAGAAGGTAATGGAATCAGTGAGCGTTAGACAAGAGCTCACTGAACCCCAGTCTCCTCAACAACAATAACTGAAGACTGAAGACTGAAGGCGAATGACTGGAGAACCATGTAGCCTGAAAGAAAGGCTGGATTGAGCGGGAAGGTTTAAAGAAGATAAGTACAAGTCTTATCGGGGTCAGAACAAACCGTCCCTCAAGTGGCTAAAAGTCGAAGAAGTGTCAGGTCTGACACTCGAAGACTTTTTGGCTCAATCCTATTGGTTCTTGGAAATGACAACTACTGTTGTAGTTGTCAAACACGCTTCCAATTTGTTTATGTAGTTTTAATCTTCAGTACTCTTAACATGTTTGCCTATAAATAGCAAACAGATAGAGAAAAGTGGGTTAGGTATTTTGTGCAATTAAAGCTTAGACTTTCACAATACCCCTTTTCTCCTACAAAGAGTAACGTATCCCTGAGATAGCTCAGTGGGTCGAATTGTTACCACTTAAAGCATTGCTTAAGTTTAGATAGGAGACACCATACCTTGTCTATTCATTCCCAAGTGTTTGTTCCGCAAAACACTTGGGTAATAGATTCTTTGATTCATTTCTAATAAGAATTTAAACGTTGAAAATACTTGTGTATTTTTATATTTACGTTTCATTAACTGTTAGAATTAATCAATACATTATATTAGTCATAAACACAAATAGATTAACTTTCTAGTTAACTCTAAGCGTGTTAAGGGAACAACAGTATTTAGTCACATACAATTAAGCAAAAAGTGGTCAAAAGTGTTAATAAGTGTGACCATATGCTGTTTAAAGTGAAGAAATGTATATTTTGTGTGACTATTGACCATCCAATGGCCACTTGAATTTTATGTTTGTGTGGCCTTTTGTAATATTTAGTCACACAAAGCATGTTTGTTTTGGGTATTTAGTCACATACAATTAAGCATAAAGTGACCAAAAGTGTTAATAAGTGTGACCAAATGCTGTTTAAAGTGAAGAAATGTGTATTTTGCGTGACTATTGTTCATCTAATGGTCACATGAATTTTTAGTTTGTGTGGCATTTTGCAATATTTAGTCACACATCGAATTAAACAAAGAGTGACCAATAATGTTGATAAGCGTGACCATATTATGTGACTGCATCTTTTAGTCACAGGATTACTACCGCTATCACTAAGTTAGTACTGTTGGAGCAGAGTTGCTACTGCTAGTACTAAGTTAGTCCTGCTGAAGCAGAGTTACTACTGCTAGTACTATGCTAGTGCTGCTGGAATGAGTATATACATATATATAACATAATTAAAAACAACAAGAAATTTCAAATTGAATTAAACTCGAATGTATATAACTGAACAGAATATACAATTGTAATGTCGTACTTAATTAATCAAATTCTCAAGTACCATAATCTAAAGACTTTTGAATCTTCTGCGGCTTAGCAGCTTGGTGCTTTAAGTCGTTAACAGATACATACATTTTCTTCTATGGTACTAGTGGTACACATTTAGTCACAGGGTTTGTTGGTGTAACCTGTAGTAAACAAAAGACGCTTCTATCAAACATTGAATTAAATATGAAGAATTATATATATGTAGGTTGAAAAAACACATGTATGTACCTCCTCTTCAAAAATAACTTGATCCTTTGGCCATGCAACGAAACTACCTTCGACTTTCTTAACTGTTTTGAACCCATTATTTGCT
The DNA here is from genome assembly GCA_021014915.2 of Artemisia tridentata subsp. tridentata. NCBI lineage: Eukaryota > Viridiplantae > Streptophyta > Magnoliopsida > Asterales > Asteraceae > Artemisia > Artemisia tridentata. Next base: position 207,780,012 of record CP139503.1, read on the forward strand.
ACGTCCGGTATGCATGTTGCATCAACTAACGATGAATCAATTGACACTATGTAGCAATCATTTGGGAGTGGTCGGTTATGCAGCATTTGCTTTCCATGAGACTGGTATACGGTACCAAAAGCAATGATATTTGATTTCTTTATTGCCACAATTTGCACTTAAGTGTCTACAAAAAAAGAATTTTTGCATGTATATATCAGAAATTATTTAAACAAAAGAATAACAAGAAACATGTTGAAATACATATTGTTGGCAGTGCTTGTATTGGAGACACATTTTGTTGCGATTGGGAATCCGAAGACCCGTTTTTTCGCGACTTAGGATTTGTCTTGGGTCCAACAGTTTTAACAGGTTCCTATATGTATATATAAAACACGTTACATTATTTAAACAAAAAAGTAACAAGAAACATGTTGAAATACATACTGTTGGCACTGCTTGTGTTGGAGACGACACATTTTGTTGCGATTGGGAATCTGGAGACCCGTTTCGTCGTGACTTAGGCTTTTGCTTAGGCCTGACAGTTTTAGCAGGTTCCTATACGTATATATAAAACACGATACATTAGTCGATCATGTATGTAAAATTCAAAAATCAAAGGGGGATGTTTTATTAATTACCATTGTTTCCGTTACCTTTACAGAAGTTACAAGGCCATTGGACTTCTCCTGAATTCTCGCATCTTTAGCACTTACAACATCACTTGTCTGAGTGCCGTCCACCTCATTAGCGCTGCTCTCTATATTGTCAATGGCCATTGGAGTCACCTGCAATATAAATTAAGAAATACATTGACTCATCAGTTTATGTTCAATGCCTGGTATCATTAGCATCAGTGGTGTTAGCATTAGAAAATGAAATTGTTAACAACATAAAAAATGGCTTACATCTGAGGCTAATGGCAATGGATCAGATGGCAAAGTTATATTGATCCCTTGTTTATTCAACTGTGTCATCAGTAGAGTAAGTAATCCCTTTGTTTTTTCCACCTCACCGGATAAGTTCTTGACCTGCATATCTTTTTCGGTCATCTCGGTGGACAATTTCTTGAACAATTTATCTTTTTCTTCATGCTCGCGTCTCTCATTATCCAGTTGAGTTTGAAGTAACTCAAGTCTTTCATCGGCTTTTTGTTTTCTTCGAGGAAGGCCAAAATACTTCTTGTATTTTACTCCACCTCCCACTCCTCTGGCATAACCGGCCTTTTCCTTACCAAAGACAACTGTCATTATACCAGTGCCATTATCAACACTCAAGGTTCCTTCCATGATCTGGTCATCAGCTGCTTTCTACATAAAAAATATAGGAAATGTTGGGATTAAAAGTCTTCATAATGCTGTTAGAGTAACTGCTGCTCATATTTGTGTCACTGCTGCTCAGCTGGAGTTAGTGCTACTCATGAACTTCAATGAAAAATATACTACTGCTAGTACACAGTTACTGCTGTTAGTACGCAGTTAATATTGCTGGTATACAAGTTACTACTGCTAGTACACAGTTAATGATGCTGCTATATAAGCATAATAATAGAATTTGCAGTCAAACTTACAAGTTTATCTCCCATTGATCTAATATCATCATCTGGGTATTCGCCGTCTTTGTTTACCCTTCCTTTCAACCACATTACATCACGCGGGGGTTCTTCATCCGCTTCAATCTCTTTATTTTGGATCTAATAAACATCAAATGCATACACATCTAAAGTTAAACCAAGATAAACGAAAATATGAGGATGCTTACACATGTACAGTTAAACCAAGATAATCAAAAATATGAGGGTATTAAATGCAAATGTGCAAATCGGGCAATGTAAACAGATTCATTTCTCATACTGATCGTCTGTCAATTTGTAAAACAAACATTATGTAATCTTACCATTTTCTCTTTGACATAAACATATCCACCTCGTCCCATTTTATGCTGATAAATATTTTGGGAACGCGCCATTTTAGTTTTATCAGATTTCTCCTAAAAACACAAAATCATAAGGCATTTAGATGCGGTAATGCTGCAAACTGAAATTTATGAAATGATATATAAACTTAAATAAAGATGACTAATTAAAACCTTGTATGCATCGGTGGTCGTGTAGTTTACAAACTTGACCCAGTCTGCTAAATCCATAATTGCACTATACTTGCCCGGTACTTCAGTCATTTTGGAAGGTGTATTTAGGTTGGGAAAAATGTATTTGCATTTGAGCTTCATTCTGTAATTCCTTAGAAGTTGACCAAGATGAGTCATTATCAATTTTCTGAATGTCACGTCAACATCAAAAAATTTCTGCAAAGATTAACACAATGTTGTTAATTAGTTGCACATAATGTAACTGCATATATAAACTTATGTAGTACTGGGTTACAAAATAGTATATATGTACCGTGATTTCAGCCCATAGTTTATCTCTTGATTCTTTATTCACCTTCTTCCAGGAAAGAATCTTCACACCTATGTGCTCACGAACCAGATCTCCTAAAAAACTCACAAACACTGCTCTTTGTTCCCCTGATACCCTATGGAATGCATCGAAGGTTACCTTGAGCTTTATTCCACCAGGCTGGCCATACTTCGCGCGAAAATTTAATAGCCTGGTTGTGCCCCTCTTAGCTAGTATCGTTTCTTGTTGGTTGGTTCCAGGCGCATCTATATCTTCATCATCAGAATACTTTTCGGATTCATATCCTAAGGCGTTATCATCAAGTACAATATCACCAGGAGGAAGCAAAGTATCATTATCAACAATGGGTTCAATTTCCATGACTCTTGAGCAACAAAGGGTAAAAGAAAATGATTATGGCTTAGCTTGGAGAGTAATGGTGATAGAAGATTTGATTTTTGTGTTTTCTTTGTAGTCTTTTTTTTAAGGAGAGAAAAGAGGGTATACCAAGAATATGAATCGTTATTCTTGGTAACTGCTTGTAATTAGGTGATTCAAAAAATTTTGATCAAAAATTTGGCTCCAAGTTGTAATTTGAAATTAACAATTGAATTATTTGAAAATTTTGCCTTTGAACCTGTTAATTAAAGCATAAACTTGAATAAATCAAAATTTTTGCTCCAAATGTTATATATCATTATCTTAATAATCGCAAATGTACCACACTGTGCAACCATCACATCAACAGTACAAATTGCTACCCATTTAACAAACCAAAATACTTACATAATTACCAGTTATTGTACCCTTACTAATTACATTTACAAAACACAAATTGCTACAATTTTTTTTTTTTTTTTTTTTTTTTAACATTGAAGACTTTTTATTAAGTAATATATTGAAAACCAAAACCAGCAAGTTGCTGGGGAATACAGAAAGGAGAATATTTAAAGCATAATATAGTACATACATAAAGGAAAATCAGTATCCAAATTAAATGTCAGAATTGAACCAAATACCATTTACAAAACACAAAAGCTGTTAATGTATATCCTAAATGCCTAAACCATCTTAGTCTTGCCTTTCCCATGGCTGCTAGAAGGTGCTCCAAAACCTATAGGATTCTTCTTACACGGCATTCCCAAGACAATATCCTGAGTAAATTTCTTTTTGTGTGCCTTTTCAACTGGTATTTGAACTTGCACAGGGAGAGCCAGGATAGGAGCTTGAGATGGGAGTTCCTCTGGAGGTTCAATGGCTTGGATAGGTTCCACTTCCCAAGTATCAGTACTTGCATCAGAATGTTGCTCTGGATAATACCAAGCAAGGAGGCTAGGAAGGATGTTGAGAGCACCGTCATTTGATTCTGAACTGTTTGAATCAGAAGAAATTTGTATGACATCTACAAATAACAACTATTAGATCAGTTTTATTGATTCAAATGTTAAACTATATCACAATCAAAGAAAAACCTTTTGATGGTTTACCATTGCAGAAGAATCCATTGTGTTCTCATATTTGGTCCTCTTTTGTGGTATCCCAAACAATGAAGCAATGTTGCACAAACTAGGCTGCATTTCAAGTCTCATTGGTGGCCAACTAGGCTGCAATTGAAGTCTCAATTGGACCTCTCAGTGTACTCACAAACATTAGACCTCTCAGGGTACTCACAAACAGTTCAAAAGCCTGTAATGGACATCTCAGTGTACTCTAATAGGCTGCATTTGGACCTCTCATTGGTGGCCAAGCACAAACAAGTCTGCTAGGTACTCTCATTACTGGCCAATCACAAACTAGGCACATTCCAATGCTCTCATTGATTTAGACCTCTCAGTGTATTCACAAACAGGCAAAAAAAAATACTCAGACACAAAACACTTAATTAGACATAGCATAACAACCATTATGTATACGAAAATCAGAGTATGGAAAACAAAAAAAAACAGAGCATACATTAGACATAGCATAACAACCATTATAAAATACAAAACAACCCCGTTTTACAATAGAATCGATCGGTAACAACCACTGTAAAACCCGGAAATCTAAAACATGCAAAATTACCAAAATGCCCCTGAAAACTTTAAAATTTTAATTAAAGCTTAATTAAAGTTCCGAATCGATCCCAAACTTCTGGAAACGAACAAGATATGATACAAAATAATTTTGACGACTTCGATTAATATTTATACAAGTTGTGAGATGACCAAAATACCCTTGTGTATACCGAAAATTTAAATACATAATTATTATTAATTAAAAACCTTTTTAAACATAAAAGTAATTAAGGAAAATACATTTAAATTGGTAAATTGATTGGGCCATTATGTCTTCACGATTTTCTAGCCTTTCCCCCCCCCCCCCCCAATGCTTGGTCATAACACATTTATACCATTCCATGATTTATTTTCTTCCAAAAAACCCTAAAAACTAATTAGCCGCCACCCTCAAAAATCACCTACATCACATCCAAATTTTTTGAGGCAAGGAGGTAATTTTCTGGAGTTTTTCATAGTGCCAAGAAGGTGGGAAAAATAGCCACAAGGTTCTAGGGTCGATCGTTTGGCTGTGGTGATTTAATTGGGTCGAAAAAGTGCAACCGAGCAACAATAATCCATAGCGTGTGAATCCTTTGATCTATAAATTTCCTGGTAATTTTATAGCACTCCTTTAATCACATATAACATGGGAAAAATACTTAAATCGAACCATGCATTGTATTTTGGCCGAATAGAAAATAATGGGTTTATAAACCCTAAAATCGAATTAAATCTAAAAATCTTGTATGCGAATTTTCTGGGCCAGGTTATTATTTTTTGTGGCTTCTATGATGATCATATAACATGATAAAAATGGTAGTTCGAATTGTTGAGGCCTAAAAACATGTATGTCGAATTTAATTTTAAAACCGGATTTAAGGAATAAAAAGAGGAATTATGGAAAACCCTAAGAACCAATCGACCTAGTTTTTATAGTGAATGAAATCTGGTAATAATTGATGAATAATGATGATAGAATGATGGCCTAATGATTGGGATTGCTAGGGTTTGATTTTGATAATGTTTTATGAAAAACGATTTGAAAATAATTAGTTTAGGGTGTGTTTTGTAATTTTTAAAACTTAAGGGATAATTTTGTAAATCATGTTAGACCTGCTATAATTCGAATAAAATATTAAAGGAGGGGCTCATGTGTTAATTTTGCATATAAAGGGTTTATTTGATAAATATATATATTTGTTAAATCGATTTGAAAATAAATAAAAATGAGGGACTAAATATGTAATATCTGGAAACTTGGTGCTGTTTTGAGTAATAAATTATATTCAGGGGGTTATGTGTAATTTTGGTAATTTAATGGCTTAATATGTAATTGTTAATAATTAAAGGTTGAAATTGTAATTTAAAGGACTAAATATGTAACTTTGATAACTAGAGGGACTTGATGTGTAAATTGTGAATGTTTAAGGGTGTGTTCGTATAACATGTTAAAATAAGTGTTCATTGTGTAAAATTGAGAAATTAAGGGCTTAATATGTAATTATGGCTAATTATTTAAATCGATTTGTAATGTAATAAAGTACAAGGACTAAATATGTAATATACCGAAAGTTTAAGGGCTGTTTGTAACATAATAATATTGAGGGGTACTTTCTGAAATTTGAAGGAATAAAAGGACTTGATGTGTAATATGAATCTTGTGAAGGTTAATTTGTAAATTATATAAGTATAAGGTTTAATTTGTAATTAATTAATTAAAAGGGTGTAAATCGTAAATTATGAAACTTGAATGCTAAATGTGTAATTCTGGAAAGTATAAGTGTTTGAATGGTAAAATGATGATAATTTTAATGTGGACCTTTAACTTTGGTAAAGTTACGTTTATAACCCTGAACTATGAAAAACTTGTCATAACTAACCCTGAACTTGTGTAACTTGTTAAAATGAATATTACTTCCATAATAAGCCTATATTAATGATTTAACTTGAAGTATACCACTTGAATCTTGCTAAGTATGGAAACTTACTAATTATGGAAACCTGCTAAAAATAGAAAGTTACTAAAAATAGAAGTTACTTATAATGGGAAGATAACTGAACCCCTTTCATATTTCTGTCTTCTACTCCTTTAGGTTCGAGGAGGGAGTGATCTTGATCCCTGTCAGCTACTCTTTTGTTTGAGCTTGCTATTTGAATAAGGTACAGATATTCTGCTCTTCTTGTAAAGAGCCTTCGTCTCATTTTTGATTCCTGATTCATTTTATGTTTCCCTTGTGTTGTGAACCATGGATTTGGACCTTTTGCTTTGAACCTTGTTTTGAACCTTGGCATAAACCTGAACTTGAACCTTGATACACTTGATATGAACCATTTGACTTGAACCTTTGACTTGAACCCTGCTATGACACTTGACATGACTTATTGAACCCTGATAACCTGAATAATTAAGACCTTGGGTACTTGAAGGTTCATAAGATTTTTACAACTACTTTTAGTTATATATGAAGAGGTTTTGAACATTTCTTTAAAGGACTTTTATTATGAAACTGTGCTAACGACCATATTATTAAAACCATGTAAAAAGGATTTCTTATAATAAACTATTATGAACCTTCCAGTATTTGACCTTTCTGATATGGACCTCCTGATAATGAACCCCTGCATTTATCTCCTGTCTTGAACCCTGATATGAACCCTGATATGATACCTGACAATTGATACCTGAGACTTGACACCCGAGACTTGATACCTGACCTTGACCCACAGTTTGAGACTACGAGCCACCCACTAGGCATGAGGGTTTCATGTCCATGTCATTGATGCACCGGTGGCATGACTCTAGGGCAGGAGAGTGATGTCCTGTTCCGTCCCCGACCTGATTTGATTTGTTACGTAGAGGAAGACCCTGTGGCCTGCGGGGGCGCATGGATGCATCCTAGACATGTCCTGATTTGTTATATTACCTGTTATATCCTGGTGACTGACGAGTGTGTGCGATACACGTCTTTCACACCCCTGGGAGCTTGCAACTCCAACCCCTGGAGGTATCCCCTCACCCTGTTTCCTGGTATGCTGAGGTCACCCCTCCATACACCCTGATATATGTGATGTGATTTGATATGTTTGGGCTCGTAGAGGATTTTTGTTTACCTGAGACCTTGTAACCTTATGACCTGTTACTTGACTTGATACTTGACCTGACATTTGACCTGATTTGATTTGGCTTGGGTTTGTGGTGAATTACTGGTTATGTTACCCTATGACTTGATACTGGACTTGACTCGATTTCGACTTGGGATGGTGGTGGGTTCTGGTTTCAATTACTTTCACCATTGTAACCATTCTTAATTCCTGGTATGTCTACATAACTCTTGTATTCCTTTTCCTGACTCTGGTTACACCTGGTATTATTTCTTTTACTTTATTATTTCTGTTACTACTGCTTTGTTTCCGTTATATCTGTTCACTGAGCTCTTGTAGCTCAGTCGCATTTTCTTTTCCTGCGGCAGGCATTTAAGCTAGGAGCTGGGTTTTAGCTTGGGATGAGAGCAACTTGTGTAAAGTTTAGACCTTGTCTTTCTAGTGTGACCATTTGGATATTATTTCTGTTATACCATTGTTTGGGCATTTGGATTCTGTTTTGTTCTTCGTTATTCCTGTCTTGCACTTGATATAAGTCGTGTTGACTTATTTTCCTTGGATTTTAATGTTAAAGCTTCCGCTATTTTTATTTCTTGAATGCTTGTATCTGATATGAAACCATGTATTTGTGACACCTTTACCCTTGTCGGGTCGGGGTGTTACAACCACTAACATCACCATTTATAGATCAAAAGCCTGATACTAATTATTGTACAATCAATCATCAACTGATATGTGAAAACATTAAAAAACATATCTTTGTTGTTATTTGGATTCATTGTTTGCGTGCTTGTGTTTGCCAGAAGAATGTGTGTGTTGATTAGGGTTTATTGATTATTGTGTATGTTTACAAATGATCGGGTAAAGGGATTAATTGCCGGTTGACTATTGAATTTGTGGTTTGGTTTAACTATAGCTGACGTGGCAAGATTTGTAAAAGAAGAAAAAACAAACGGCTAATGGTGCTGACGTGGTGGTGAAATCCAGCTATAGCCGGTAACTAGGGATGGCAACGGTTCGGGTTCGGGGTGGGTTTTAGTGTACCCGTACCCGAACCCGTTTATAATATACCCGTACCCGCCTCATCTCCCACCGGATACCCGATTAATATTATCCATCGGTTTTTCGGGTTTCCCCGCGGGTATCAGTTATCCGTAATTCAATATTATATGGATAAAATTGGCGGTATTAATATAAAGTCACGCTAAAATCCACCGACAAAACAAAAGAAAATACTCTAATATATTCAAATTTTTTAAAAGTTAAAGAAAATGAATATCGTATCAAACGATTTAACGCAACGTATCGCAACGCAACGTACTCGGCACAACATTCACCGAAAAAATCAAATGCGCACGAGTTTTCAAAAGTTAATCATTCTCATTTCCAAAAATAATCTCGTTTTAGCCTTTTAAAAGGGTTTGGTATCATCATTCGTGTAACGGTAGAGAACACGGACTCACGAGTACTCACTCGAAAAAAAGCGAATAACCGAATAGTCGAGAAGAGTATTGACGATAACTCGAGTCGAGATGAGATGAGATGACGAAAAGAAGTCAAAGAGATAACTAACAACAAACATATCCAAAAAGGAGAGTCGATTGGTAATCGTCGGTATTTTCCTATAATCCCATTTTTAAGTACAAGGTATATATACTTGTTTTATGATTTAAAACAAGTTTGGACTTACGACAAAATTAATCTTTGGAAATAACAAAATTTCGCCATGACTCTTTCATTTATCGAACATTTCCAAGTCAAAAAACTTTATTGAAAATCAATTTCCCGAGTAATTTATAATATAACGAGTATTTATACAAACCCTAAACCCTAAACCCTGAACGCTAAACCAATCCGTAACTCAAACAATAACCAAACGAATAGTCCAATAAATCCAAATATGTTACTCTACGGGTAGCATGTCTCGAATAGTCCAATAGCCCTCGTGTGTTCCGTTTTTATCCCAAATGTCTCACAAGGTTTTCAAAATCGGGATCCTACTTAGGATCGATTTCGTCTTTGCAAGATCGAGCTTGTAAGATCGGATCGGGATCTTAAGATCCTACTATAAAGTCATTTCGTTAATAGTTTTTGTAATATTATACAAATCTATAAATTAATATATATCATAAACACAGATTATGTAAATATTTCATAGAAATGTTGTCTTAAATTATGATTATGAAATTTTTAAGAGTATTAACATGGTTTTTTTTTTTTTTTTTTTTTTTAATTCTACAAAATACATTCCATACTTTTTAGTTTGTGGTTCGAGAAAAGTAAGATCGTATCGTATTAGTTCTTAAGATCCTATGGTAAAGATCGGGATCCTATAAGATCTTAAGCTTTCAAAGATCCTTTGTAAGATCCGGATCGTTTTTGCTTTGCAGTATCGTAAAATCGTAAGATCCTAATTAAGATCAGGATCGGGATCCTGACAACCATGGTCTCACGTACACTTCTAATTTTCTTACTTCGTAGTTAACCAAATTTAAGAGCATTACCAATGGTCACTCAGTGTTAAAGTTTAACACACTGCCACGTCAGCTTAAACCTTTTCACCTTTAACTCAAAAAAAATACCCGCAATCATAACTCACCCTTAAATCACCTTTAACTCAACTATTTTCAAAATAAACCCCTAAACTATGATTAATACTTCATTTAACAACTAACATGAATTTTAAACACGAATTACATTAATCATTAAAGTTAAAACACAAATTACATTAAACATTAAACTTAAAACACAATACATAGTACGATTAATAGAAACTAAAACTACAAATTAAGAAAAGGAATCATCTGAAACGACCGTCCTCACTCGAAGAGGACCTAAACTCCCCATCATAATACTTTCCTTCCATAATATCAAACCAATTTCTCTCCTGCTCCATACGAGTAGCTTCCTCTTCTAGTTTGCGTTGTTCTATTTCTCTCCTCACTTTCTCATCTTGCTCCAGAAGTCGGAGTTCATCCTCACTCAGTCCAAAGGGATTTGCCGGTTGTTCCACAACCGGTGAGTTGTGTGTGACTTGTGTGTGTGATAATAATACTCTGGTGGTGTTGTATGTATATAGGCACCCTGAAATTTGAATTTGAAATTAAATTATCCCGCTTGTAGTTGAATTTTGAATTTTTGAATTTGAATTTGATTATCCCGCTTAAGAACCAAGGGGGTGTTTTGTAATTCTTTTTTTTTTTAACACAACGGATACATAGTACTCTAGAGGGGGTAGAAATGATTATTATTATTATTATTATTATTATTATTATTATTATTATTATTATTATTATTATTATTATTATTATTATTATTATTATTATTATTATTATTATTATTATTATTATTATTATTATTATTATAGCTCACCATAACGTGGCGTTAAGGGGTTAACGCAGGTGCGTTAACGCACCCTTAACGCACACACTTCCCTCGGGTCAATAATAATGAACCTGATCCCGAATCATTCCAAACATTCCCTCGTTTTTATTTTGTCGAGTCAAACCCTAATCAGATTTAATATCATTAATATAGAAAATATCATTAATATAGAAAATATCAATTACCCTAATCAACAAGTCAATTAGTCAATCCAACACAAAACACACTTCCAAATCAACTACACTAGTCAATACAAACCAAACACAAACCAAATCGGACCAATATTATCCATCTGTTTACTTTTGGCGCATTTCCATGGTCCCTCTTCCCGCCTAAAGTATTGGAAACAGTTCATATACCTCTGCAGCCTATTTATACCTATCGACATGGAAAACCGTTCATATACAACTCCTTTGATATTTTCATTAGATATTATATTTCAAATTTCAATGGCTGAATCCTCTTCAACTCCTGTTTCAAACAAAAACAAACGCCCAAGGGATGATTCTCCTCCTCCAATCCCTGAAAAGGTAAAGAAAATTTTTAACATATCCCAAGAAATTTGGGAGAAATGTAATAAAGGCCAGTATGGTACTGAAAACACATTGATAGAAATTTACAACAAGCGTATAAAGAAGCTGGAAGAAAAGAACAAGGAAGATTTAAAGATCATTTTGGAGCATCAGAAGAAAGTTGATGATAGGAAGAAAGTAATAGAAGAAACAAGAGTGAAAATAGTTGGTGTTTACAAAACTATTGAAGATAGTTTATTTATTTCTTAATGTATCTTTTGTTTATATATTTTGCCTATGTAAATGTAAACTTATTTTGACTTGGTTTATATATTACTTAACTTTTTCAATTCATACAAGTTTATGATATTTGAATGCAGTTATTATTCTTAGTTTATGATACCTGTGTTTCCACTGATGTTTTGAGCCGTTTTGACTGTTTTGAGCCTTAGACCGTTTTGAGCCTCAGGGATAACAATAACAATAACAATGATTATAAACATGCAGCGGAATAAGAACAAATCAAAGTTATTGAAACAAGGTTTTTCTTTAATAACACTCCAAGCCCCAAATATTATTTTATCAGAATAATACGGTTACAACTAATCTGTAACAGGAATCAAGTGATTCTTGAGGTGACGAACAACTTGTTTAGGCGTTTATAAACACATGCCTAAACATACACACACTTTTTACTAGACGTCTACATTGTGGAAGACTTAATAATGAAACCTATGTACCCTTGATCTCTTTATATAATAGAGATTTAGGGTTTACAAAACACTTCTAATTGTATTAGGAAACAAATACTTTCCTAATCTTTATCCTCCATCTTTTTCTGCAAGTCATCTTTGTCTTTTGTCGTATTAAGTCCTTCTTGTTTCATTCTTTATATTTTGTATCATCAAATCAATAAACCCAATAATCTTCCCTTATTTGATGATGAAAAAAAAAACACGTTCTTGTACGAATTTCCCTAGACGAAGTAGAGAAATTGAGATAATTAAATCTCACCATGAATGAAATAATCTTGTCTTCCCCTTAATCCATGCCATGCCAGCACAACATCACTTCCCCTTTTTGTTATAATCAAATAGGGAACGTATGAAAATATGATCTTTAACACTACAAACCAATACCACACATCCAATTCATCCTTCTAATGTCTCAAATTATCCTCCATGAAGTTTTTTGCACTAAAAATAAACTTGAAACCGTAGAAATCTAAACCATCAGTAGTAATACTAATCAACAGTAGTAAGAATCAAAAACTTCCCCTCGGGTGGTGCATGAACATCAAATGATTAAACACATCATAAGAATAAGCTTCCCCTGAAACCAATGTGTTAATCATTTTCATGATTCTTCAAATCTGTAGGCTCCTTGTAATGATCACTAATGAAGAACACTTGATATACCAAACTTGAAACCAAAGTAAAATATCCCAAACTCGTTACTTAAGCTTGCACTGTTGGCTATTGAAGAACGGTATAGGGAAAATCTCTTGAATTTATCCACATCGACTTTCTTCGTGTGTCACTGAGCACTACAATGTAACTCCTTTAAGTGATAGTTAACTAGGTCTTCGTCCATCCACCCCTTGACCTATGAAAACTAGATAAACCAAGTCTCAATCATAAACCATATATAACCAAGCAAGTCACCAATTGATAACAAGTAATATCAATGATGAAATAAGTAAACTCCTTCGTGAAACTTCACTTCAATCTCAAATAAGTGATAAAAAATTCTCTTCGTAAGCAATTATTCCAATAAATCCAAATACGAGCCTTGAAACGTTTAAGAACATCAAAATCCAAACTCAAACATCTCGTGTGTGTGTCTTCCCCTGGGTGTGTGTTTTGGAACCAACCTGTTCCAAAGTAACAACCAACTCTATATGCTTCCCCTCACGTTTGTAATCACATGCCACAACTGACTTTATAAGAACTTCTTTATCTTTGCATAAAATCATAATAGCAAACCAGGGAGTCTTGCACATGTTACATAGAATAATAAAAAAACCAATTTGCTTTATGTACTGCCATTGTAATATGCCACCATCCCATGTGAGATAGATAGGAAAGGAAAGTAACCGACCAATGTGAGAGAAATATGAAGCTAACCATCCCATTATCCTCCAATCCACTATATTATGAACCGACCCATTATAGAACATGATAAAAGATCATCGTCCACTTCAACAAGTAACATGCATGCACAGCTACGAATAACCAAATTATATCTTCAATCCCATTATCTTCAACAAGCAACATCGACCAGTAACATTTAGCTATCTCATACCAAGTATACAGATAATATAACATAGAAACCCTTATACGAGTAGCAGCAACAACCATGTACAACGAGCAGTACTAAGGTATACCACAGCAACACTAATAACAAGTAGCAGTAACGAGCAGCAGAAAAATCCTTGTAGCAGTTGTAACTAATATCGTAGCAGCAGTAATAGTTAACGAGTAGCAGTATCATGTAAACGTAGCAGTACTAACAAACATAAGTCAGCAGCATTAACGAGACACAACTGCTATTCCATTCGAAGTATCATGAACATCTCCCAGCCACTATGTATTCATATTCAAGAAGCCTTTTAACTATGTAATCATATTAATTAACCCTAGGACATATCTCAGCCATATCTCGAATATACTAAACACCAGGAATAAATAAACTCAAGCATGTCGTTTAGTGTACAAAACCAATAAGAAAACCTGCTAACCTTATAAAAATCAAACCCTTATGATTGAATAGATAGCAGCAAATGAACATGTTGTTCTAGGGTTTTCTTGAAAATAACGAACAGATCTTAAAATTCAAGAAACCCTAAACGAGCACTTGTATCTTTATCCAAAGCTGTTATAAAGCATGATAATAACCCAATATCGACTTCTATGATGAATACAATTGATATAAAACGAATTCAGGAAGAATGAGATCACAAAAGCCCTAAAAACTAACTTACAAAAACTGTTTTGCAGCAGACTTTGACAACGTATAACTTTTAATCAAAGGCTCAGATTGAATATCCCTCCGGTCAGAATATACCTTGATATATAAAGAACCTCCAGTAAAAATTTCAGCACGATCCAACGGTTAACGAATGAGATATCGTCCTTTGAAAACAGCACTGCAGAAAGTTACGAAAATTAAACCAAAATTGATTTTCTTTATCATTCTTCGACTAAAAACCTTGCGAATCCCTAGGTAACGAGCTCCCCAATCTCTGATACCACTTGTGTGCATACTCCATTCAGATGACAAACTTCTTAGAAACTTAAGATTGATATCTTCTAGAGGAACTGGACACTTCATAAGTGTTAATTGACTTATAAGCTTCTGAAGTCTGTCATATGTAGCATCAATATTTTCAGAACTTGAGGCAACAAAGGTCTCAAATTGATGCTTCAGAAGATTTTTCCTTGACTTCTTGGTAGCCTCATTCCCACCAAATCTTAGCTCAATTGCTTCCATTAAAGACTTAGCATCCTGAATATGACTAAAGCTCAATTGATACTCATTAGGTATGCCCATCATGAGAATACTATGAGTCCTGATCTCCAACCTTCTTTGAGCCTTGTCATCAGCAGATTTAATGGGTACAGGTTTCCCAACATCAGCTTTTTTTGGTAAAGTATCACCATTCAGAATAACTTCCCACATTGAGTAGTCAAGCATCCTGATGTATTGTTGTATTCTCATCCTCCAAAGCTCATACTCTCCAGGCTTGAGCATGGTCACTTTTGATGCAGTCACCATGTGTGTTGATTCGGCTTCCATGTCTTGAGTGGATGTTGAACAGATCTGAGGTAACAAAAGTTCTTCTTGATCACAGCTTCTAGATCAAAAGCTCTGACACCACTGGTGGAGTTTATTATACTCCTTGGACCGTTTTGAGCCTTAGGGATAACAATAACAATGATTATAAACTTGCAGCGGAATAAGAACAAATCAAAGTTATTGAAACAAGGTTTTTCTTTAATAACACTCCAAGCCCCAAATATTATTTTATCAGAATAATACGGTTACAACTAATCTGTAACAGGAATCAAGTGATTCTTGAGGCGACGAACAACTTGTTTAGGCGTTTATAAACACACGCCTAAACATACACACACTTTTTACTAGACGTCTACATTGTGGAAGACTTAATAATGAAACCTACGTACCCTTGATCTCTTTATATAATAGAGATTTAGGGTTTACAAAAGACTTCTAATTGTATTAGGAAACAAATACTTTCCTAATCTTTATCCTCCATCTTTTTCTGCAAGTCATCTTTGTCTTTTGTCGTATTAATTCCTTTTTGTTTCATTCTGTATGTTTTTTATCATCAAATCAATAAACCCAACATTATTCCACTCCCTGCCTTACCAAAAAGGTTTTTGCTAATATAAGGAGGGTTGGAAAAGATTTTTCAGGGACAGTGACACCTTTGTTTCCAATAATGGTGGCACTAGCCCAAACCCAAATGGGTGAAGGTTCAGCAATCCTAGCTGGTACCCATCACACACCCACACTTTTGGCTACATCATCTAAACAACAAAAAAAAGACCTATAAACGTAGGACTAACACCAAGAACACTGAGCTACCTCAGGCTAGTGGTTATATACCAACTGTTGCAGATGTGGCAGTCACTGGGGGGGAGAGTGACATGTTGGCAAGGGCTGCCACTACTGTGTCTAGCTTAGCAGCAGCACAGGACAGTGGTAACATCATTAAGACCCGAACCATGACAACTTCTAATGAGTCTGGTCCACATGGAACTGATTCAGGTGAAGGACCCAGTCACATGGAAACAATGGGGGGTTTAGATGAAGAAAGTTCCTCTGGAACTGATTCAGGTGAAGGTCCCAGCCAACCGGATAATATGGGGGGTGTAGATGCTCAGACTAGGTATGAGGCTATGCCTAACTCACCCTATGATGCACCACTCGGGAGAGGTAACATACTCCGAAGTGCTGAGGGTAGTATTAAACTTGTTCATGAATTGATATCTACTTGTACAAAATTGTCAAAGGATGTTCTTGATCTCAAGAAGGATCTTAAGGAGCTTAAAATTTCTCAAGGTACTGAAATCACAAGGTTGAAGAAAAGGGTTAGGTATCTTGAAAGTCTACAGAGGTCAAGAACACACAAAACTAAAAGGTTATACAAGGTTGGAACTCCTTCCATAGTTGAATCTTCTGCTGAAGCACAAAGTTTGGAGAAGGATGTTTCCAAACAGGGGAGGAATACAAGCAAAGCTTCAGGGGAGGAAACTGGGGGAGATGTTGATACTGGGATAGAGAATGAATCTTGGGAAGATGATGATGTGAATCAATTTGTTGTTGCTGACCAACAGGGTAATGAAGCTATTATGGATGATGTTGAAGTGGCTAAGGTGTTACTTGATGCTGCTACACTTAAGACTGCCAATGAAGAAGTTAATATTGCTAGTGTTGAAGTTAATGTGGCTAGTGATAAGGTTAGTGCTGCTGAGACTGAAGTTAGTATTGCTGCTACTCAAGGTGATGATGATATTACTATAGCTCAAGTATTAACAAATTTGAAGAGTACAAGACCTAAGGCAAAAGGAGTTGTCATTAAAGAGCCAGTATCAGTACCAAAAACACCATCAACAACTATTTCACCATCAGAAAAAGGCAAAGGTTTGTTGATTGAAGAACCTAAGAAGAAATTTAAGTTTCAGTCACCCAGTCAACAACAACAACAAATGATTACAGATGAAGAAGTTGCAAGACAAGTGCAAGCTGATCTTGATGCTGAGAGAGATGCTCAGATTCTTGCAGACAAGGAGTATGCAAAAAAAGTACAAGCAGATGAAAGATTAATGTATACTCCTGAAGAACAACAATCAGCAATTGATGACTTATTGGATGAGATGAGAAAGAAAATGAGTAAGAAGAAAGCTTATCTCAAGAAACCTCCTTCAAGAAGTGAGAGACTGAAGTACATGAAAGCTTATTTGAAAGGTCAGGATAATTGGAAAGAGAAATTCTTCAAGTAAGGTCTTATGAAGAAATTGAAGAAATCTACACTAAGACACATGCCAGAATTAACAAGGCTCTGAAAGGTGTTGCATTTGATATAAGAGTAGAAAAGAGAACTGCAGAACCATTGGAATCTGAGGGATTCAAGAAGAAGAAAGAGTAGAAAAGAGAACTACTCAGGAAGATGGGAACGTATCTAGGACCCAAGGACAAGAAATAGAATTAAGACTGCTAGAGTTAGAGTTAAGACTGCTAGAATGTATAGTTAGTACTGCTTATGAGATAAACATGTATAATTGAAAAACACATTGTGGAGTGTTTGGAATAACCCAGTTTGACTTATAAAGTCAACACATACAAAAAAAAAGTAGTAACCATACTGCATTGTTAATAACATATTAATTATATAACATATCAGTTAAATTACATTTACACTGAAAGACAACATAGCATTTCTTGCAGGTGATTTACTTGGTTAATTGACTAGCAGGTGAATCACTTGGTTTATGAGTTGGAGGTTCTTCATTAGGTGTTTGACTTGTAGATTCTTCACTTGGTTTTTGAGTAGCAGGTTCCTCACTTGGTGCTTGACTTGGGCATACTATACTTGCTGTTTGAGTTGCAGTTGGTTCAGTTTCTTCATCATCACTGCCCAAGTAAGCACCAACTCTTGTAGATGCATTAATATGTAAGCCAATTACATATCCACTACTATCTGTTGTAGTTGTTGGTTGTAACAATTATAGATCAAGGGAGAAATCACAAAAGGTAAATAATGTGAAAACCCGAAGTTCGTTGTCCCGACGAAGGTTGAATGGAATTGTGATATCGGGATCGTGAAACGTGCAGTGAATGTGTAAAAGAGAGATATTTGGGATTTTATAACTACGAATACCAATCATAAAGCAATAATTACGCATGTAAAGCACAAATAACCTAAAACGCAACCTAATCTAAAAACTAGTAGCAAGTAAATAATCTAAAGTTAACGATAAAAGATAACAACTAAAAAATGATAAACTAGACTATACTAAGCAAGCAAAATAAGAAATTTATGATAAAAAGATATACTTGTTAAGCAAATTATCAAGATCCTTAAGTGTGGTTTACTATTTCAATTAAGTCCTTTATTGATGAATTAATATCTTTTACAAATAATTATTTTCTCACAACATTGGTTTATTTTGAAAACAATTTCATAAAGAGATATCAATATCTAAATTAAAACCCGATTATTTTCGCGGCTTTTGCTCGCTCAAACAACCAAAATTTCAATCTAAGTAACTCAAAAATTACTAATCAATATATTTTCTAACTTTTATAAAACCACACTTAATTCACGGAATAATCTACTCAACAAGTATATAAAAAAAAATCTACTCACTAAGCATAACTACTCTAAAAGCAACAATTAAAGCAACAATAATGATAATAAAACCAAACATGGCAATAACAATTAAGATACTAAGAATAAAGAAATAAAAAGGATAGAGATAACCAAATGAGATTAACGATGTGAAGATGATAAGATGAGACCCATTTTACCATAAGCTTTAAACCCCATCCATAAGCTCCATGATTAACCCAAAATTCAGCCACGAATCCCCTTTAGTTAGAAACAACTTTTCTAAACTAAAAACAAAGTTTATTTGCTAAAAATAAATTATGGCCAAAGAGAAAAAAATAATAAAAATAAATAAAAACATGATAGAAAATTGATTAACTAGACATTTAATGAAACATTGATTGAAATTAAAAGTAAAACATTGTCTAGCTTTGACACAAGGAAAACTATAATCGAAAGAGAAACAAAAAGACATTAAATTGATGACGTACAGCTTTAATGATGGTTTAAGGAGAAAAAGAAAATGGATCAAAACTAACTAAAGATATAAATCATTAAATGAGCATATCATACTATAAGTCTATAACTATTTAAACAAATTAAAAGGTGAAAAAGAAAATGGGTCTATGAATTGATGGTGGAAACGTACTTGTCTGCTGCTACTTTCTATTCTCTACTGAAACAAAAAAATGAAAATGAAAGATGGATCAATGATATGCGGCTGCTACTTTTTTTCTTCTCTTTTTTAAAAAAAAAAAAAAAAAAAAGTAATTAACTACGAGTAAAACATAAACATAAAAGCTTGAGATTAATAAAACATAAACATAAACTAATAATGATTAAAACATTACATAAACAAAAATTTATAACAAAGTTTAAAGATTAAAACTAAAATAAAAATAACTAATCTAATCTAAAAGGAAAAAAAAAAGAAGGAAGAAGAGATAAGATATGAATGGTGCCCTCCTCTACTGCTCGCTCTTCTTTCTTTTTGTTGTACCCTTTGCGTATGAAATAAGCAGCACCACCTCAATGGTTAGAATATGGGCAGGCTTTAGCTGTTATATTTATGGGCTCTTGGTTTGCATAAAGTTTGGGCTTTAATCTTGGGTCTTTAGTCTTCAACTATTAGTCCGCTAACAATACATTAGCTTATCCCTTGCTCCTAAATTCATCAAAAGATATCGGGCTTCACTAATCTTCGATAAATGCTAGAAATCTCGTATATTTGCTCCAATGTCCTCGTTTCGGCTTTTCTTCCTCTTTCATTCTCGTGCCCGTTTTTGTCTTATTATCTTGATATTTATCCATTTTTTTAAATATCCGTACCTGCATATAAACAAACACAAAAACACAAATATCTTTGGCATTTTGGTTAGTTTTTGGTCTGTTTTTTGGTCAAAAAAAGGTATGTGTTTAAGCACATACCAGTTGTTTTTTCCCTTGTAACACCACCTCTACCAGTATAAGATGGGGTTCCCCTTCTTTCAAGGCACACTGGACAAACATACCACCTGAAATTCGTATAAGAGGGACGCCGTGCAAAAAAGGTCAATCCAGCCTTGTTTTCACTTTCAACCCAATAGTCAATGCAGACCATTTGACAACCATTTTGTGCATCCATGGTGAAAAGCAATTGATATGATAAAGAGTTGATGATAACTGGGTTATTATATAATGCAGAAAAAAATATGATATAATACGGTACAATTAATGTGGTTGTTGAACAACTAGCTAGATAGGATTAAAGACAACATAAATGCTTACAATGGAGCCAAAACATTGAGATTTTGAAATTTTTGACTATAGTCGCATGAATATTTCACAGTGTGACTATTTTGAATGTATTGGTCACATATAATACCCTTATAATGTGGCCATAAACATAATTTAGATGCACATTTGTGGTATGGTGTGACTATTGTATAGCCTATAGTCACATGATTGTGCTACAATTAAATATGACCATACACATTAGGAATTGGCAGGCAAATACACACTTAACTTTAGACACACATATTAACTTACGTGACCATTTGTATCGAATTTTGGTCACACTTAATCATGTATGCCTATGGTTTAGTGTGACCATATAAGACATTTGGTCACACTGTTCAAGTGTGTGACATATATTTGTCACTTTTAAATGCATATCGTGACTAATGCTTCAAACTTACTTTTTAGTTGTCACACATTTCAAATTCATATGTGGCTAAATTTTCAACAAAAACTAGCAGTCACGTTTAAATAATGTGTGACAAACTTGAGTATATGATTTAGCCACATACACAATTACTTCGTGTGACCATATATGGATTTTGGTCACACTTTTCAATTGTGTGACATATATTTGTCACATATGTATATATATAGTGTGACTAATGTTTCAAACTTATTTGTATCCGTCACACGTCCCAAATTATAAGTGACTAAAAAATCAAAATTTTTTTACTAGATACGTATAGTCACGAAAATATTCAAATGTGTGGCTGTAGCCTCAGATGTAATTCTGAAATGGTCACACAAGTCGGATCAAGTGTGGCTGTTTATTTTATTCTGGTACATTTAGTCACATAAATAAGTTATTGTGTGGCCGTTCAAAATACCACATGTGTGACCAAAACCCAAATCTGTACTAGTGGTAGTAGTTTAGTTTTCTAGCCGAGACAATATATATTGCGTTTGGTTGGTTTTAACGACACAACCAAGGTGGGTTGTGCTCATTGTGTACCCACGGTGCAAATAGCAGCTTGGGGGACTTGGTATTGGACTAGCTGTATGGCTTTGCATTAATTTTGATGCTATCCTAGTTCTTATTGCTAGTTGGTTGTATATTTGAAGCTAATGAGACACCCCATAAGGTGTGCTCGTTGTAGTCCTTGGTATTGGACTAGCCGTAAAAAATGTAAAGACGACTCCTTTAATTTTATATAACGAGTACTCAATGAAAAGGCTATGTTGACACTATTACATGTTGAGTTTGTGATTATATTCTATTAATTGTATATGTGATTGTTAGTCGATTTGTGAATGTGATTTTAGAATGTTAGTCAATTTATGTATTATTGTTAGACTTTTGTGAATGTTTTAGGATTTTAGTGATTAATTTCGGAAAGTCCCCGTCCGAAGTTAATCATCGTATAGAAAACCCGTCTGGAATTAATTTATTAGAAATTAATTTCGGAAAGTCCCCTGTTTGGGACTACTTTTTGAATGTTTTGTCTCATTTAGGATATGGATGCGTATAACTGATTTACTATTTGAGATGATTTCAACAGTGTTTCTCCTTTACTCCTACGAATATGTCTTTAATGCACATATTTGGGGAGTTGAGGGGAAATTCTGCCAAAATTTTCTCAAATAGTAAATCAGTTATACGCATTCATATATGAGACGACTGATTCAAAGAGTGGGTTAGGATTGCCTTCCGTAGTTGCACTAGGTGAACAAAACAACTCGTAATAATTCCACGGTTATATGTGTTTATGTGTCGAATCTTTTGAATGTGTTTAATTAAGTGCATATAATAACTGATTGCATCATAAAAATGCAGTGATTTCCAGGACTGTCCTCACCCAACAAGTGATTTCCAGGTGTTCCGATCACTATGTACTAAGTCTGGTAAAGAGACATTGATTCGATTAGGTCTCCAAGAAATGAAGAAAGTGATATGGTATGTACTTCACAACAGTCCTGAGATCGACACGTACATGAACGCGTTCGAGAGGTATGCGTTTTTATTTTGAAATTTTTTTTCCCAAGTTATCTTTTCGATTTATTCTAATATCATGAACATTTTCATGGAATTTCCTAATAGCGACATGCAACAAGAATTTCCGAGATGGTTTGAGACGAAGGTAAACTTATTGTATGTATTTCCCTGTATAAATAACGACTATTACTCATCTCTATCTATTCTTATCTTTTTTCATAGATCCGTAAACTTTACATAGCCAATGACCCAAGCTGTACTCCCGACTTATTCGCTTTGGCTTGTGGACCATTACCGACCCCAATCTCAGTCAACTCTTGCGTAGTCAACGGTGGGAGGTTTGTCGTACACAGCCGCGATATAAAACGTACAACTCAGAACAGCGAAATTTTTTCACCGGGTGAGAAGAAGGGAGAAATGTATTATGGTCAGCTAGAAGAAATTCTGGAGTTCGCGTATACCCAGTTCACAGTTGTTTTGTTTCGAGTTAAGTGGTTCGACTTATGTAACAAAAGAGGTAGAGTTCAACGTTTTACCACTAGAAACAACATGACACAAATTTTGGCATGTAGCTATGCGTTCAAAGATCAACCTTACATTCTCGCAACACAAGCAAAGCAAGTCTTCTACATTGAAGATCCTGCCAGACGACCACTCCATTGGAAGGTCATCCAAGAAGTAAATTACAACACAACCTGGGATGTCATCGTGGTAGAAGACGATGATGATGTGATACATGACAACAACTCATCTGATCTCGAACTGTCTGCTAATTTGAATGATTTGGAATTTGAAACCTTAAATATCGATGGTGAATCAACGCTAGTTGAGGCACCACCACCACCAATCATTCCTGTTGATGACGACGATGATTTTATTGATGATGAAGACGACGATCCTTATGATTTAGCAGCTTCTGATAATGAAGTCGTAAACAATTCTGATGATTAAGTTGAAGTTGCGACTAATGTTGTTTATGATAGTGATTATGATTTAGCAGATTGATCTTAAATTGTAACTTGTAAAACGACACTTATTTTAATGAAATTGTTATGGATTGTTTAAATGTGTATATTTATTTTGAATGTGTATGTATTTGAATGTGTGCATGCTTATGTTAATTTGTTCCTGAATTTCTATATGTTATTCAACTTGTACTTTTATAGATGGCAACATCAGTCGTGCGCGGTCACGGTGGTGACGGTGCCGGTGACCCACCTTCCCCTCCCCGTCAGATTGAGAGCGGTTGCCGTGGTGGTAAGAATTTCTAGATTATTTTCAAAGAAACTTAAACTTGATCATTTGAATTTGGTTACATGTTACTTTATGACGTTTTTACTCACTCCAATTGTAGGATCACAACGACCCCGAAGAGGAGGTAGTGCGAGGGATGGAGGCAGGGGTGGAGGTCGAGATGGCGGCAGGCCGCGGGTCCATCAAGCCACTAAGAATGTGGCCCTCAAGAAAGCCGTGGAACTTAACAGCCCACAGTCGATTGAGTTCGAGTATGGTGATCAGGGGACGTACGTTCATGTCGGCAAGAACGCCAAGTGGTTCATAACTACGTTGGCGAGCTGATTAGGCAGATGCCGTTGCACTATCCCTCCTGGTACGATATAGAAGAGGAGAAGAAGGCGCACATCATTCCTAGGCTCGGGGTCAGTTATTTCATTTTCCTTTTATATTGTTATGTTATCGTGTTTATTTATTTAAATTTTTTTATTTATTTATATCTCTATATTTAATTATTTGAATGCGTACATTTATTTAAATTTGTTTAAATGTGTATATTTATTTAAATTTGTTTATTTATTTATATCTTTATATTAATTTTAACTATATTTGATTGCAACATATGTTTGATTTGGAGCGCCACATGCGCGAATCACGCTGGCAGACCATTCTGACCGGCATCAATGCGTATCTGGCTAGGCGCTACGCGGACAACAAATATGACCTGAAGCGCGATTACTTTACCAGGGAGGGTGGGCCTGCGAATGTGGATGTGATACGAAGAAACCCTCCTCCAAACATGAAGCAGTCTGTGTGGGAGGAGCATGTCAAGTTCTACATGCCGGAGAAGACCGTCAAACGAGCTGCTATGAACAAAGAGAACCGAAAGAAGAACAAGGTTTACAGCCGCCACGGTTCCAGATCATTGGCCGCTTCTCGACACGAATATGTAAGACACATTTTATTTTTATAAGATTATTTAATTTTAATTATATATTAATTAAAAGTATTTATACTAAATAAAATTTTTAATTTTATAAAAGTAATTAATTTTAATTATATATTTTAATTTTATAAAAGTATTTAAGTTTAACTAAAATATATATGGTGTTTGATTTGCCATTTTAATTATTTTCATCCTATATGCATGTGTATATACAGTTTGAGAACAGCGAGAGCCGCCAGTACCCGTCCCTCATCCAGAGCTTTTTTGATACGCACTGCAAGGATGATGTATGGTTGCAGGATGAGGCTCGGCTTCAATATGTAAGTATCGTTTTTTTTTTTTTTTTTTTTTTTCAAACACGCACTTTAATGATTTATTGAAACATAATCTAGTAATTAACCTGACTAATATATTAATTTTCTCATTTTTTTCAACTACATAGCAAGAGATGGTCAGGCTAAGGGATCTCGGATCGGATACACCTACAAGGGTAGCGTACACAGAGGAGGAGATACTTGCCCTGGTAATAAAGGGCAAGCAGCGGGGTCATATAGCCAGCAGGGGCAGGGTGGTACCCGGCATGAGCAGACCACCGTTACCATACACCCCGCCTCCACCTCCAGGTATGTACAGTGGGATAATACTAATAGATTACTCATGACTCATCTTATGTATTGAAATGGCCGTTTTTAAATTTTGATTATTTCGTTTTTAGGTGTGTACAGTGGGCCCCAGATCGACGAGAAGCTTGCTGAAGCTCAAAAGAAGATTGATGAAGCTGAGAAGAAGAGTGTTGCAGCTGAGAAGAAGAGTGATGCAGCTGCAGCAGAAGCTAAGGAAGTTAAGGAGCAGCTCGCTTTGTTGATGGGTTTTGTCCGGAGCAACCCGCAATGGCACGAGTTTATTAGTCAGGTGCCTTCTCGAGGTAAGGTAGGCTCAGGCAGCGGGTATGGCGCGGGGAGGCGGGAGTGGCGGAGGCAAGAGTAGTGATAATGAGGATCGTCGTAGCAATGATATTGATGATGACGAGGTGCGATAGAGGTATATGTGTTATTTTGTGTTGTACTTATCCTTGAAACTATATTTTGGCGACCCGAATCTTATTATTGTATAGTTTAACCTTTTGGCGACTTGAATATTGCAGATATTGCAACATTTGTACATATGGCAGCTAGGTCTAGCGATTATAACACCCGTTTTGTAAAGTTTATAATGTTTTAATGTATTTTGAGGGTGTTTAGTGGTTATATATAAGTGTTCTAGCCGTTATAAAGTTTATAGCCGTTTTGTAAAGTTTATAAGTGTTTAGTGGTTTTGGATGTGTTAGTATTCATTTGTTGAAAGGCAGGTTTTGGTAGATATTTTTGGGAGAAATCTGAAAAATTGCAGCTGTGCAGCTGCACTATAATTAGATGTCGACGACATGTTGTCGGCATTTAAAATCTAAATCAATGTATAGTTTTTAATTTACCGATGTCATGTCGTTGGTATTATATACATTTCCGTTGACCTTCACAAAATAATACCGACGTCATAATGTCGGTATTATTAGAATCTTGTTGACCATGATAAATTAATACCGACTTCATGTCGTCGGTATTAATTTATAAAGTAATTAGGCTTAACTAATCCAATCATTAATTAGTAGTATGGTGTCGTCGGGACAATATTGTCGAACCACAAAAAACTTTGACTGGAAAAATGTGTGGGTCCCACCGTGTCGTCGGGGTTTTTTGTCGGGAAGTTGAATAGCGACGGAGCATTGTTGACAAGAGGGTGTCGACGTCATGTCATCGGGATTTCATGACGTCGGCACGGTTGCAAAAATGTCGTCGGGAAAAGTGTTGAATGTACTAGTGTTAGTCTACATCAAGCAAGTACATTAATACTCTCATGAGCATAATTTATAAGTCATTTGCATTCGATTTTACAAGTTTTACGTAAATCATCCAAGACTTGCATTATGTTTCATGCATGTATGCAATAACTAACCAAAATCACCACCTTGTCATTGTATATCAATACTTATACAAATATATTTCAAAAATCAAATTTCGCTCCCCCTTGGACCAAGCAAAAACCGGCCACCTTAAGGAGTAGCACCAACACCATCTTTTGCAACCTTGAAACCCCCCATTTCTATTTTAATGTTCAACTAAAAAGCTAGTGATCTTGGCAAGCCAACTCTTTATTCCCTTCCTCCTTTCACAAGGCTCAAAGTTTAGTCACAAGACACCATTTCCCTTCTTGGCCTTGCACCTTCTTGTGACTCCAAAAACTCCTTTTGACCATGCCCTAATTACCATTATAAATAGTACTAACTAGCAACTATTTTTCACACATTCAAAACACACAAATCACACTCACTTTCTCTCCATTATTTTCGATAGCCATAAGGTCTAAACAAGGGTATTCAAGTGTTGCTTAAGAGTTGATAAGGAGTTCTAGGGTTTGTAACATTGGAAGCTAGGGTTTTCTAGAGTTCTTGGTTAATTCTTATACACCTCTTGACCTCCAATCACACCACCATTCTTGTAAGTGTCCCATAATACTCTCTATTTTACTCATATTTAACATTTCATGCATTATTTCATATCACCTTTATAGATTTGTAGTGTCTAAAGTTGATTTAAATTTGTTTGCGAATATACTAGATCTGGACAGATTTTTGGTCACTTTGCTAGCTAGTTTTAACCATTTTAAAGAACACTTATGGCAAAACTCTTTTCACCTTAGTGTATTACAAGGTCTTAGGTAGATTCCACCCAAAATTTATAAATAATGGAATTGTTTTACTACCCCCGCCCAACATTAAGTCAACTTTGACCTTAAATATATTTGTTTGTATTATATAATACTTAATGAAAAGTATACAAATGAAAATACATTTAAAACCTTAATCCATTCATATATCTTGCATCAAGTATTAGATAACACGAACAAAATATTTAAAGAAAAAGTTGAAGAAAAAAGACTTAAAAAAGTCATAGTATAGGACACTTTCACGAGAGAAAAAAGACTTTAAAAAGACTTAATGTGAGACGAAGTGAGTAGTATTTTTAAATAATTTCACGAGAGAAGTTGTGCAACAGCTATGGCTGTTTGTATCCGTGCATTATAGCACACTTTTGGAGGACTTAAACTTGGAATCTAGGAGTGTAATTATAGCGGTGGAAAGGTAAGACATAGACCTAAATCCCAGCGGTGGAATTTTGAAAAATGATTAAGAAATGAAGAAGTTATAGCCTCGTGAAAATAGGCCAAGTTTCTAAGTAAAATAACTGTTTGAGACCCATGGCATATGTGATCCTTTTGGGTGAATAAAACTTAATTTCACTAAACGAGACCATGTTTTCTTGAAACTAGACACATAAACCTACGTTTTAGGTATTCAATGACCAAAAGAGGATAAGAAATGAGTGAGTTATAGTCGTTTGAAGTCGGTTAAAGTATTCTAACAACAACTATAATAAGGATTCTTGAAACCAAATATATGTTTTACTCGTTTTTCCTAAATGATTTTACTTGTGAATCTTTATAAAACTTCACTACAAGTTTAAATGGATGATAAAACTTTCTAAAACTCATATGCATATAGTACATATTGAATTAGGTCGCGGTTAGGTCACTTTGTTTCATTCAAGCTTGGGTACTTATTTCCGTATTCACTACTTTGTTGAGGTGAGTATCATAGCCCCACTTTTACTTGTTTAATACTCGTTTTGAACTACTTTGGGGTGAGAATACATTGCTTGTTTTACTTATAGACACAAGTACTTAAACATTTACGTATTTCCAAAGTTACCACTATTGCCGTTAAGTTCGCACAATCATGAACTGTTAATTACATTGTAAGCATGAATGTTGTGAATAAATATATTGAGGTTGACGCCCCCGTCCGGGTTTGTAGCGCCTACTTGACCAGGTAGGTCAAACGGATGCATTTCATTTGAGGTAATACTAGGTGTTTGGCAAGGCACCTACCAGGGGCAAATATACAAACAAAATACGTTAAGGCTTCGGTGTCATGAGCTTAGTGCAATAGTAATTCTTTTCATGATATTGTATACGTTACAATAGTCACTAATACTTTTACGGATGTTGTATTTGTTACAACATTTACTTGAAATCTTGTGGTCCATGTTTTCTAATTACTTAAACCTATGATCTCAACATATGTTGATATTTTAACATGTATTTCTCAAGTCCTTAAGTTCATTAGCTTGGATTGCATGGAGCATCGCATTAGAGTTTCATTTTGTGGTTTCTTCATGACGAAGATTTGTTGCATGACTTACGTTCGATTGTGAAACAAAAAATTCTTTATATTTTGTAAACACTTGGGTTATGTCTTGTTAAACTTTATTTCTTTGATCGAACGTGTATTTTTCCAAACGACTCATATAGATGTCGTTTCTATATATCTTGTGTCTTTGTGCTATGAAGTCATGCCCCGATTATCTTCCGTTGCGATACTTTGAGGGTGTGACAATAATCTACTAGAAGGAAAAAAGAAAGAGAAAATTACTGTAGAGCCCATTCACAACCTGACATGTCTCAATTTGCCCAAGCTTTTTCAATTTATCCAAAATGCCCATTGATCTTGCGTTCATCTTGACGCAAGGTACGCAAGATGAGTTGTTTGCATCGTAGCCGTCCAAAAAACGTCCAAAAAAAAAGTTTAAAAAACATCCCGCGCATGAAATTACGCAAGATGTTCACTTTTACGCAAGATGCAAAAAAATATATATATAATAACATCCCGCGTAATTAGCTACGCAAAATGTTAACCTTTTACGCAAGATGCAATTATTGAAATATATGAAAATTTTACGCAAGATACAAATTATTGAAATATATTAAAGTTTCTTGTATGTTTGTTGTCGGTGAACATATATTAAACCCTAATTAGGGTTTTGTTAAAATAAGTCTAAAAAAATGAAACCCTAGTTTGATGATATTTACACCTTCAAGAATGATCTCAATTAATCATAACCACACATACTAGTTTCCTCACATCGACATAAATAATACATCCGGGCCATGTTACACCTAACTGCTTGGAAAAAGCGTTCCATATTTTTCTCATCCCATCTTGGTGGAAATCTTTTTGTCACAAACTGATGTAGGAGCCAACAAGTGATGACTCCACAATCTGAGGAATTCTGTTGCTGTGGGCATGGAAAAAGTGGGTCGTTGTAGAAAAATGTAAAGTTGTAGTGTCTCCGCCCTGTTCGTGTAAAGTGTCCCAACTCTTCTAAACAGGTGTTGAGATGGCCAGTCCATTCTTCTAGATAGTTTCTTAGAAATCCACAACGATCAGTACTGTGCAGGGAGTCAAGAACCAACAAACTGGATTCGCTTAGGTTAATGATCAAAGTTACCCAGTGATTGCTTCCTACATTCATCGGCATCAACACCTACATTGAAAATTTATTAACAAAATACACAATTAAATAAGATTATATTGAATCATTTTACGTTGAAAGACCTTTACTTACAAAGACGACATCATCCCATGACGGGTACGGAGGCGATGCTACCATCCAATGTTCCCCTGATCCAAGGAGCTATCGTAAGCATGGGTACATCACCTTTTTCAGTGGGGTAAGTCGAGGCTGTCCATGACTTCGAAACAGTCCATTCCGCATTAGCTGGCCTCATTCTTATTATGATCTCCACCCAACTATTCATATGCTGATTTACAAGAATATATTGAGTCATTTTACGTTCTTGAAAATAAAATAATCTAAACCTTTAAAAATATAGAACAATAAACTTACATCGTCAGTCAGCCAACCAATTTTATCGGCTGGTCCTGGATCATTACCGTTCCTGTAATGATCCGGAACTAGCTTTTGAAAGAAACTCAGATCTGCCAACCAACCCCTTGGAAGGCAGTCAAGAGATATAACTGTTGGGTTTTCAAGGAACTCATTAAGTGGAACATACGTCCGACGCTCAACCTAAAAACAAAAGATAAAGTGTAACTATGTTAATCATAAACATAATTACTAATAAATTTAAAACATCTTTTAGTGTTACCTTCTTGGGGTCAACATTATGTACTAATATTAGAGCCCCAAAACCAGAACCAACACAAGTAACATCATCAGCCTCTTCATCCTCATCAACCGCTGCTTCTCCTAAGTTCAACGGTGGAATCTTCGAGGTGTTCTTATTCCGTTTTATTTTACCTGCACGTTTCTTAGGGACGATAGTGGTAGGTCCCTGTTGGGTATACGGATCTTGCTGATATTTAGTCGGTCGACAATTCCTCCTCGGTCGCTCCATCGCATCCTTAACATCAATATGATTACTAGTACACAATAATAATCGATATTTATTTTAAATAATTAATATGTTACCTGCTTCTCAAGACCAACGTTAGGGCCGTGAGATGGACCTCCCTGGTCATGAACGGGCGTGGCAAACGCAGCGAACCCATAAGGTGTACGTGTAGCAATATGTTCGCTGGTTGGAAACCATGATGGACATGTAGACGGCACCGCAGGTGAAGGTACATGAAGATCTTCAAAGAAAGAATCGTTAGGTGCCGCAACAGTTGGACGGCTGGGCCGTTGCGATCCCTATATATAAAATTAAAAGGAAAAGTGAGTAACCAACAAACGTAAATATAAGAAAAATAAAAGCATGTAAATATACCTGCGTGTTTTGAAAACCACTAAAGGCACTAAAACCAACATTCTCACCACCAAGGAAGCTTGATTCTCTTTGTGGTCGTGGATTCTTCACAAATCGGAATTGATGCAATAAATTTTTTAAACAAACAATTTAAAAATATTAAATAATGTTGATACAAAACAATTATTTAAACAAACCATTTTTTAAACTACTTACCCCATATTTTTCGTTTAATTGTTCGATCTGCAAGTCATGTTTCTTTAACCATGCTTCGACTACGGGGGGAATATCTTCCCGCACAGATCGGTTTCCCGGCTGCTGTATGACTGGAGGGGGGGCGGGTTCCCATCAAAAAACGCTCTACTTTGAACCCACCAGTCGGTATTTTGCTCAAAGGCATCTGGGATAATCCTCGCCAACGGTCGCCTTACCTTTTAAGAAAAAGTACAATATATACCACATTAAAAAAGCCAAACAATATTTATTTATTGTATCGTAATAAATTTAGTTCATATGTCAAACTCACACTCAATTCGGCATCCAGAATATTGTTTAGACCCTCCCGGTTCACCAAGCGGCTAAAACCCCAAGCAATTGATCGGGGATACAACTGTTGACGAGAAAAAAATAGGGCTGCACCATGCGGGAACAACTCCAATATCCACGTCTACAAAGAAGGTAATTATTATTAGAAATTGCTAACGGGAAACATATACATGAAGTTTACAAATTTATATATGACATACCTTGAAGGCCCACATAAATCCATTCAACGAGTACTTAGGCATTGTATTGGGATCCCTCCCCTCGGTAAAGTGCTTTACCCTACGCACTACTGCTGTATCCTTTATATTCTTGTACAAGTTTGGCCATACATAAGACCCCCACGGATACAGATTCCAGGCATCTAAATCCTCGACTAACCTAAGTAACCATTCTTCGACTACTTTCCTAATCTCAGTCCCTTCTAACACCAACATCAACACGCATATCAAACATACGCGAACAGCATCCTCGTCACTCAACTCAAAAAACTATTTACTATTTATTATACTACGCAACATACCAACTTTTATTGATTTTGAATCTACTGTCGAGGGGAACACTCGTCTCCTAAACAGCATAGGTCCTTCTTGATAAAGATTTCTAAAATCCGTCCCAAACCTTAAGCTAGTAACTAGACAAAATTCCTCTCTACCAAACTTAATCTCAACCTCACCTACCCGAGAAAGATCACGTACACGATATCTCGAAGGAACAATGTTTGTCTCACCCTCATCACACGGCACTTGGTGGCATATAAATAATGCACTAAGACACCACTCTCTTGCATTTTTGGTATATCTAGCAACCAACCGAAACATGTTTGCCTAAATAACTGTTCCCTTGGGGTGTTCCTGATAAGTTTGTTAATATCCCTAACTAACGACAACTTACTCCTACATGAAACTTCCGCCGGATAATGCTAAAATAACAAATACATATAAATATATATAACAACACATATACTTTACAAATAAATAAACAATACGTGTTTTATAGAAAAATAATAATTTAGATTGCGAAATACCCGATAATCTGCCATATTCACCAACCCGGCCACCGCCACCACCTGTCACCTTACCACCAACAGCAACAACACCACACAATGACAGCAACAACACCGCCAAAACAACGACAAGAACACTACTACAACACTTATTAACAACAACTAACGGTATCTTTTAACACCAAAACAACACAAACAACACAACAACCCTTCCCAATAAAATTGCTTCGATACGTAAAGATGGGAAGTATTCCCTTTTTTTTAAACTCTTCTTCGAACAAATGTGAATGTAATATAAACAGCTTAGTATCAGTTTTTTTGTTGCAAATGCAATTCATCTTCAAATGCATGTCTCTTTTATCTTGTATAGCAATTTGTCCCATTAAACATGCAAGCGTCTCTTCACATCTCTTCAAACTCAGCTTTTGTTCCTTCCCAATAACATTCTGCTCCTTCCCTATGTTTGTTTTTTTCACATCTTGCGTAAAAGGTTAACATTTTGCATAGCTAATTACGC
Source organism: Artemisia tridentata subsp. tridentata (assembly GCA_021014915.2). NCBI lineage: Eukaryota > Viridiplantae > Streptophyta > Magnoliopsida > Asterales > Asteraceae > Artemisia > Artemisia tridentata. The sequence goes on from CP139503.1 coordinate 207,813,385, forward strand.
GGGATGTTATTATATATATATTTTTTGCATCTTGCGTAATTTCATGCGCGGGATGTTTTTTAAACTTTCTTTCTTTTTTTTTGGACGTTTTTTGGACGGCTACGATGCAAACAACTCATCTTGCGTACCTTGTGTCAAGATGAACGCAAGATCAATGGGCATTTTGGATAAATTGAAAAAGCTTGGGCAAATTGAGACATGTCAGGTTGTGAATGGACTCTACAGTAATTTTCTCAAAAAGAAACACTAGTCAATTAATTGACACATTTTTTAGACTGCCGATTGATGTGTAAAACTAGCATTGACAAGTTTGTTTTATAGTTTGACAAGTTTATAGTCCATCCGAACCAAATCTTTTTATCCCCTAGAAAAAACATACAAAGTAAAGTTTAAGAAAACAATAATAAATACTGATTTTTAAATTGTGTTCTCAATGTCAAAAAAAAAAAATATATATATAATATATATATATATATAATATATATATATATATATATATATATAGAAAAAATGAAAAAGTAAATGAAGTGTTTGTTAATATGTGTATGAGATAAATGAAAAGGAAAATGAGAGTATCAATAACTCATATTTTTAAGTTGAAAGAAAAGGAAAAAAAGAAAAAAAAATTGTTTAAATTATATATATGTTATTTAGTTGTTATTGCCAAAACTTTTAAAAAGAGCATATTTATTTTTAAACAAAATATATTAGTGTTTCTTTTTTATTCCTCCAAAAAACGAGGTGAAAAAGTTCATCTCATTTTCTTTTCCTTTCTTAAAAATAAATTCAAGAAAATATACTAATTTTTTTTTTTTTTTTTTTTTAATTGACACATATGTTTTTATAAATATATTTTTTTGTTAGATGAAATTTATATAATTTGACCAAATTGAAATCAATGTTGATTTTTATTGTCAATAGAAATACTCAATTTTGTCACGTAAGCAAAATGATGCACTTTCAATGATCCAATTGAGTTTTCAACTTTTTCTCTTCTTTTAGTTTTTAGAAATCTTTTATAAACAAAAATGAGAAGAATAATAATGATTTTAGCCACACATTTTAAAAAGGGGAGACAATTATAAAAGGAGATTATTCTATTTTTGTATGTGCATCTAAAATGTGTGTTTGTGGTTTCTTCTCACCCTTCTCTCATTTTAATATTTTTTTCTCATTTTATCCAAACTCACAAGAAATCAAACCCAAACATTGAGAACATGAGAAGAATAATGAGAAGAATAATAGGGTTTGTTCTTTACACCTCTGGTTCGAATCTTGACTTCAACTCGTGAGCTTAACATTCTTTTACTTTCATTAATATTCTGCTATTATTATACTTCTATTCAAAATCTTCACAAATATGGAAATATCAGTTACAATGAAAAATAAATTACATAACTTAAAATTTTGAAGTTAATTTTTGAATGAGACCGAATAATTAATTTAGAGAATTGAAAACTAACTGAAAGATCGAAATCGAGTCAACCAAAAAAATTTCTTCCGATCACAACGCGCAGGCTTTTCAAACCTCGTTCATATCAGTTATCAAGCTCATATAGTTCATGCTTTTAAAAAGGTAAGAAAAGAAAATGATAATGCGCAAATGTAGAAATGTAAAGGCAACATATTCAGTGAGGTGAATGTAAACTTTACTTTTTAATACTCCGTATATGGCATCCCTACTTGAAATCAACTGAGACATGTCAATTATAAGATCTGCAGCCTTTAGATAATTAGATTAGTATCATATACTCTAGTAAAACTTACTGCTCATGTGGCCATGTATACAATATCATGCATTTGACTCATTGACTCAATAGAGATTGAGTAAAAATTTTAAGATCTCGTAAACCAGGAGCAGCAACTACCAGCAAAGACCGCTATGGAACTATGTAAGCCCGAGACCTGATGTGGTTTGGTAGATATAGGACTTGGAGCAATCAACGGATGAATGCAAGACCGGTTACAACTTGTTTTACATGATAATTGTTTACTCTAGAATCTTAGGGCCCGTTTGGTTGGTGGTACTCAGCCGAAAAAAATGAATTTTGAGTCAAATCTATTGTTTGGTTGAAATTTACGTGTTCCAAAGTTGTCAGAAAGCCAAATATAAATCATTCTACAAATCCCAAATCGCATGCTACCTTTACAACAATTACCATCTTCATTGTGGGCCCATAACAATTATTAACCACTAGTTTTGTTTATTTTACTTTTTTTTGTTATATTTTATTATTTTTTAACAATAAAATTATTAATATAAATTTTATAAAATAAATTAAATATTATTTTTTTCTCTCTCCTCATTTAATTTAAACCTCAAATCCAAATCCTAATATTTAACTTTATATCCAAATCCTAATCCTACTCCTAAACCCGTCTATAAACCAAACGGGCCCTTAATATCTGCCAAACAAGGTATATTTCTCTGAAACTGTCTCCAACCAAACCTTGAAGAGTCGCAATCAACTCCTCATTTCGAGCTAGGAACATTTTAGAATAAAACAGATCAAACGTTTGGCTACGACATGTATGCTCAAGCTTAAGGTCAGGTCACTAGAGACACCTGACCAATAATCTATTACATTTCAAAGATTTGATCAAGAGAAAAACGAGAAAAATAACCACCGGATGAAAGATGAATCAAGTCACTAGTACTAAAAAACCATGGTTCTTTAGGATTAAACAAGAATCAAATACATTACAACTTTGCGAGTTTGCAACCAACCAACCAACAAAAGAAATAAACTCTAATCAAGACTATGTTCTGCATAATTAAGATGAAGCACATGTAGGATTGTTTGGTAATGAATAAGCACTTCTACCAGTAACACCAACTCGCCCACGTCCTATTCCATTCCTAGGATGATACTCCACATTCCTCTGAGTTTCCTTATCTTGAGCATTTGAACTTGAAGAAGTAAAACAATTTGTGGAGTCTCCTGAATTTGGCTCCCAAGAAGACGACATCCAGCTTATTTGTTGACTACCAGCAAAGCTATTGCTCCCTGATGATTCTTGTTCTTCAGCATCCGCATCACCACCCCGTCTCACAGTCACATACTTGTGGAGACTCGGCTCCATCAGATCATCATTAACCGCCTTCTCAGACTCCACAAGATTCTCTTTTTTGAAATTATTAGAGCTAGTGGTGGAGTTGAGGTCAGCTACAGCTTCAAGAATCGAGCATGCCTTGCTGACACAAGCTGGGATGGAAAAAGCTGGTGGTGGTGGAGTGGTTGCAGCCGTGGAGGCACTGGCAATGATGGGGATTTTTTGGTGGAAATTTTGGATATCTTCGAGCAATAAACTAGCATAGGATGTTGGGTTAGGGCCTGAGTTTAGTAAGGTTTCGGGATTGATGTCTAGCTCTCGAGATAGCCTTGAAGACCTGGTTCGTGATACTATTTTCTCGACTGAGGTTTTAGCCTCATCAATAACTGGTGGTTCTTTAGCTCTCTTAGTAACAACATTGTTGGTTTTGTTATTCATAGTCTTCTCACCATTTTGTTTCTGCCAACAACACAATCTCTATTAACTCAAAAATCTTTGCAATTAACTTAAGTACAAACATATAAGGTAACAAAGACACTTACTTTACTGCCCGCTTGCTCGGATCCAACAGCATTAGTGTCGATTTCAGCCAATGGATTCCTTCTATAAGGCGAATGCTCAGCTTTCCTAGAATTGCTTCTACTCAATGTCAAAGGCTGCTGATTCTGATTCTGATTCTCATTCAATACCCTAAGATTCGCCCTAGCTGGAGACCTAGCACGTGGCGACGCTGCAGTCCTAGAACCCACAGCCGCCACCTCACCACCCCCATTTCGCTTCACTTGAATCCTCTTCACACCCTCTCCACCAACAGCAACATTCCCACTCTTATCAGTAGCCGGGACCGAAACCATCTTTCCAGGCCTAGTCGCAACGACACCACCGCCATTCGTACTAGGGTTTGGCGACTCAGATCTTCGATTTGGGGATCTACTAACTCTCCTCCCCCCACTGCCACCACTCCCCCTTTCTTTACTCCCAGACCTTTGCTGCCCCGGATCTCTCTCCCTACTCCGTCTCCTTGAAGACGGAGACGATCCCCTCGACCCACCCGCCCTCCTCCCACCCTCCACCACCGCCACCTCATCACCATCATTTTTCCCCGTCTCCATATCAAAATCAAAACTTCTTTTCGAACCCGAATACCGCCTGCCACGTGTCGGCGTCTCACCACCTCCCACCTTAACCCCACTTGAACTCCTACTAAGCCTACCACACTGAATCAAAATCGCATCCACCTCTTCTTTAGTACAGCTCGACGTCCTCACCGCCGATCCCACCACCACTTTCTCCACCTCACCACCACCACCACCGCAAACTGCGGTCGCCGGAGATTGAAAACCCTCAATAACAGGATTTGAAACATGGGGTTTTTTCCTATCGATAGATTTCCTCGTTTCCTGATCAGGGTATTCGTTACTTTTTCGACTTTTTACTAAAAATGTCTCCTTTTTCACATTTTCTTGCTTGTTTGGTATGGAAACAATGTTTTTGTTATCAGTTTGAACTGGGTTATGTTTGGTTATGATTTCTGGTTGTGATGGTGGTGAAGGTGTTGAAGTTATAGTACTGGTTTTGCTGCAACAAGCACCCATTTTTTGGTTGGTTTTGAAAATAGGTAAGTGGGGAATAAAGGGTGACTCTGTGTGTGTGTGTGAGTGTGTGTGAATGTTTGATTGTTTTTAAATTGGATGAGAGAGAGAAGGGAGTAAAGGAATTTGAATTTTGAGAAAGTTGAACGTGTAAAAGTAGCCGTTAGTAAATTTTTTATTCTTAAAGGGTGGTGAGTGTAACTTTATGGCAAGTTTCTTATGTGTCACTCAACTTTTGGGAATTTCAAATGTAGCATCTTTTAAGGTTGTATGTAGCATCCTTTAACATCAAGTTCACTTGATTCTTTGTTAGAGCAGAGTACATGGCTGCGGCTTTTTGTTAGAGCAGACTCCATAAATCCGATTTCATTTGGTGCTATGGTCAGCGTTATAGCTCGACTGTTTGATCAACTTTTTTTACATACTTTGTTTTTGTTTTAAATCGTATGTGTGTGTATATGGATGTTTTAGTGTGTCTCAGTATTTTGTGTTAGCGTTGCAGAAAGAAAAGGTTTTCGTGTTATCTTAATGCAGAAAGACACTCAAAATTTTTTGATATTATCATAGCGTGTGCTTTTAGGAGTTACTATTGATGAAATTGATTTTGATAGACTTATTTTTTATTTTATTTTTTTCTCTTTAATGACATGACAAATTGAATTACTTCTAAAATTACTTGTATCTTTTTACGTGGTTATTAAAATTCAGCGGGTAAAGATATCATATTGATTAAAGTCTAAAATCTCATTACTCAAAGCTCCACATTATTTTAATCATCTCAAATGACAAATGATGGTTATCTCTTTTATATACTATCGTATGCTTGAGAAAATGGAGTTCCTTGTAACTAATTCAAATATTTTGTTATTTATGTGTTTTAAATTTTTTTTGTATCATATTGCAATTTGTTTGGAATTCATCCCTGTGGTTTGCACGCTTAAAAAAGTTCAAATATTTGGCACACGAAAACGACTAATATAGTTGCATTCAGCCAAAGATTTGTAAACAATTTAGATGTGATTTCATAACTGATCGTGTATATGACCGGAAGGACCAAGACCGGAAGAATGACATCCGGAAGGGCTAAAGGCCGAAGGACCCAGACAGCGCCGCTTCTAGCCCTGGATTCACGGGTCTATGTCCACCACGTGGCTGTCCTAGATGAACACCCTAGGCTATGGGTAGTTCGGCATGCCATACCCTAGGTGTCAGGAACAGTAGCCTGACCGTACCTTACACAGTAGCGGAACAGTAACCAGGTACAGTTTTGAGGTAGTATAAATACCCCTCATTTACTCTTATATATGGCAGGCATTAATTACACACACACACACACACACACACACACACACACACACATATTTATTGCTCTCAACAGAACCCCCTACTTACTCTCACGTCGGAGCTTAGTCCTGGGATAACACATAGAGCGAGGCTAACGCGTTTGTTTCATTTGTACAGATGCCGAAGGATTCCACAGCTCTAAACGGAAGGCATTTCGGACACTCCGCTAGGCTGCAAGGATTTACTCAAACAAATTGGCGTCATCCGTGGGACCCGCATTCAATCTGCCCAGGCTATAGAATGTCAGGTTCCGGTCCTAGTGGTCCCGAGGGAAGAGGGGATGATACTCCTCCGACAACCAGGGAACAAATCAAAGGGTATCTGTCTGCTCTGAAATTCATGGTCAAAGAACACAACCGGAGGGAAAATGTTGAGCCCATACGGTTAGATTTTGGTGAGGATGGACTAAATCACAATAGAAGCGCCGCAAGGAAAGATGGAGGAATAGCGATGGGAGCAAAAGTGGCCGATGGGGACTTGGGGAAACCTTTTAAGGAGGTGTCAAAATCACCGTTATCCCGGAGGATTTTGGAATTCTCGGCACCGGAACATAAGATGCCGTCCCACATCAAACTTTATGACGGATCAACAGACCCGGAAGATCATCTCAGCCGGTTCACAGGGGCCGCTATGCAAGGGGAATGGCCCATGCCAGTATGGTGCCGGATGTTCCTAAAAACATTGGACGCACTAGTACAGATATGGGATTTCATTACACATGTGGTATTTTGAACGGCCACACAGTAACATATTTATGTGACTAAATGTACCAGAATAAAATAAACAGCCACACTTGATCCGACTTGTGTGACCATTCGGAATTTCATTGTCACACATTTGAATATTTTCGTGACTAGAGGTATCTGGTAAAACTTATTTTTGATTATTTAGTCACTTATAATTTGGGACGTGTGACAGATATAAATAAGTTTGAAGCATTAGTCACGATATGCATTTAAAAGTGACAAATATATGTCACACACTTGAACAGTGTGACCAAATGTCATATATGGTCACACTAAACCATAGGCATACATGATTAAGTGTAACCAAAATTCGATACATATGGTCACGTAAGTTAATATGTGTGTCTAAAGTTTAGTGTGTGTTTTCCTGCCAAATCTTAATGTGTATAGTCACATTTAATTGTAACACGATCATGTGACTATAGGCTTTACAATAGTCACACCATATCACAAATGTGTATCTAAATTATGTTTATGGCCACATTATAAGGGTATTATATGTGACCAATACATTCAAAATAGGCACATTGTAAAATATTCATGTGACTATTATTTATAGCAAAATGTGAACTCAGTTATCATTAACCTTGATATTAGTCACATTGAGTGTTTGTGTGACTAAATTCAAGATGTTATATATGGTCACATGAAGTATTTATTTAGGTGTCTAAATCATAGAGTCATATTTTGTCACACATTATTTAAGTGTAGTCACAATTCGATACATATGGTCACACATTTCTGATAACTTATGTAATTTTGAGGGGTTAGATACGGGATTTTATAGTCTATCAAGTTTGAGTCTAATTTGATATTCACTTAATTGAGTTCAGACTATTAGTCATGACTCTTCATTTGCCCCATTACAATGCTGGGATTTTATAGTCTATCTAGCTTAATGCAGTAGTAAAACAAGTGGGTAATAGTCACATGCATGGCTGCACATTGACTACTTTTTCAACCACTGTTTTTTTCAACAAATTGTCTGCAGTTGAGAATCTTTCATAGGTAATACTGGTTTTTTCAAACAAATACCTGCAATTGAGAATCTTTCATACCAAACACTGTTTTTTTCAACCAAATGCCTGCGCTATATAAAGGCATAACCACATACATGAAAACTGCATATACTAAAAAACTGTAACAAAAAACAACAATTGAAACAATGAGGGCCAACAACAAACCAGGTATTCAACATTGTGTTTTTCAACTATACATGTTTATCTCATAAGCAGTACTAACTATACATTCTAGCAGTCTTAACTCTAACTCTAGCAGTATAAACTCTTCAGCAGTTGTAATGTTGTAATAATCCCAAACAATTAATTTTGTGACATATTCTTGGGTCCTAGATCCTTTTTCATCTTCTTGAGCAATTTATAAGCCATCTCATCATAAGTAAACTAAAGCTGGAGTCTTTTCTTCCCAAACAACATCTGATGTAAAATGTCTTTGAAAAATTTTAAAGGGTAATCCTTTTCTACAAGCATGTAAATCACCAACTCATTTATAGTTAAAGCATGTACTCCACATCCTTGAAAAAGTTTCCATTCTGTAACTGTGTTGTGCCTTAGCTTTCTCCAAAATTCATCCTCATGACTTTGTTCAAACATTACCTTCAAGTAATTCCAGACGACTCTATCATAGATTTGTTCTGGTTTTTTATAACCAAATCTTTCTTTGAGTAACTTCCATAGAGCCACCATATCTTCTCTGTCAAAATTATGAACCATCTGATGAAAGCTTTCAAACCTTTGAGATGAAGCATCATGCCTCTTAATATCATAATAAACTGTTTTCCCTTGAAATCCAAACTTGAAAGCAACAATGCGTTGTTTAACATTTAAAGGTTCTGCATCCATGGCTTCTCCTTCAGGCTCTCCAACAGATACAACTGCAAGTTCAGTGTGAGCTTGCATTTGTTCTATATCAGCATCAGCTTGCTCAGTTTGCTCTTGGTCTGTGCTCTGGTTTTTCTATGATTTGTGCTTACTCTTCTTCTTTTGACTGCTTTTTCTTTCCAATTGTTCACCTGCTCTTTTTGAACTTGTTTTCTCTTCTTTCTTTTCTTCACTACCCTTCACCACCTCATCATTCAAGAAGCTTTTAGTGTTTCTCTTGGCAATTGCATATAATTCTTCAATTCTTTTATCATTCAACAATTTCAAATCATTTAGTTTTCAATTGTCCATATTCTTCAAATACCTGCACATGAAAGCTCTTCTTTGTGCTGGAGTGGGTAGCTTGTTCTTCTTAGCTGCATATCTTTGTGTTGCATAGAACTTCTTTCTTGCATCAATAAGTTCTTTCAGCATCCTGGCTCTTTCATCTATTGAGTACTGATCTTGCTCTTCTTGATGTAGTTTCTTAGCAAGCTCACAATCAGCATCAACATGAGCCCTTTCCTCATCCCATGCAGCCATTAACTCTGCATTTTTAGCATCTTTTTCTTCTTGTATTCTCTTTTGTTCCAAAATTCTCTGATTTTCTGCTTCATACTCTTGTGCTAATTTCTCAGCAACTTCAACATCAAGTTGTAATTGCTCTTCTTTTGATAACGGTTTCTCCATAGGCTCTTCAATAAGAATCCCTTTACCTTCGCCTTGTACCTGTGGAGTTGATTGTTTAGCTTTTGGCTTTGATGATGGCTCTTGTATCACAATACCTTCGGTTACTGGTTTTGATGTCTTCAGCTCAGCAAGTACACTAGCAGCAGTTGTATCCTCTGGTGTAGCAGTACTAGCTTTTTCACTAGTATCTGTAACTGGCTCACTAGCCGCAATAACTGGACCACTGGCAGCACTAATACCCTGATCAGTAGCACTATCAGCAGTTGTAACCTTGACCAAATAGCTATCAATCACAAATTGATTCCTTTGGTTATCAGCAACTACAAAATCCATTAGATTACTCTCTACACCAATACTTTCACCCTCTTTAGCCTCCCCTGAAACTTTGCCTTCATTCCCCCCTCTTTGAGAGCATCCTTAGAAGCTTCAGAAGATTTAACCTTGTGTTTGGGAATTCTTGATCCTTTGACTCCTTCTAAATATCTAACCCTTCTCTTCAAAGCCTTTATCTCCCCTCCTTTAGCCTTGATTACTCCATCTTGAGAAGCAGCTAGTGTTTGTAGATCAAAAATTTGTGCAGACAGCTTGGTGCATTTATCCATCAATTCATTTAAAAGTTGCATACTATCCTCACCACTTCGGCTTGTGTTACCTAGCCCGAGAGGTGGATCATGGGAAAAGTTAAGTTCAGTCTCACCCCTAGGATGAACATCTGAACCCCCATTGTTTCTAGGTGACTGGGTCCTTCACCTGAATCAGTTCCATGTGGACCTGACTCATTAGAAGTTGTCTTGGTGCGGTTCTTAATGATGTTACCATTTTCATGTGTTGCTTCTAAGCTAGACACAGTAGTGGCAGCCCTTGCCAACATGTCACTCTCCCCACCAGTGACAGCCTCATCTGCAACAGTTGGTATAGAACCACTAGCCTGAGGTAGCTCAGTGTTCTTGGTGTGAGTCCTACATTTATAGGTCTTTTTAGGTTGTCGATGAGATGTTGCCAAAATTGTGGGTGTGTGATGGGTACCAGCTGGGATTGCTGAACCTTCACCCATTTGGGTTTGGGTTAGTGCCACCATTGTTGGAAACAAAGGTGTCACTGTCCCTGAAAAATCTTTTCCATCCCTCTTCATATTAGCAAAAACCTTTTTGGTAAGGCAGGGAGTGGAATAAACTCTTTTGTGACTTTTCTTATTTTCAAATTGGTTGTCCAAAAAGAGTTGTAAAAACCTTTGATATAGAAAATATTTACCCGAAGACCTATCCAAGTTCTTAACCATACTATCAAAAATTAATTTTGAAAAATTAAATCTTTGAGTATTTTCAGCCAAACAAATTATAGCAGAAGCTAAATTACTGCTAAATTCATTCCACGCAGTGGTCTTTGGACTTAGACACACTAAGACAGTATGAATTAAGAATTTCCACTGAGGAGAAAAATTACCTTTATAAAACTTTAAAGCATATGATTTTCTCTCATAGCCCATCAGTGAAAGTTTTTCAAAGATTGTAGTATTTGGAAGATTCTCAACTCCGTTAGCATCATCTAGGAGAAGATCTCTTCGAATAGACGCCTCTGTAATGAGAATCCTCTGCCCATCTACAAGGGCATGGATTTGTACTTCCCCATTAATAGTTTTGACCTTAGCAGACGACCAAAACTGGATAATGTTAGAAGTATATATAGTAGGTTTTACTGTTAATGCAAACTTAATATAGCTTGCATTAAGGAAATCAATGATCTCAGTAAAATCTATAGACTCATTGGATTTTTTTAAAAAGGCAACATTATTATGAGGTTCGGTAAAAGTTAGGTTTGACATTATGATTTGATTTGGGGGTTTTGCAATATGACGATTAAAATTCGATTAGGGCGTGGAAGAGAGAGAGTAATGTGTGCGTGAATATGATTGTGTGCCGCAATTGGGGATTTATACCCTTTAAGTAAAAATTGAGACAAACGTACCCTGCACTCCCAAACAGTACTAACGGATACCCAGCAGTACAAAATTTTACGCTAGCAGTACAAACTTTTGCCTAGCAGTACAAACTTTGTGCAAAAACTTTTTCTCAGCAGTATGAACTCAATTTTCTTTTAAAACCATACAGCACTCATACATTTGGAAGGGATTAAGTGTAAAGGAAGACACTTAATCAGTTTTGGTGATATTGTTGTTCTTGCATTACAACACAGTTTACTGTTTCAGTGTTAATAGTCTTCTAAGTATTAAAGAGTAGATTTTTAAAAAAGACTGCTATTATCCAAGAAACCAAACACTCCTTTAACATCAGGGGAAACACATATATCATAAACTAATAATAATAACTGCATTCAAATATCATAAACTTGTATGAACATATATTAACATAGTCAAAATAAGATAATGATACAAAAGATACATTAAGAAATATATAAACTATCTTGAATAGTTTTGTAAACACAAACTATTTTCTCTCTTGTCTCTTCTATTTCTTTGTTCCGATCATCTACTTTCTTCTGATGATCCAATATGATCTTTAAATCTTCCTTGTTCTGTTCTTCCAGCCTCTTTATACGCTTGTTGTAAAGATCTACAAATGTTTTTTCAGTTTCATATTTTTCAGAATGACATTTGTCCCAAATATCTTGGGATATGTCAAAAAATTTATATTTTTCAGGGATTGGAGGAGGAGAAGCATCCCTTGGGCGTTTGGTTTTCTTTGAAACAGGAGTTGAAGAGGATGAAGCCATTGAAATTTGAAAAATAAATATAATATCTAATGAAAAAAATCAAAGGAGTTGTTTCTTATTCATAAGTATTTATAGGCACAAAAGAGTCTAAACGTTTTCCAATTGATAAGGACAGGTAGATGAACGGTTCCCAAGACTGTAGGCGGGAAGAGGGACCATGCAAAGGCGCCAAATGTAATTGGGTAATTGAAGAGATGTTAAACTTCATCCTAAAGATAAGGAATAGTGGAAGCAGTTGTACGCAAAAGTCTCCAATTTCCTTATACCAAGTATTGACTTACCATGTACAATGACTTGACGCAACAACTAGTTGTATCTCATGCTTTATGAATAATAAACTTCCAAACTCAATATTTCAAACAATGTTTTGGTCCGATTTGGTGATAGTTTGATCCCGAAATAATATTGGTTCGATTTGGTTTGTGTTTGGCGGTGGATTGACTTTTGTCCGGTTTGATTGTCTTGGATTTGGTATAAACCTTGGTCTGTTTGGTATGGTTTGGATTTTGTTTGTGATGTTTGGCCGCGTCAAACGTTAGCCGATACTCGCTGCGACCTTGGCTTGCCGATATTGTGATATTACTAGCGTAGTTGATTTGGAATTGTGAAACCAATTGACTTGTTGATTATGGTTTGGCTCGACAAAATGAAACCGAGGGAATATTTGGAATGATTTGGGATCGGGTTCATTATTATTGACCCGAGGGAATAAATGTTTGACCGTGACTCGAAAGGAAATAGTAACTCATTTGTTGCGAATTGATATTGACTCGACTTGGACAAAATAAAAGAAAGAAATAAAAAAAATTGTTAAATTAAAAGCTGCTAAGATATTTGTTATTAAATTTGGTTAATAACGAAGTAAGAAAATTAGAAGTGTACGTGAGACCATGGTTGTCAGGATCCCCATCCTGATATTAGGATCTTTCGATTTTACGATACTGCAAAGCAAAAACGATCCGGATCTAACAAAGGATCTTTAAAAGCTTAAGATCTTATAGGATCTCAATCTTTACCAAAGGATCTTAAGATCTAATACGATCCGATCTTACTTTTCTCGAACCACAAACTAAAAAAACTAAAAAAATATGGAATGTATTTTGTAGAATTAAAAAAAAAAAAAAAAAAAAAAAAAAAAAAAAAAAAAAAAAAAAAAAAAAAAAAAAACATGTTAATATTCATAAAAATTTCATAATCATAATTTAAGACAACATTTCTATGAAATATTTACATAATTTGTGTTTATGATATATATTAATTTATAGATTTGTATACTATTACAAAAACTATTAACAAAATGACATTATAGTAGGATCTTAAGATCCCGATCCGATATTCCGATCTCGATCTTGCAAAAACGAAATCAATCCTAAGTAGGATCCCGATTTTGAAAACCTTGCGTGAGACATTTGGGATAAAAACGGATCACACGAGGGCTATTGGACTATTCGAGACATGCTACCCGTAGACTAACATATTTGGATTTATTGGACTATTCGTTTGGTTATTGTTTGAGTTACGGATTGGTTTAGCGTTCAGGGTTTAGGGTTTAGGGTTTATGGTTTAGGGTTTAGGGTTTATATAAATACTCGTTATATTATAAATTACTCGGGAAATTGATTTTCAATAAAGTCTTTTGACTTGGAAACGTTCGATAAATGAAAGAGTCATGGCGAATTTTTGTTATTTCCAAAGATTAATTTTGTCATAAGTCCAAACTTGTTTTAAATCATAAAAAAAGTATACCTTGTACTAATAAATGGGATTATGGGAAAATACCGACGATTACCAATCGACTCATCTTATTTGATATGTTTGTTGTTAGTTATCTCTTTGACTTCTTTTCGTCATCTTGTCTCGACTCGAGTCATCGTCAATACTCTTCTCGACTATTCGGTTATTCGTTTTTTTGGAGTGAGTACTCGTGAGTCCGTGTTCTCTACCGTTACACGAATGATGATACCAAACCCTTTTAAAAGGCTAAAACGAGATTATTTTTGGAAATGAGAATGATTACCTTTTGAAAACTCTTGCGCATTTGATTTTTTTGGTGAATATCGTGCCAAGTACGTTGCGTTGCGATACGTTGCGTTAAATCGTTTGATACGATATTCATTTTCTTTAAGTTTTAAAAAATTTGAATATATTAGAGTATTTTCTTTTGTTTTGTCGGTGGATTTTAGTGTGACTTAATCTTAATACCGCCAGTTTTGTCCATATAATATTCAATTACGGATAACCGATACCCGCGGGGAAACCCGAAAAACCGATGGATAATATTAATCGGGTATCCGGTGGGATATGGGGCGGGTACGGGTATATTACAAACGGGTTTGGGTACGGGTACACTAAAATCCGCCCCGAACCCGAACCGTTGCCATCCCTAGTTACCGGCTATAGCCGGTTTTCACCGCCACGTCAGCACCATTACCTTTTCTTTTTTTTTTTTTTTTTTTCTTTTTTTTTTCTTTTACAACTCTCGCCACGTCATTTATAGTTAAACCAAACCACAACTTCAATAGTCAACCGGCAATTAATCCCGTATTTCATCCCTTTACCCGATCATTTGTAAACACACACAATAATCAATAAACCCTAATCAAAACACACATTCTTCTGGCAAACACAAACACGCAAACAATGAATCCAAATAACAACAAAGGTATGTTTTTTAATGTTTTCACATATCAGTTGATCATTCATTGTACAATAATTAGTAACAGGCTTTTGATCTATAAATGGTGATGTTTGGGGTTGTTACTGATTCTAATATAAAATGGGGTTGTTTTGTATTTTATAATGGTTGTTATGCTATGTCTAATGTATGCTCTGTTTTTTTGTTTTCCATACTCTGATTTTCGTATACATAATCAGAGTAAACTTGAATTTATTGTTGAATGTAAAGTTGTGTGAATTTTTAATTTATTCAATTTTATGCTTTAACAGGTTCAAAGTCAAAAATCCCTAGGTCAAAATTCAAAATCATTTCAAACAAGGTATACTAAAGTTGTTATGTGTTTGTGGCTAAAGTTGTATACCTTTATACCATTAAATTTTTTGAAACACATGGTATGTTGAACTATTAGGAGTTATGGGAAAACGCAGATTGGAAGTGAAAGAGCCCTTTATATTTCTCTAGCGATGAAGAATCTGGTGATGATGACACAAAAGGGGTAATAATGGTCCATTTAATAAGTGTTGTTTCGCTACTTTTATGACATTCTCCAGACTTAATCCATTATACTTGTTCAACTTGTAGGTAAATGACAAAGCTGAATCCTCTCAAGCTACTCCCAAAACTCAATCCTCTCAAGCTAAAGCTCAAAGACCGAATGTTCAGAAGAAGTTTGGAACAAGGACTGCTGGAGAGGGGAGCATGAACAAGGACTGCTGGAGAGGGGAGCAAGAGCAAGGACTGCTGGAAGATGGTTTAGGGGTTTAGGATATCCATTAACAGCTTTTGTGTTTTGTAAATAGTATTTGGTATTTTAATATAGTAGTAGTAGTTCTGACATTTAATTTGGATAAATGTAATCATTAATTGTACAATAACTGGTAATTAGTAGTTTAACTGTATCTATTTTAAAATTGTAATGATAGTATTTTGGTTTTTTAAATGGTAGCAATTTGTGTTCTTGATGTGATGATTGCAAAGTTAGATTTAATGGTAGCAGTTTCTGTTGTTGATTTGATGATTGCACATATTTATTTAAGGGTAGCAGTTTGTGTTCTTGATTTCATATTGGTTTATGATTTAATGGTAGCAGTTTTTGTTAAATGGTATCAGTTTGTGTTCATGATCTTGGTGTAATTATGTAAATTTGAGTTCTTGATTTGATATGCAGTTTGTGTTCATGATCTTGGTTCAAGATCTTGGTTCATGAGTTGCAATTAAGATAATGATATATAACATTTTGAAACGGGCTACATTTGTGTCCATGATCTGTGTAAACTTGAAGTTTATTGTTGAATGTAAAGCTGTGTGTATTTTTAATTTATTCAAGTTTATGCTTTAATTAACATGTTCTAAGGTAAAAATTTTAAATAATTAAATTGTTAATTAAAAATTAGAACTTGGAGCCAAAATTTTGATCCAAAATTTTTAAATCACCAAATTAAAAGCAGTTACCAAGAATAACGATTCATATTCTTCACAAACCCTCTTTTCCCTCCTAAAATTAAAAAAAGACTGCAAAGAAAACACAAAAATCAAATCTTCTATCACCATTACTCTCCAAGCCAGAAACATTTTCTTTTACCCATTGTTGCTCAAGAGTCATGGAAATTCAACCCATTGTTGATCATCATCTTTTGCTTCCTGCTGATAATGAACATGATGATAACAACTTAGAATATGAATCCGAGAAGTATTCTGATGATGAAGATCTAGATGCATCTGGAACCAACCAATCAGATCGGATACTAGCTAAGAGGGGCATAACCAGGCTATTTAAGTTTCGCATGCAATATGGCAAACCTGGTGGAATAAAGCTCAAGGTAACCTTCGATGCATTGAATAGGGTATCAGGGTTACATAGAGCACTGTTTTCGAGTTTTTTAGGAGATCTGGTTCGTGAGCACATAGGTTTGAAGATTCTTTCCTGGAAGAAGGTGAATAAAGAATCAAGAGATAAACTATGGGATGAAATCACGGTACATATATACTATTTTTTAACCCAGTACTACATAAGTTTATCTATGCAGTTACATTATGTGCAACTACTAACATTGTGTTAATCTTTGTAGTGATATTTTGATGTTGACGTGACATTCAGAAAATTGGTAATAACTCGTCTTGGTCAACTGCTAAGGAATTTCATAATGAAGCTTAGAGAAAAATAAATTTTGCCCAACCTAAATACACCTGCGAAACCGAATGAAGTTCCGGCCAAGTATAGTGCATTTGTGAAAACAGAAGACTGGGTCGAGTTTGTAAACTACACGACCACCGATGCATACAAGGTTTTAATTAGTCATCTTTATTTAAGTGTATATGTCATTTCATAATTTTTAGTTTGCAGCATTACTGCATCTAAACGCCTTATGATTTTGTGTTTTTAGGAGAAATCTGACACTACTAGAAAAAGGTCTATCCTTGACTCGCATTTTATGACGCACACTACAAGATGACGCGCAAATAGCAAAGTCATAAAATAAGAGTCATAACGAGTAAATTTTTTATTGGGGATGACTCGTTTTCAAAAGCGTCATAACATAGGGTCATAATCAGTTAAAATTTAGCCTGCTAGATGACGCTCATTTTGCTTCGTTCTAAATAGGGGTCATCTATGTTTTTTTTTCCCATCTGCTTCATCAAAATCCATTGTTTTTTTTTGGCCAAAACACTTCCCGCTCAACACTTCCCTCTCAAACTCTCAAAACCTTATCAAACCCCTCTCAAAACTCTCAAAACACTCCCGCCCTAATTTCCCATCTCAAACCCCTCTCAAAACTCTCAAAACACTCGACATCAGTTTGCCCTAATTTGCCCTAATTTTGAAAGGTATGCCGTAATTTGCCCTAACTTGCCCTAATTTCCCATCTCAAACCCCTCTCAAAACTCTCAAAACACTCGACATCAGTTTGAAAGGTATGCCCTAATTTGTTTGTTTGAGAGTTTTATGTTTTCTGTTTTAATGTAGTTGTAGAGTTTTATTTAGGTTATAAAATCAATGTATTGATTTTTAATGTAGCACACCAGGTGTTTGTGAAAATGTAACTAGGTTTTTGTATCAGTTTTTGTATCATTATTTTTTGGTTGCAAGATAACATTTATAGTTTAATAGAGTAAACTTTAACATTTGTATCAATTTTTGTATCATCAGTTTGAAAGGTATGCCCTAATGTAGCACACCAGGTGTTTGTGAAAATGTTACTATGATGTAAGATAATATTTTTTGGTGTTTGTGAATAATATTTTATAGGCCTCATGTAAGTTAACTGTAAATAATGTAACATGTATAGTTTAATAGAGTAAACTTTAACTGTAAATGATTTGTAAGCCGGTGTTCTTGTTTAACATGTATAGTTTACTAGGTAGTTATCTTTTTCTGTTTTAGTTTAATAAGGTTGGTATCAGACTCGACACTTACATGAGATGTTTTCTGTTTTAGAGTTTTTAGGTAATGGATAAATCTTGGATTTTGTCTGATAGATTATCAATCGCATACGAGGAAGGTGTGAATGCCTTTTTAGAGTTTGCACAATGCAATAACCCAAATTCCGATGCCATTCCGTGTCCTTGTGTAAATTGTATCAATTTGTGTCACAGTTCCATAAAAAACGTGCGTTATCACCTGTTTAAACACAGTTTCAATGAGAATTATATTGATTGGACCTTCCACGGAGAAAATTCATCTAAGGATGAAGCTCAATGCCCTAATGAGTCTAGACCTCCCGAGTTCGATTACACAAAGGAGATGCTACATGACGCCTTCACATATGCAGAGAATGAACCTAATTTATTGAAGTCACTTCTCAAAGAATGCGACAAGCCACTGTATGAAGGGTCTAAGTATAATGCACTAAATGGATTGCTGAAATTCCAACATTTGAAGGGTCAATTTGGCTGGTCTGATACAAGCTTTGATGCTTTATTGGGCGAGCTAAATGATGTTTTGCCTTCAAATAATACAATCCCTAAGTCGATATACGAGGCCAAGAAGTTGCTAAAAGGAATAAGCATAGAATACATTAAGTATCATGCTTGTGAGAATGATTGTGTCTTGTTCTGGGATGAGCACAAGGATGCTTCTCAATGTCCAACTTGTGGCACTTCTCAGTGGAAGGAGAATAGCAAGAAGGTGCCGAGAAAATTTGTTTGGTATTTCCCGCCCATTCCTAGATTTAGAAGAATGTTCTTGTCACCAGAAACCGCACATGACCTAACTTGGCACGCGCAAGGTCGGGTCAGTGATGGCAAGCTAAGACATCCTTGTGATTCCCCATCTTGGAAGCTTGTTGACGACAAGTACTGGAAAGAATTTGGAAAGGAAAATAGGAATCTGAGATTAACCTTGTCCGCGGATGGTATAAACCCTCATAAGTCATTAAGTGCAAAGTATAGTTGTTGGCCGGTTACCCTAGCAACATACAATCTGCCTTCTTATTTGTGTATGTCAAGAAAGTTCATGATGTTGACTCTACTGATATCAGGTCCAAGGCAACCTGGTAACAGTATTGATGTCTACTTGGCACCACTAATAAAGGATCTGAAAGAGTTGTGGAAACCTGGCGTTAAGACGTATGATGCTTATAAGAAACAGTTCTTCAATCTAAAAGCAGACTTACTTTGGACTATAAATGACTTTCCCGCGTATGGTGACCTGTCGGGGTGTGTTACCAAAGGTTATAACGCGTGTCCAGTATGCTCAGAGGATACCTACTCACAGTGGTTGCCAAAATCCAAAAAAGTATGCTTCCTCGGGCATAGAAGATTCCTCCCACTTACACATCCTTTTCGCAAAAGAAGAAAAGATTTCAATAATGAACCAGAGAGCGGTGTGATGAAAAAACCGAGATCGGGTGAAGAAGTTTACGACTATCTGGAAGGTTTTACGACTAAATGGGGGAAGGAGAAAAAGGCAAAGAAGGAAGTTATCTGGAGGGCGTTGAAGAAGAATAAATCAAAGAAGAAAATGCCACGTCAGCAGAGAAGGCCAAAAAAGAAAAAAGAAACTATTGATGCGAGATCGAAAGTTTGGCGTAAAAAATCAATCTTTTTTGAACTAGAGTACTGGAAGCATTTGCTTGTTCGTCATCAGTTAGATGTTATGCATATAGAAAAGAATGTATGTGAGAGTGTTTATGGGACGTTACTGAATTTGCAAGGCAAGACGAAGGACGGTTTAAAGGCACGACAAGATCTCGAGGAGTTAGGGATTAAGACTGAGTTAATAAGTCAACCAAAAGGGAAGGGTCATTATCTGCTGCCTGCCATATACACATTAAATAGCGAGGAGAAACGCATGTTTTATGACACGCTGTCTAACATAAAAGTGCCTGATGGGTATTCCTCCAATTTCAAGAATCTCGTGTCCGATGATAATTCGAAGATGAATGGATTGAAGTCCAACGACTGTCACGTACTAATGCAACAGATTCTTCCTTTTGCAATAAAGGGGGTGTTAGACGTGAAAGTTAGGAAGACTATTATAAGCTTGTGTCACTTCTTCAACGAGCTGTGTAGTAAAGTAGTTGATGTTAGTAAGCTAGGCAAGCTGCAAAGTGACATCGTAGTAACTTTGTGTTTACTAGAGAAGTATTTTCCGCCTTCGTTTTTCGATGTCATGATTCACTTGATGGTGCATTTAGTCAGAGAGGTGAGGTTATGTGGCCCAGTCCACTTTAGGTGGATGTATCCGTTTGAGAGGTACATGAAAACACTAAAAGGTTATGTACGAAATCATTATCGACCCGAGGGCTGCATGGCAGAATGTTATGTGGCAGAGGAAGCATTAGAATCCTGTTCCGATTCCTTGGAAAACATGAAATCAATTGGCAATCCTCATGATCGTGCTGATGAAAGAAACCGCACTGGTAAACCTTTATCGCAGGCTACCATCTGTGTTGTGGATTCTAAGCTACTTGATCAAGCTCATCTTTATGTATTAGGAAACACCGCCGATGTTGAACCATACATAAAGCAGCATATGTTAGAACTGAAGGATCTTAACCCGCATCGAAATAATACATGGTTGCAGAGCCAACATAGTCGGACGTTTATTGACTGGTTTAAGAAAGAGGTTGAAAAGCGTTTGGCTAACTGATGCGCGTGATGTGTCGTTGCGGTTTAGCAGTTTTAATGCCTACTCAAGTTTTAAATTTATATTTAGCCGACTTATCAATAACACACACACTTAACGAGCAGTGTACCCGGTCAGTATGAAGATAATGGTAAGTAGAGTGTCGATCACTAAGAGTGGAACGTATAATCTAATTAATCTAATCAGTATTTTAATATCCTAACGCAAGGGGTTTCAGCCTGAGAGACTGGCACAGTTTTGTTTGCAATTAAATAATAAAATAAACAAATAGGCACGAATCAGCAAGTAGCACACACGTACACAGATAGATACTAGAGACAATAAGAGGGCTGTCCTTATGATTAAGTAGTTTGTCACTTGTTTTATTGATAGCTTTATATGAAGTGTATGTAATTAACCCTTTCTCGTTGGTCCTATTCTCATCGGCGAGTAAACCCTTAATGACGACTTATGTCTAAAAGTTATTCCTAAGTGATCAATTTAGAAACAACCGTGGGAGCCACACCTTGTCCCGCAGTCGGGTGCCCGCAAGCCACTAATAAACACAGAGGTGGTCAATGCACTAATAAGTAGTAACCAAAGACATCAACATATAAACTTTAATTGATGGGAAAGCAAGTATTAAAGGGAGTGCAATCTTTCCGTTGTCACATTACACAAGCCACCAATCCTGATGAATTAAAGTTTGCTAAAACAATAAAACAAAACTACTTAATGAATTAAATACATGCAGCACCTTCTTACAGCTCTTGTATCTTCGATTTGGGTGTGTCTTGTGCTGCCTCTTGACTGAATTCGTCCTTCTTCTGTTCGGTCTTTTTGGGTTTCGAACTTCCGAATTTCCAACCTCTTAATACGTCTGGTCTACGGGGTATTTATAGTTTGTGTCTGAGGGAAGATGCGGCGCATCTACTTAAGTAGATGCGGCGCATGTACGTAACTTCGCGTGGGGTCCAAGATTATAATATTCAGGAATATTCGTACACCGCCAGAAGATGCGGCGTAACTCTTTATTAGATGCGGCGCATGTCCTCTTGTATCTTGGATCGTATCTGGTGATATCTTGATAGAGATGCGGCGCATGTTGATAGTGAGATGCGGCGCATCTGGAGCAGAATTGACTTGGTCTTGTCCATTTCAGTAGACTCTTCACTTTATGCACGTTTTGCTCCATTATTAGTCCAAAATCGCCAAGTTTCACCAAATGCTTGTTTTTACCTGAGAATTACAAAAGTAAACGATTAAGTATCAATCCTCATACATAATATAGTAAAACAAGTCAAATTAATAGGATAAATGATAGTAATAAAATGTACTTATTTGAGTTCATCAAATATCCCCCCACTTGAACTTTACTTGTCCCCAAGTAAACCTTAGATTAAAACTTATGAAAATGTATCCTAAAAGGTGTTAGGATTTATTTTTATATTTAAGCATGTATTCGTTTATTTCGTAATCACACAACTAAACACTTAACGAATTAGAAGTAAAATAAAATAAGTCGATAAAAGCAAATCTAATCGTTTAACTGTCCAGTCGCGACGAATATTCTATCATAAGCTTGGCAAGTATACACATCTCCACCACTAAAGCTAAGGAATAACAAGTCTAAAGCGGTAAAAAGGGTTTTTAGGCTTAACGGTTAATTATTCTTATTTGCACTATCGATCTCAAATTCCAGAAAAGGCGACAAAATCACAAATACATGATCGAATCCACGAACACGATACTTGCAATTGCTCAAATCCTTAACTCGAATAGGCTAAAGATAGGTCCAAACTTCACCAATAATAATATATCAAAAAGGGCGACAAAATCATAAATACATAGCCGAATCCACGACCACGATACTTAAGATTGCTCAAATCCCTAATCTCAATAAATCAAAGGTTTGGTTGGATAAAGAATAATACAGGGTATGGATAACATTTAGGATATAAATTGGTGTAAAAATAAAAATAAACAAAACAAATAAATTAAAATCCTAAGTGTGGTTAATCACTATCCCAACCATCCCATGAATAAGACTCATATCATTGAATAACTCACGCTTTAACACTTGAAACACACGCTTTAGGTAGACACGAATTATACTCAACAAAATCTTAATCAAAGAATAATCCTTAATTGGCGTTCCCATAACTGCCAATTCCCATTCAATCCATAGATATAGTACAACAAATAGTGGTGATATCGACCACTTACATAACTCTACATCGTTGGTTATAACAAACTTCCAACACTTTTTTTTTTTCTTTCTTTTTCTTTTCTCATTTTTTCGATTTTTTTTTTTTTTTTTTTTTTTTTTTTTTTTTTTTTTTTTTTTTTTTTTTTTTTTTTTTTAATAATAACATAAAGATAGATGTGTAAAATTTCACCACATCACTATAACTTTCTTTCCGGATAATTTTTCCATACTTTTCATAACTTCAGAAATAATGGTAAATAGTGAAAGTAGTAAACACACGAAAAATAAACTCCAAAATATACAATATTTACTTTCACTCCAATTGCATTGTGCAATTTCCCGACCTAACCATATATAATGAATTACGCACGCGAACACAGGTAATGTAAGGAAACACACTCTGCCTATAGCAATTAACCAACCACGGATTCTAATCTACAGGGTAGGCTAAGGTTTAAGGTGTAACGAAACATTTTAAACATAGGTGTAAGAAACGAAAGGAATGGCTCTGAGTGTTTTTCTAGGGGTATCTTACTCTAAAAGTGAGAGTAACAAAAGGGTTTGTACGGGGGTTAACTAACCAGTGTAGTTAGTTAATAACACATAACATATAAAGGCTATTTGGTTGTAATCCTAGAATTTTACCAAGTTAGACAAGTCATTCCAATTATATAAATAATACTCATTATGGTGGTCTCGAATAGTATACAAGCCAAGTTCTAAAGTTTACAAGTCACCGGCACACTCATAGATTTGTGAATTTTGAAAAATCACAATTTTTGAAAATAACGTCATGTGTGCAGTTATGTAACTTAGATCTTAAACAAAAACATGCTAAAAATTTTTAAGTTTGATATATTAAGCACATTTTAAGCATAATTTTTGAAAAAGTTTAGGACAAGTAAGTGTTAAGTGTTCTAATTCTCCTATCCCCCCACTTAAGTTAAACAACGTCCTCGTTGTTTGTATAAAAGGTTAAAAACTGGAAATAAAAGAATTAGAACGGAAAAACTCCCCTGAGATTTGCTCGGTATGATCCTCCATTAGTATATGAGCAAAAATCATCTTTCTTGTTGATTAGAACGTTAAAGCTTCATACTTGATTTATCCACAGGAAATCCAGAAAACTATAATACCACCAACACTTTAAAACACACCTAAGATAAGAAAGGTTCAACTTGCATAATACATTAGTAGTTAGGTAAAAATAAAACTTAAAAATGAAAACTGAAAATCATCAGGTCAGTCGATGCGCCGTATCCTATTGAAGAAGATACGCCGTATCGAGCCTGGAATAAATACGGATCAGAATAAAGATGCGCCGCATCCTTAACCAGGGATGCGCCGCATTAAAATAAACTGATAAAAGTTTTAAAGTCGAAAATAAAAATGAAAATGAAATAAAGGATAGGATGCGTCGCATCTGTTTAAGCAGATACGGCGCATGTAGTAACCAAACAGACTGTTAACAGTCTGTTGTAAAATGGCACGTTCCACGGTTTAATCTCTAATGTTCTCTCGTACTCTCGTGCTGAACTTAATGCCAGTCTTCGTCAGATATAACAAGAAACATAACTGAAACATTAAATATAAACATAAGAATAACGATAAGTACAATCCAAAAATAAAATAATAATAATGTGTGGAACAATATCAGTAAAACAAAAGGGTAAGATCATGGGTGAGCGGTGTCGTCCGGATGGGTCCCAGAAGTGCTAGCTCCATCAGTCCTCTGGCGGACTCTGCGCTCGTACGTACGTGCTACTCCCGTAACCTCAGTACCATCAGGACGAGTGTGGGTGATACCCTGATGCTCTAATAGTCTGCTCACACTCCGGACCACCCACTCTAAGTCTCTCCTCAGTACCATCACCTCTCCCTCGACTGCGTCGAGTCTCTGAATCACGGTGCGTGGGGGTACTGGTGCCTGTGGCACCTCCTCGTCGGCAGGAGCAGCAGCCGGAGGATCCTGAGGTCCTCCCTGCTCCGCCTCCGCCCCTGCAGCTCTGGCGGGCCCTAATGCTGCCCAAAAGTGGCCCCCAGCAGCCACCTGGCAGATCGCCAGTCTAACCAAATAGTCTCTGTCGATAACTGGGAGACGAGCCACCACAACCTCCAGCCCCGCTGGAATCTCTGCTCCAATAACTCCAAAATGGCGGGCCAGCCTCGAAACAAAATGCCCGCCAGTCATGTGGCTCCTCCGATCTCTCCCAGCAGCTGATCGGTGGAGGTAGTGTGCCAAAAAGTGGGGGATGTTCACCGGCATCCCCTCATCCATGCTCCTAAGTAGGAAGAGGTCCAGAGTGGTCACCTTTTCAGGTGACTGACCCCTCCCAGCAATAGTAAGTGCAATCAGCCTGTGACACAGCCTCCTCATCGGCTCCCTGATCAAAGTATATGAGGGGGTGGAAGTAGTGATGTCGCCCCCCGAAGAAATCCTGAACCAATAATCACTGAATACCCCTCTGTCAGGGACAACCCGCAAACTCTCAGCCCAGTACCTGGCAAACCCAGCAGATCCAAGCTCCTCCTCAGTGTGTAGACCCAAGGCTAAAATAAACTGCCTCATCGACATCTGCCTGTGCACACCTCCTAATCTGAACACCAGAGTGTCAGCCGTATCAATCTCCACATCCGTCTCTCTGTAATGAATAGTGCTAAAGAACTCCAGCATGAGCTCCCTAATCAGAGGCTCGTCAACCCTAAACAGTCGCTCCCAAGCACTAGACCTGAACTCCACCTCATCATCACCTCCAACAACAACCATCTCCATACGACGCTGTAAGCTCGCAGCTGCATGTCCACCACCTATCAATCCCACATCGTCAAAATTTAGAACCTGAACTCTGAATATTTTCTTGAAGTACACTGAGTCAAGTCTATGCAAATAATCCTCTAGAGTGCCATCAGCAAGTCCCATGTTCTCGAATCGTAACCATTGGTGCCTTTGTGCGATATCTGGTAGTGTCATCTGAAATAAACATTCAAAGTCAGTAAACAGTCTGCAAGAAAGGTAGATACGGCGCATTTGATTAAATCAATGCGGCGTATCTGTGTAAAGTATAAGAGATGCGGTGCAAGATAACAGATACGGCGTATTGAGATGCGTCGTATCTATATTAATCAATACGGCGTATCTAAGATTTTAGCAATTTTGAAATAGGTTGTTATGCCGCATTAATCAACATAGATGCGCCGCATCTAAAAGCACATCAGCATAAAATAAAGGGTTAGGCACGTTTTTCAAGAATCCGTATCCGTGACGTAAACTTCCACTAAATAACACAGTATAATATTCTCCTTATATCAGTTCAATCAACCACAGCTAATTTACCTTCCCGCTAAATATTCAAAATCAAACCCAAAACCTAAGTTTTCGGTCGATTCAATTAGTGCCAAATTCGTTGCCCGAATCTAAAATTAACTTAGGGGAAGTAATTAATTCCACGTTCTAATCATATCCCTATATTGTTTAAACGCGAATCGATTCAATCCTATAAACCCTAATTTTCGTATTAATCAAAATTAAATCGAAATGTAACAATTACCTTAGTATTTGTGATTAGTAGAACGTTTTAATGCTCGGATTAAAGGCGGATTGAAGAAAGATGATCGGATTTTGAGTATAATTTTAGTGCGTGTTCTTAACTGTGTGTATTTATGCGGCGTATTCCCGTCGTATTTATAAGGCGACACGATGCGCCGTATTAGAGAATTGGGATGCGCCGTATCTAGTTAATTCCGTTGACTAGTCAATAAGTCCTAGTTGGTCAGGGATACGGCGCTTCGGATATTTAGATCCGCCGTATCTCTATGTTAGTTAACGAAATTTAAATGAAGAACGTACCTTGGCCTCCGCAACACAGTTCCTTATACATCAAATTTGGGTAAAAACGGCACACCATATAGATGAATTCAAAATAAGAGTAATAGGCATAAACGTTTCATTAATAATCGTAATCTTATTGTTTAGTGGATAAGGATTTATTCCGAGGTTAGGAACAAATATCGTTTTTAAGCGTACAAATTTAAGATTACGATTTGAATCAGATGTATAGTATGGATAATAAAATTGAGATCATAGTGTAGAGAACTTTCCTTAGGGCAGTTGAATTATCGTAGAGTTTACCTGGGATTCTACCTCAAGAATTAAAGAAGTTCAATGTTACCAGTACTGAGTTTTCCTCCACTCGTTCCGTCTTATGTTCGGTCACTTCAGCTAGCGTCTCTTGGTTTGGTTCAGAATGTAATCTTTCTTGGTGATGCTCGAGTCATCATTTATCCTGAAAATAAACAACTTGCACACGAGAGTAGCTGACCGATCAAGGTAAATATCAAAAATCAACTATATTTATCAAATTATATTTGTCGTATTAACAAAAGTTAATGCGCCATATTTTCGTTACGTTTAAAAATAAAAGATTTTTGATTCAGTAAGATGCGCCGTATCGACGGAAATCGATACGCCGTATTTGTTTAATAATTCGCAAACTGTTTTTAATTAAAATAATAGATACGCCGTATCTGCGAAAGCAGATGCGTCGTATGGCGTTAACGTTTAGAAAAATTTTTATCAAAACAGATACGCCGTATCTACAAAAGCAGATGCGTCGTATTACTTTATCGCTTAGAAAAATTTTCTTGTTAAAAACAGATACGCCGTATCTTGGGGAAAAGATGCGTCGTATCGAATTAATTAAACGCGTTGTATTAAAAAAAATTAAACGCAATACGCCGTATCTGAGAGATCAGATGCGCCGTATCGTTTGATTTAGCACAGTACAACGATAGCAGAACAGAAAAATACGAAAAATAAAAATAAAAATTAAACACACCAAACAAAAAAATAAAACACACAAAAATAAAAACAAAAGCAAACAAATAACACACAATACAACAAATATGCAAAATAGTACAATGATGCAATTAATCTAATAAAAGGAAAAACCTAATTAAAATACTAATCAAATTAACAGAAAATAACAATTCACTCCCCGGCAGCGGCGCCAAAAACTTGATGCGCGTGATGTGTCGTTGCGGTTTAGCAGTTTTAATGCCTACTCAAGTTTTAAATTTATATTTAGCCGACTTATCAATAACACACACACTTAACGAGCAGTGTACCCGGTCAGTATGAAGATAATGGTAAGTAGAGTGTCGATCACTAAGAGTGGAACGTATAATCTAATTAATCTAATCAGTATTTTAATATCCTAACGCAAGGGGGTTTCAGCCTGAGAGACTGGCACAGTTTTGTTTGCAATTAAATAATAAAATAAACAAATAGGCACGAATCAGCAAGTAGCACACACGTACACAGATAGATACTAGAGACAATAAGAGGGCTGTCCTTATGATTAAGTAGTTTGTCACTTGTTTTATTGATAGCTTTATATGAAGTGTATGTAATTAACCCTTTCTCGTTGGTCCTATTCTCATCGGCGAGTAAACCCTTAATGACGACTTATGTCTAAAAGTTATTCCTAAGTGATCAATTTAGAAACAACCGTGGGAGCCACACCTTGTCCCGCAGTCGGGTGCCCGCAAGCCACTAATAAACACAGAGGTGGTCAATGCACTAATAAGTAGTAACCAAAGACATCAACATATAAACTTTAATTGATGGGAAAGCAAGTATTAAAGGGAGTGCAATCTTTCCGTTGTCACATTACACAAGCCACCAATCCTGATGAATTAAAGTTTGCTAAAACAATAAAACAAAACTACTTAATGAATTAAATACATGCAGCACCTTCTTACAGCTCTTGTATCTTCGATTTGGGTGTGTCTTGTGCTGCCTCTTGACTGAATTCGTCCTTCTTCTGTTCGGTCTTTTTGGGTTTCGAACTTCCGAATTTCCAACCTCTTAATACGTCTGGTCTACGGGGTATTTATAGTTTGTGTCTGAGGGAAGATGCGGCGCATCTACTTAAGTAGATGCGGCGCATGTACGTAACTTCGCGTGGGGTCCAAG
Organism: Artemisia tridentata subsp. tridentata; assembly: GCA_021014915.2. Taxonomy (NCBI): domain Eukaryota; kingdom Viridiplantae; phylum Streptophyta; class Magnoliopsida; order Asterales; family Asteraceae; genus Artemisia; species Artemisia tridentata. The sequence goes on from CP139503.1 coordinate 207,842,348, forward strand.
ATTATAATATTCAGGAATATTCGTACACCGCCAGAAGATGCGGCGTAACTCTTTATTAGATGCGGCGCATGTCCTCTTGTATCTTGGATCGTATCTGGTGATATCTTGATAGAGATGCGGCGCATGTTGATAGTGAGATGCGGCGCATCTGGAGCAGAATTGACTTGGTCTTGTCCATTTCAGTAGACTCTTCACTTTATGCACGTTTTGCTCCATTATTAGTCCAAAATCGCCAAGTTTCACCAAATGCTTGTTTTTACCTGAGAATTACAAAAGTAAACGATTAAGTATCAATCCTCATACATAATATAGTAAAACAAGTCAAATTAATAGGATAAATGATAGTAATAAAATGTACTTATTTGAGTTCATCACTAACGGGGAAAATACCGGTGATAGTGTTCGTTGGTTGGCAAAAGGCCCTGATTTTGCTGTTAGTAAATATACCGGGTTTGCCGTAAATGAGTATCAATTCCATACAAAAGAGCGTGATGAATCTAAAACCACTCAAGGTAGTGGAGTATCTATAGTTGCAAATACTATGCAGATTGCTAGTGCAAAAGACTCCAATCCGGTGTACGGCGCTGTTACCTACTTCGGTCGTATATTGGAAATATGGGATCTTGATTATCGTACATTTACGGTTCCTGTTTTCATGTGTGAGTGGGTAGATAGTCGTGGAGTAAAAAAGATGATTTAGGATTCACAGTGGTTAACTTTGATAGGCTTGGTCAACGGTCTGAACCCTTCATATTACCTAGTCAAGCAAGACAAGTTTTTTATGTTCAGGACCAACAAGATAGGAACCTGTCTGTTGTTGGCTTCACACCACATAGGATGCATAAGTATGGAGATAATAATGATGAAACTGATGATGTGTTTGAATTTGATGTTACACAAGATATGAACCTGTCTTTAGAAGACCTAGACGATTATTTTAACTGTACGCGCTCGGATGACGAGGGCATATTCGTTTTAGATCATTAGTTTTTGGTATGAAATAACTGTTTATTTTAGTAACTGTATATTTGTTAAAGTCTGTCAAGCATTATTTATTATTTAAAGTTTTTGGTATGAAAATAACTGTTTATTTTGTTTATTTTAAACAGGTTGCTTTTTGGTAATAAAAGATGGCCTCGGGTTCTGATTCGGACCGCGAAGAAGATGCGGTTCACGGTTCTGATTCTGGTTCGGACCGCGAAGAAAATGCAGTTTCTGGTTCTGAGTCGAATTTGGATGCCGAATTAGATTCCAAATCGCATAGAGGCCCGACAATAAAAGCGAAGGTGAATAAAAAAACAGTTGTTACTTATAATAAAATAGGTGTGCCAACTGGACCGGGAGCAAAAAAACTGTCTACTTTTGAGGGATTGGTGGCAAGATCTATGGTTCTCATAACCTATGATTCTTGGTTGAACGTAGATAACAAAACAAAGGAAGCTTGTTGGCAATATGTTAAGGTAAGTATTTTATTATTTTATTCTAACTATGTTTTAGCTTTAGTATTTTATTCTAACTATGTTTTGATTCATTTTTTACGTTTCAGACAAATTTTGCACTTGACCAAAAGAGTCGGAAGCAAGTTCTCCAATCAATCGGGATAAAGTGGAAAAACTTCAAACATTATCTTTATAAGAAGTTCATTAAGCCACTAAAAGATGATAAGTCTAAGGAGGCCAAGAAGCAATTATATACTCCTCCTGAAAAGTATCCGTCCATGAAAAAAAAAAGACTGGAAACTTTTCGTATCACAAAGAACTAAGCCTTCGTTTGAGGTATTTGTTTAAGTTTCCAAAAACAGTTATTTATCACAAAAACAGTTACTAACATTTTAATTGTATATACTTATGCAGGAAAGAAGTCAGAAGGCTTCAGCTAACCGTAAACGTAACAAGTACAACCATCGTTTGAGCCGAAAGGGATATGCCGGACTCATTTCTGAGATAGTATGGAATTTATTGCTTATGTTAACTTTTTTATTGCTTATGTTGATGCTTTTTAACTTTTGCTTTAAACTTTTTTAGATGGAAGAAACCGGCAAAGAGGAAGAGGAGATTGATAGGGTAGAATGTTGGAAAAAAGCAAGAGAAAAGAAAAAAGGAGGTTTCGACCCAGCTGTCCAAAAAGTTCTCGATAAAATTGTAAGTATTCATATTTAACAGTTTTATTTTGGTATGTTTTAGTTAGTTTTGTTAACTTTCAGTTAGATTTCTCAGTTAGCTGCTTAGTCTCGTTAGATTTCTCAGTTAGCTGCTTAGTTAGTGTTAGTTAAAGTATGACTCTTGACCATAAGTCAACAGATGTTAAGTTATTTGATGTTCAGTTAGTTAAACTTTGACTTTTCACCATAAGTCAACAGATGTTAAGTTATATGTTTGTTTACTCAGGAGATACTAAAGAAGGACAAGGATTATTCAGAGGATCCAATGGGATCAACAGATTTGCTTACAGAGGCCCTGGGTAGTGAAGAAACACGTGGGCGTGTACGTGGGATGGGTCGATATGTAACACCGCACCAGTATTTTTTAATACCCAGGAATGTCAAGCAATACCTGAAACAATATGATAAGATGATGAATAAACGGCTAAAAGCTGTTGAAGATGAGTTAGAAAGAAGAAGATGTGCAAGTACCAATGCTTCGGAGGGTGCAAGTAATTCTCCAACGTTGAGCGATGAAGACGAAGAACCAAATGTACCAAGTGAACCAAATGTAAGTCTTCATTTGTTATAAATTCATTGCAATTCTTGTCTGTTTTAATAATATTGTGTACATTTGTAGGATAAATCATGCTATCTTGCGGTCGACGATCCTTCAAATATAGTCGCCAAAGGAACCATAGTGAAGCATACTGTCTCGGGTATTTGAAGTTAAATTACTTATTTAATATTTATATATATTCTTACTTATTTAATATTTATTTGTTCATATATTAGATGGGAAGATTGAAGTTACGGTGGACACATCTGTTCAAGCAGAAGCTTTGATACAGAATCCAATTCCCGAGGAGTTCGTTGAGACTGTTAAAGATGCCATTGGGTACATGCTAAGCTGGCCGAGTCACCTAGTCATTCCATGCTCTGGTTTGGTAAGACTTTTTTATAAAACAGTTTAATCATTAGAACAAAATGGTTTGGTAAGACTTTTTTATATTTTTGCAGAACAAGATAGTGGCCAAAAAGAAGGAGAAAAAGGCTGCTGATCAAGACAAGGAGAAAAGAAGAAAAACAGAAAAAGAACAAAGAAAAGAAGAAGAAGAAGAAGGAAACAGAAAAGAAGAAGAAAGAAAAGAAGAAGAAGAAAAAAGAGAGTTGGGCAGTGTGATCCACAAGAAAAAAAGAAAAGAAGAAGCGACAAAGAGAAACCGACAACGACGAAGAAGCGACGATGCCAAAAACAGGTACGATGCCAAAAACATCATATTCTTACAGTCATGTTTACAGTTATTTTTAGTGACCAGAAACTGTTATGTTTACAGTTGCAGTTGAAGAAGGAAAAAGCCCAGAAACTCTCGCCTCCATTGCAAAAGTGACTAAGAAAGGAAATCCGTTGAAAAAAATGATGACGAGAGGTCAGAAGAGAGTAAGGAAAAGAATTGAAGAAAGGATGGGATTGAAAATGACTGCAATGATGGTTGATGGACAAGTTGCAAAGGTCGATTGCATAAAAGTGCAATGCGAGGACGATTTGTTTGGGCACCACAGTTACACGTACTTAAATTGGAATGATTTTGATAGTCTATTTTCAATGGATGAGTTAAGCGGGGCTGTCGTTGCTTCTTATATCATGTAAGTGATAAATATAGTTTATAAAAAATTGGTACTTGTATGTTAACAGGACTAATTGAATGTAAACTTTGTATGTTAATTGTTAACAGGTACCTGTATGAGCAAATCAAGAATGGGTCACAAAGAGATCATGGAGTTTGTTTCATGACCCCGACTGCGACCATGCATCATGAACGTAAAGCGAGGGCCAAGAATATCGAGGAGGCAAGTCGAGTTATTGCAAAAAGGTTATCTACAAGGAAGCAAAATGACCTCATCTTACTGCCATACAATCTCGGGTTAGATTTTCGACAACATTTAAATTAATTAATAAAAATTAACATTAATTAACAGAATTTGTTTTTTGTTTTTTGTAGAAGACATTGGGTGTTAGGTGTGCTTAACATGAAGACAAGTACCTGCTATTATCTTGATTCCCTATCGACTAGCGACGTCAATCATCAGTTCAAGCAAATAGTGGATGCGTAAGTAATACAAATTATAGAATCTTTATGATGTATGATGTAATACTTAACTGGGTTAATTCTTTGTAGGGAAATTGCATTGTATGATGTAGAAGCTGGAACCAATAAGAGGACTAAACTTAACTGGGTTAATTCTAAGGTTAGTTATTTGTTATGGCTTATTTGCATCTCCTAGCTTATTAATAGTCTAAGTAATACTAGTGTAGAGTGGTTTTTAGTTTTAATCAGCTTAGTATAGGGTAAAATTGCAATACAGATCAGTGTAAGGGTGTTTGGTTTAAGACAGCTTATAGGTTAGTTTGGGTATAATCTGAAAAGCACTGTTCATGTGCCAAGTTTCTGAGTTTGATTGAACTGATTCAAAGGTATTTTAGTTGTTCTCATCAGAAGATAGGGCAGTTTGATGGTTATTTAAAGTCTGCATTAGATATTTTAGTTTTGAGCTCTTATCTGCCCTAATAAGCTTAGCAATAAGCTGAGCTTAATTTGAGTTCATTTTGGCTTTGCTAGTTAGTTCAATGGTGCTTAAGTGAGTTCCCATGAGTTGGTCTGCTGTGGAGTAGTCTTGCTCAAATTTTGCGCCAAATTCCTAATTTGCTACCACAGATTGTTTTGCAGCAATTAGTTATCTGCACTGCTGATCTAGGATCAAAATTGGCTTATCGTATCTGCTTTAGGTCCTAATTTTTGGAATATAGGTAGGTTAGGTAGGGGTCTTTGGGTGCATAATCTGGTATTTGAGTTTCACCTTATTAATCAGCTTATAACTGATCTGCAAATAAGCCCATATACCCTGTGCAGACCATTCTTGTTAATCAACTGTAGTTGCATATCATATACAATTTGTGTTTCTTGTGTAGTGTCCAAGTCAGCCCGGATGCACCGAATGTGGGTACTTCTTGTTGAAGTTTATGAAGGAAATAGTTAAACATGGAGTTCGGGCTCTCGAAAATGACAATGTAAGTAGTTAACTGTTTTAAGTAGTTTAAGTAGTAATTAACTGTTTCTAAAATGTTGTTTTATTTGACTAGATTGGTGGTGATAGCAATGAGTACACGGATGCGGATTTCGACGATATTCGAGAAGAATGGGCAATTTATGTGTCGAATTTCATTTTTAGGTAGAAATCGTACATTGTAGTAACTTTAACTAATTATCGGTATATATTTTGACATGAATTGTTATGTAATGAATTGGTAACGCATGGTTTTGATATATATGAAATGCGTTAATTTTGTACAATTATCAGGTTTATTGTCAGTAATTATGTATATAATCAGGTTTTAAAAAACAGAAAAAATAAAAAAAAAATTATTTTAAGGTAATGACTCGCAAAAACATATGTCATAAAAGTGTGTCATAAAAGTTAGTCAAAATGATTTTAAGGGTAATGACACGCAAAAAGGAGAGTCATAAAACGTGGGTCATAAGTGCGAGTCATAGAAGGATGACGCACAAATGCGAGTCATGAAGCTTTATGACGGGTCCATCCTTGACTCGCATTTGCGCGTCATAAGGGCTCTTCTTGACTCGCATTTGGAGTCAAGAATGGCTGTTTTTCTAGTAGTGTGATAAAGTTAAATAGTGCGTTCCAAAAATATTTATCAGCATAAAATGGGACGAGGTGGATATGTTTATGTGAAAGAGAAAATGGCAAGATTACAAAATGTTTGTTTTACAAATTGAGAGACGATCAGTTTGAGAAATGAATCTGTTTACATTGCACAATTTGCACATTTGCATTTAATACCCTCATATTTTCGATTATCTTAGTTTAACTGTACATGTGTATGCATCCTCATATTTTCGTTTATCTTGGTTTAACTTTACATGTGTATGCATTTGATGTTTATTAGATCGAAAATAAAGAGATTCAAGCAGATGAAGAACCCCCGCGTGGTATAATGTGGTTGAAAGGAAGGGTAAACAAAGACGGTGAATTTCCAGATGATGAGATTAGATCAGTGGGAGATAAACTTGTAAGTTTGACTGCAAATTCTATTATTATGCTTATATACCAGCAGCATTAACTGTGTACTAGCAATAGTAACTTGTATACCAGCAGTATTAACTGCGTACTAACAGCAGTAACTGTGTACTAGCAGTAGTAAACACTTGGCATATTTTTCATTGAAGTTCATGAGCAGCACTAACTCCAGCTGAGCAGCATTAACATAAATATAAGCAGCAGTTACTCTAACAGCATCAAGAAGACTTTTAATCCCAACATTTCCCATATTTTTTGTGCAGAAAGAAGCTAATGACCAGATCAAGGAAGGAACCTTGAATCTTGATAATGGCACTGATGCCATGACAGTTGTGTTTGGTAAGGAAAAGGGAGGTTATGCAAGAGGAGTGGGAAGTGGAGTTACATACAACAAGTATTTTGGTCTCCCTCGAAGCAGAAAAGAAACTGATGAAAGAATTGAGTTACTTCAAACTCAACTTGATAATGAGAGACGCGAGCGTCAACAAAAAGATTTATTGGTCAAGAAATTGTAAAACCCTAAAATTTCCATTCTTTGAAATTCCCATTTTGCCCCTCTAACTTTGAATTCATAAGAACATACAATTAATCATGCAAGAGAATTATAAATTATAACCTAAGTGTGACATTAATATTACTCACATTGAAACTATACATTATACACTTAAATTAAAAAGAAACCTAAACTATATGTTATAAAATACATTTAATAAAGGATTAAACTAAGATATCAACATAATATAAAGTTTGTTTCAATAAAAAAACCTTCCTAAAAGAGGTACACGTTTTTGTTCCAACTCACCAAGCGACAAACACAAAATTCAAAAGGATAAGAACTCCAATTCAGCCCATGAATCACGTATCACAGTTATACCATATCAATCACATTTATTCTCTTTATTTGTTTCCTATTTGAAAAAAAAAAAGAATACGCTCCTCTTTGTTTACCATATGATACGGTCCTTTCTACCTCTCCTCTCTTCATACGACACAAGAAATAAACACACATAAGTTTTCTGTCATTTTTTCTCTCTAAGCTCTAAAGGATTCGAAGTTGCTGCTGTGGTGTTGTTCGTGAAGTAATAGGGTAGCAGTTGGGGTTCGAAATTCGTAGGCTTTATTTTGTTCTTGCTCGGTTCCGTTCGTATACCCGACCTAAGGTAACCTCATCGTCCTCCTTGTCGCCCTTTTTCATTCGATATACATGTGTAAAGAATACACCCAGAAAACTGAAACATGTCATACGATCTTAAATGTTGTTTACGTACTAAGCGGTTATCTAAAATACAAATAACTAAATTATACGTCGCCTGGAAACATGAATCTACAACTGGATATACAGATCGACTTAAATTCTGTTTTGGAAAGGCGTAAGAATCTGTTTTGAATACATGTCATGTCTGGTTATTAAGTCCTATTACAACCTCAGTAAATACGACTACAACTTGGAATCATATTCGAACACATTAAGGGAGACGTGCATGTTTATTTGCGTGAATCAAGGGCTTGGGTGAGTGTGATCTTATGCAGTTTGTGCCACATTATCTCTGTGTTTGTGTGCTTGCTGTATGTGGGGGTTATAAGGGTTAAAAACATGTGAGTATTAATGAGAAAAATGGGGACTAAAACAAGTTGTAACTGATGTGAAAAGGGTGTGTTTTCATGCTATCCGATTGACTGTTGTGGGCATGGGTGTGTCGAGCATATAGGACTGTCAGTATGTGCATGGTGTGAGTGTGGTGGTAGCATATAGTTTGGTCGAAAAATGATGGGTTGTTGGTCAGGTCTGAAATAAAAGTGAAAGTGAAAATGTGCTGTAGGTTACAACACGTATTAAACAAGAGTAAAATATGTTTTGGAATTGTAACATGTAAGCTTATATAACGTGTAATAAACAAAAGAAAAGTGTGTAAATGAGTGTGTGTCATGCGATGTCATGGGCATAATACAAACTTTCATTAAAAAGGTTATTAAAAAGGAAGGGGGCGTTGGGTTTAGTTTGGTGTTGGTTGTATGTTGCTCTCGTTAAATATCCTTAGTCATGTATAGAAGATAATAGGTGTCAAATCATGGGTGTGGTGTGGGTGTCGTAATGGTTCAGACTTGGTTACAAAACGTGTTCATGAAAACATTGGTCGAAAGGAATAAGAGCGGAATTGTTGGCCTCGTTAAAACATGGTGTGTCTCATTAAAATTGAATGTCGTGTTGTGGGTTCGATCATGGTTGGTTGAAATGGGTTGGTTCGAAGTAAGAATTATGATCATGATACAAATTAAATACGTTCAGTTTTAATTTGGTTTGGAGGATTTGAGATATACATGCATGTGTCAACAATACGTATTCAAGAAGAATAAAAAGTAAACATGAATGTACACTTTTAACTCTAAACTTTGGTGTTTTGAACATTTTGACCCTAAACTTTACTAAACTGACATAATTAACCCTAAACTACAATGTCGATCATATTAAGTCTAGAGGTTATTTAATTAACATTTTAACCTTAAAAGTTACTACAAAAAAAGGGAAAGTTACTAAAAATGGAAAGCCGACTAAAATAAGTAATCTGATTTGAAATAAGTTATTAATCAGCCGATCAATAATTCGTGTAGATTCGCTGAAGGAGGAGTGACTTTTATCCTTATGTTATGTTTCGTTGGCGGTCAAGGTACGGATACTCTACCCTTTTTAGTAAGGGTGTCTTTTCACCTATGCATTGATGTTGAGCTATGATTTAAGCCTTTGTCATAATCCTGTTGACATGAACCTTTTGATATGACCTTGAGATATACCTTCTGATTATGACCTTGAGATGCACCTTGATATGACATTGAGACCTGACTCTTAGTTTGATACCCGAGCCATTTTATGTTACCTAGCCAGGAAGGTAACCTGGCCATGTCTGTGATGCACCACTGGCATGACTCATGTGTGGGTGAGTGATTTCTCACACCGTCCCTCTTATATTATGATATGGCCATTATGACTTTGAGATTATGACTTTGAGATGACTTTGAGTTTGGGGGCGTATGGATTGCAATCCTAGATTTGTATGTTTAGTGGATTTAACTATGACTTTGAGTTATGACTTTGAGGTGACTGGTACTGTGTGCAATACATGCCTTTCACATTTCTGGGAGCTGATCACTCCACCCTTTTGATACATGAGGACACCCCTCATATTATCTGGTTGCCTAAGAGGTATCCCCTCTGATTGTGAGATTATGACTTTGAGATTTATGACTTTGAGTTTCTGGGCTCGTGGTGGATGACTATCCTATTCTTCGTTTATTATCCATTTGTTTCTTTTATACCTTATGACATTCCCATTGCCATATTATATTTCTGTTTCGTTATTCTTTGCTTTGTATATGTATCTGTTCACTGAGCTTTTTAAGCTCAGCCGCACGTTTTCTTTTCGTGTGCGGCAGGTAATAAGCAGGACGACGGGTTTTGGGTATGAGTGAAGAGACTTTTGGACTTAGAAGACTTTGATAGTTATTCTGAAGTAGAGACCATTAGAAGGAGTTGCTTTTGCAGACTTAGTAATTAGCTTTTGTTTCCCTTGTATCCTTGTGTATTCAGTATTTCATTTGTAACCTTTGAGAATCTTTGTATTACTATTGAATGTATGTTTTGTTTGATCTGATATGAAGCCATTATCGTGATACTTCTACCCTTGCCGGGTTGGGGTGTTACAGAAATTGTCCACCGAGATGACCGAAAAAGATGTACTCGTCAAGAAATTATCCAATGGGATAACAGAAACAAAGGGAATACTTACTCAACTGATGGCACAGTTGAATCAACAAGGGGTGCAGTTAAATTTGTCATCTCAATTGCCAGTAGCCTCAGATGTAAGCCATTTTTTATGTTGTTAACAATTTCATTTTCTAATGCTAACACCACTATTGCTAATGATAGCAGGCATTGAACATAAACTGATGAGTCAATGTATTTCTTAATTTATATTGCAGGTGACTCCAATGGCCATTGACAATATAGATAGCAGCGCTAATGAGGTGGACGGAACTCAGCCAAGTGATGTTGTACGTGCTAAAGATGCGAGAATTCAGGAGAAGTCTAATGGGCTTATAACTTCGGAAAAGGTAATGGAAACAATGGTAAGTAATAAAACATCCCCCTTTGACTTTTGAATTTTACATACATGACTAATGTACCATTTTTTATATTTATGTATAGGAACCTGCTAAAACTGTCAGACCTAAGAAAACGCCTAAGTCACGACGAAACGGGTCTACAAATTCCCAATCGCAAGGAAATGTGTCTCCAACACAAGGAGTACCAACAGTATGTATTTCAACATATTTCTTGTTATTCTTTTGTTTAAATGATGTAACGTGTTTTATATATACATATAGGAACCTGTTAAAACTGTCGGACCTAAGAAAACGCCTAAGTCACGACAAAACGGGTCTCCAAATTCCCAATCGCAACAAAATGTGTCTCCAACACAAGCACTGCTAACAGTATGTATTTCAACATGTTTCTTGTTATTCTTTTGTTTAAATAATTTCTGATATATACATGCAAAAATTCTTTTTTTTTTAGCCATTTAAGTGCAAACTGTGGCACTTAAAGAAATCAAATATCGTTGATTTGGGTACCATATACAAGTCTCATGGAAAACAAATGCTGCATAACCAACAACTCCTAAATGATTGCTACAGAGTGTCAATTGATTCATCGTTAGTGGATGCAGCATGCATACCGGACGTAGGAAATAATGGGTTAAAAACAGTTAAGGAGGGCGTAGGTGGTTTCTTTGCATGGCCAAAGGATCAAGTTATTCTTAAGGAGGAGGTACATACATGTGTTTTTTCAACCTACATATATTTAATTCAATGTTTGATACAAGAGTCTTTTGTTTACTACAGGTTACACCAACAAATACGATGCAAAAGATTAGTGACAACAATTGTGGACCAAAAGTACCATCGAAGCGCAAAAATTATGTATCTATTAAAGACATAAAGCAACTGCAAGCTAGGCCGGCGAAGAGTCAAAAGTCTTTAAATTATGGTACTTGAGAATTTGATTATGTACGACATTACAATTGTATATTTAGTACTACCAGTAGTAACCCTGTGACTAAAAGATGCACTCACATAATATGGTCACGCTTATCAACATTATTGGTCACTCTTTGTTTAATTCGATGTGTGACTAAATATTACAAAAGGCCACACAAACATAAAATTCAAGTGGCCATTGGATGAACAATAGTCACACAAAATACACATTTCTTCACTTTAAACAGCATATGGTCACACTTATTAACACTTTTAGCCAATTTTTGCTTAATCGTATGTGACTAAATACCTGATGACGTGCCCTCCGCTCTACTAACGAGCGTTACCGTCACTCTGGTACGTAGCTTACCATTTGTACAAAGGGTGATGATGTACCCTCCTAAAGGACGAAGCCTACGCCTTCGTCCTACACATAATGTCGGCGTAAAGTCATTCACAATGGCTATCGCAAGGGAATCCGCCAATCTTCACCCAAAGCACTCATAGTGTCTAACCTCTGTCGAGGTTCAGAACCTGGCCTCCGTCACGGTTCGGAGCCTGGCCTCCGTCACTGTTCGGAGCCTCACCTCTAACAAGGTTCGAAGCCCTGTCGAAGCCCGGCCTCCATCACGGTTCGGAGCCTGGCCTCCGTCACGATTCAGAGCCTGGCCTCCGTCACTGTTCGGAGCCTCACCTTCGACAAGGTTGAAGCCTAAAGGTCAAATAGAACTGGTCAAAGAATATCTGGTCAATAGCCATGATTTCAGCCATGATCTCTGTAACTGCCATGACCTCCGTAACTGCCTCCACACATCCTCTGTAACTGCTCCATCAGATTATTATGCCTATAAATAAGGAAGTCATCACAGAGATAGGTAACCTAACTTAACCCAGGAGATGTCATCTTCTCCACCTTAATACTTTCATGACATAATCACCATGACTGATTCTCACACCGGAGGCGGTTCGCGGGGGCTTCCCCCCGCTCTCCGTCTAATGTAATGTCTTCTATTTCTTATTTTCAGGTTATCTTGCACTCGACATCACCACCATCACCCCTAATTCCGTCAATCACCATTGACGGCCTGGTATGTGCATCTTTTTGTACAATCAGTGGCGCCATCCGTGGGACCCGCAACAATAAGTTTCGTTTTTCTGAGTCAAATAACCGTTTTCCATAAATAACGGTTGAATTCAACTGAATTCCCTACATCCTTGTTACCACATGGAAAAACCACTGAAATCTTCACTTTTATCTCTAATCACGAGATTTTCTTCCAACCACAAACTTTATGTTTACCATTTTTAACACCCTCTGTCGGGTTTAAACACAACAGCCTCTGTTGTGACCTCTGTTATGGTCTGTTTTGGAGAGATAGTCCAATAACCTTCGTAGGAGCCTCTGTTTTGGGTTCGTTTTATGAAGAGGGTTCAAATTCAACAACCTTTATATGGGCCTTTGTTTGGGTTCATTTTACGAAGAAGGTTCAAATTCAAAAACCTTTGTAGCAGCCTCTGTTTGGGTTCGTTGTATGAAGAAGGTTCAAATTCAACAACCTTCATATAGGCCTCTGTTTGGGTTCTTTTTACAAAGAAGGTTCAAACTCAATAACCTTCATATGAGCCTCTATTGGGGTTCGTTTTAAGAAGAATGGCTGAAACCGTAGCTTCTGTGCAATCTTCTTAACCTCTGTTGCAGCATCCGCAGCAGCCTCTGTCATAACCCCTTTTCGGGTTTATTATAAGAAGAAGTCTCTGTCACAATCTCTGTCAGGGGTTTTCCTAAGAAGAAGGTTCAAAATCAGCAGCCCTCTGTTCCAGTCTTCGTGGCAACCTCCGTTGTAACCTTCGCACGGGTTCATTTAAGGAATTAGGGCACATAATGGTACACTCAAGTAGGGCCAGAACCTTCCTTCACAAAATGTTTACCACAAGGTGAACAGAGACCGTACATTAACGACAGAGGATACCCTTTGTCAATCTGGTATGTTTTCTACGAAACTAATACGCTATATTGCCTCTGTTTCACTACAAAGCATATTGTATACGTATGAAACTTTTGATGTTTATTACGAATATTATAAACCATCTTTTAATGAATCTCTGCATATGACACAATGATCATTAGAGATTATACAACATTGACAGAGGATACCTTATGTTCCTAGAACCTCTGTTAGAGCTTTAATTTTGCTTTTAGCATAAAGCACTATTCATGCATATTAAATACATGATGTTCGTGAATAAGCGTTAAGTAACTTTCTACCAAGCTTTATCATGTCACCCGTGACGATAAGTCCATTGTAGACAAAGCCTCTTTTGACAAGGCATTTCACACAAGCTCTATTGAGATGACGGAGCCTCACACATGTTGACATAAGTCTCTGTCATATGACTACGGAGCATCACATATGCTGACATAAGCCTCTGTCGACACAACTACAGAGCATTAGCCTCTGATTCATAGGTGTCTCCTTCGACACGATCACAGAGTTTTGGCTCTGCTCACATAATAAATAAGTCTCTATGTAGACACAATTACAGAGCCTTGATTCTGCTAGCATAATTACATAACCTCATTCCATCTACACAGTTGTAAAACTTACTTCATTCAAAATTCATGTATCGCATTCTTCTCATTTTGGGAAAGAAGCATTAATGGTAGGTGTCCTAGTTTTCATTTCTTAAAATGATGTAATCCTCCCTACCCAATTAATGATATAACGCATTTCCCTCAAATCTCTTGTTTTGTTCTATACAACAAAGATTTGTTCAGCCAAGTAATTTACAAGTTTCAATGTCGAAGGATGGTTCAGGACACATGTCTTGTATACACATAACATCCATTACAATTCACATTAACTTTCCTACAAGTCTTAGGGTATTCTAAGACCTTTGTATCTTAAGGATGAAGACGGAGTGGGTCGCGACCCTCTGTCGCAGTCAAATTATACGATTGCTAAAACCTTGGTTCAAAATACACACAATGAGGTTATCTATCTACTATAACCTTATGTTTTATATTTACGTTTATAAGTAAAGTAAGAGAAGAGAAGCATGATAACAAAAGCGGGACACCGTCCCTCATTAGTAGATATTAATTAAAACTATGCTAACATAGTAGCATACAGGCCATAGCCTAGCAAAAGAAAGTAAGTAAATTGTCCAATGACTACTAATTTGCTTAAATGAAGTCTATAGGCTTCGTACAAATACAAAATATACAACCTTTGAGGTTTATATTACTTCAGTCGAATGCAATACTTTCAACAGAGGGGCTTGATGATATACCCTCCGTTCAGTTTGAAGGTCTCCCCTTCATACTCACTTCGGATACTACATTCCGACACACTTGGAAAACCTCCTAAAATCTGTATTGGCGTCAAACCATTCATCTATGATATGGTTACCAGTTGGGAACTCGCCAATCGAAGCCTAAAGCCCTTTGGGGTATGCTCTTCGAGGATACTAACACAAAGGTTTCATAAGACCAGGTCAAACCCACATTCACAACCCTATCAAAGTTTCCCCGACAAGATAGGGATCGTGGGAAATTAACCAAGCGGTTACCTAAAATCATGGGATACACCCATGATCCTCAAACCAGGTACAGAAGCCTGCCAGAACCTAATATATGCGATAATATGCCATTATGGCGTAATCATTATAAAACAAAACCAAGTTTATACACAAACCTTGGTACCTTTCGACAACTCAGCATGTGTACAAATGGGTTCCGACAAAACTCGCTTAGAACTAAAAGCGAAAGTTATATGGCAAAACCTAATACACATGCTCCTTATATAACGGGATTTCAGGACAACTTAAGTCTAATCTCACGCCTCCTACAAAGTCATAACATTAGACTAGGGGGCTTAATGGGGTATCCACCGTGATGGAGTCAAATATGGGCTACTAAAAACAAGTATAACTACTTTTATATTGGCTTTGACAAAACAAAAGTAGTAGAAATTGTTACCAAGTCTTTTTTAACAAAGCAATGATAAGTCTAAAGCCATGCACTCTTCGCATGCATAACATTAGACTGGGGGGCTTGATGACGTACCCTCCGCTCTACTAACGAGCGTTACCGTCACTCTGGTACGTAGCTTGCCATTTGTACAAAGGGTGATGATGTACCCTCCTAAAGGACGAAGCCTACGCCTTCGTCCTACACATAATGTCGGCGTAAAGTCATTCATAATGGCTACCGCAAGGGAATCCGCCAATCTTCACCCAAAGCACTCATAGTGTCTAACCTCTGTCGAGGTTCAGAACCTAGCCTCCGTCACTGTTCGGAGCCTCACCTCCGACAAGGTTCGAAGCCCTGTCGAAGCCCGGCCTCCATCACGGTTCGGAGTCTGGCCTCCGTCACTGTTCGGAGCTTCACCATCGACAAGGTTGAAGCCTAAAGGTCAAACATAACATGTCAAACAGAACTGGTCAAAGAAGATCTGGTCAATAGCCATGATTTCAGCCATGATCTCTGTAACTGCCATGACCTCCGCAACTGCTTCCACAAATCCTCTGTAACTGCTCCGTCAGATTATTATGCCTATAAATAAGGAAGTCATCACAGAGGTAGGTAACCTAACTTAACCCAGGAGATGTCATCTTCTCCACCTTAATACTTTCATGACATAATCACCATGACTGATTTTCACACCAGAGGCGGTTCGCGGGGGCTTCCCCCCGCGCTCCGTCTAACGTAGTGTCTTCTATTTCTTATTTTCAGGTTATCTTGCACTCGGCATCACCACCATCACCCCTAATTCCGTCAATCACCATTGACGTAATGGTATGCGCATCTTTTTGTACAATCAATACCCAAAACAAATATGCTTTGTGTGACTAAATATTACAAAATGCCACACAAACATAAAATTTAAGTGGCCACTGGATGAACAATAGTCACACAAAATACACATTTCTTCACTTTAAACAGCATATGGTCACACTTATTAACACTTTTGGCCACTTTCTGCTTTTTTGTATGTGACTAAATACCCAAAACAAACATGCTTTGTGTGACTAAATATTACAAAATGCCACACAAACATAAAATTCAAGTGGCCATTGAATGAACAATAGTCACAAAAATACACATTTTTTTCGTTTTAAACAGCATATGGTTACACTTATTAACACTTTTGGCCACTTTTTGCTTAATTGTATGTGACTAAATACCCAAAACAAACATGCTTTGTGTGACTAAATATTACAAAAGGCTACATAAACATAAAATTCAAGTGGCCATTGGATGAACAATAGTCACACAAAATACACATTTCTTCACTTTAAACAGCATATGGTCACACTTATTAACACTTTTGGCCACTTTCTGCTTTTTTGTATGTGACTAAATACCCAAAATAAACATGCTTTGTGTGACTAAATATTACAAAATGCCACACAAACATAAAATTCAAGTGGCCATTGGATGAACAATAGTCACAAAAAATACACAATTTTTCATTTTAAACAGCATATGGTCACACTTATTAACACTTTTGGCAACTTTTTGCTTAATTGTATGTGACTAAATACCCAAAACAAACATGCTTTGTGTGACTAAATATTACAAAAGGCCACACAAACATAAAATTCATGTGGCCATTGGATGAACAATAGTCACACAAAATACACATTTCTTCACTTTAAATAGCATATGGTCACACTTATTAACACTTTTGGCCACTGTTTTTTAAATTGTATGTGGCTAACTCCAAAAAAACAACGCACGTTGTGTGACTAAATCATCACAAACGTCACATTTATTATATATTCATGTGGCCACAGGACGGGAAATAGTCACACAAAATACACATTTACTTGAATAAATCATCTCAAATGTCACATATATTATATATTTATGTGGCCAAAGGACGAACAATAGTTACTCTCAAAAAACATTTGTGTGACTATAAAGTGTTTACGGTCACTGATACTGATTAATCCAACAAAACTTGTGCCTAATTTGTCACACATATTCGGGTTTTGGTAACTCTTTTTCAATGAAAACGGCCACAAACTAAACAACGTCACCATATGCCACCTATGGTGGCGCGACCTTTGGTGACACACACCAAAAAAATCGTGTGTGACTATATGCATATCGTCACACATTTTTTGTGTGACGAAATCCCATATCTGTTCCAGTGATGGTAGAGCCAGAGGATGGTTCGACAGGCTTCCCCCTGGAAGCATCGACGAATGGGCGGACCTCCGCCATCAGTTTGTGACCCGCTTTTCTCTGCACAAGACATGCTTCAAAGACCCAACAGAGATAACCAAGATAGTGAGGAAGGCAAACGAATCTCTCCCCGAATTTAAAGAGAGATGGACCACCGAAACATGCTTCATACTCGGTGTACCAGAGGTCATGAAAATCTACTCCTTTATAGACGCAAGCAAGTGTCCAGAGCTGGCGAAGCGCTTCGCAGACAGGGTGCCCAAGACGGTGGAGGAAATGATGACACAAGTCGACAACTTCGTCAGATCAGAGAAGGCATTCGCTAACACTGAGCTGCCTAAGGGAGAAAGGTCGGAAGCCATAAAAAAATTTCCGGTCAACAATTTTCGCCGGAAAGACAGCCAGTTCCGCGGTCCGTACGGGAACAATAGGAGACAGAACGAGGGACGTCCGACCCATTATGGGCGAGAGGGATACGCTCCATATAAACCTAGGGATAGGCAGCCCCTGCTCCCACCAAAGAACGATTACATAGGGCGCCCAGTGCCACGACTCATTTTAGATTCCCTCACCAAACATCCGAAAGAAATTCTGGCCACAGAACATCAGCTACGTTTACCACCTCCAAAACCAATGAACTACCCTCCTCGTAGGGAACACTAAGATAAGTATTGTGATTACCACGGGGAAAAAGGACACCACACAAACGAATTCCATCAATTGAAGAGGCAGTTGAAAATAGCGTTGGAGTCGGGAAAGCTAAATCACCTGGTCAAAGATGTCAGGCAGAAGGGAGGCGGTCGCAAAGGAGACGCTCCACAGAAAGACAAGATAATTAATATAATTCGAGTCTGGCCGGGAGAACGGAAGAGGAAGAGCAGGGAACAAACAGAAAACTGGATGAACGTGCCTATTGTGTTCCCGCCCGTATCGGCGGACGATGTGTCAGACAAACCCCTCATCGTAGAGGCAGTGATAGAAGGGTATTTAGTAAGGCGGGTCTTTGTCAATGAAGGGGCTTCCGTGGAGATAATGTTCGAACATTGCTTCAATAATCTGAGCCCCTTGATCAGGTCACACCTAAGGCCAACACAGACGGACCTGCTAGGTTTCGCTGGCAGTGTAACGAAGCATGTGGGAAAGATCGACCTGGACATTGAGTTTGGAAGTGACGGATTATCACAGAAGACTAAGATGAAGTTCACAGTCACTCGGGGCCCATCCGCATACAATGTGATTCTAGGAAGAACCGGTCTGAGAACACTCCGAGTTGTCCCTTCAACTATCCATTCGATGATGAAGTTCCCAACACCGAGGGGGATCGCAACGTTAGTCACTCGTTCAACCGTCATATCAGAATGTAGCAAGATGGAAAAGAAGCAGATAATGTCAGGAGAAGACGAAAAAGAAAGAAGATCAGAAGTAAGCCCCTCCGAAGAAGTAATGGTAAATCCAGCCTATCCGGACCAGCTGATCATGATCGGAGGAAGCTTGACCAAGGAATGTAAGGGACTTCTGATGGCTCTGCTCATAAAGAATATGGATGTGTTCGCTTGGGAACCGTCGGATATGATGGGAGTCCCGAGGCGCATAATTGAGCATACTTTGAATGCAAACCCCTCGGTGGAACCAGTCTGTCAAAAACGGAGAGTGTTTGCACCGGACAGAAGTCAGGCAGTGTTGAAGGAAGTAGAAGAATGTGTCAAAGCCGGTATAGTCCATCCGGTTAAATATCCGACATGGATATCCAACCCGGTGCTGGTTAAAAAGTGTGACGGAAGCTGGAGGATGTGCATAGATTTCAAGAACATCAACTCGGCGTGCCCCAAAGACTACTACCCGCTCCCGGACATTGATTGGAAAATTGAGTCGGTTATGGGGTACAGATACAAGTCTTTCTTAGATGCCTATAAAGGGTACCACCAAGTGCAGATAGCTAAAGAAGGCGAAGAGAAGACAGCCTTTTACATGGACCAAGGCACGTATTGTTATACCAAGATGCCATTCGGTTTAAAGAATGCCGGAGTGGCCTATCAGAGACTTGTAGACTCGGCCTTCCAGACTCGGTTCGGAAGGAACCTGGAGGCATATGTAGACGACATTGTAATAAAAAGCAAGGAAGAAAGGGTCATGATAGAAGACATCGCCGAAACTTTTGACAACTTTAGAAATATCAATATGAAGCTAAACCCTAGGAAATGTTCCTTTGGGATGGAGGAGGGGAAGTTTCTGGGGTATTTGGTCACTTTAGAAGGGATTCAGGCAAACCCTAAAAAGACTAAGGCGATCATAGATATGCAGTCGCCGAAAAATTTAAGGGAGATGCAGAGTCTTAGCGGTAAACATGTGGCGTTGAATCGGTTTCTCTCCCGGTCTGCAGAACGGTCGCTCCCCTTTTTCGATACTCTAAAAAACATAACGAAGGAGAACAAGGATGAGTACAAATGGAAGAAAGAAGCGGAAAAGGCCTTCCAAGACCTAAAGAAGCTCATAGCAGACCTACTATCTCTAACCACGCCGGTTGCCAAGGAGACTCTATATGTATATCTGGTTGCGGCAGATGAAGCCGTCAACGCAGTCCTTTTGACAAAAAGGAATGAGAGGCAATATCCGATACACTACGTCAGTAGAACTCTGAACGAAGCCGAGAGAAATTACGCCCCCATGGAAAAGCTAACACTGTGTTTATTACACATGTCAAGAAGGTTACAACGGTACTTCGAGGCTCACCCGATCAAAGTCATCACAGATCAACTCATCAAACAAATCCTTAACAAGGCACAAGCGTCCAGAAAGCTTGCAAAATATTCCGTAGAACTGGGGGCGTACAACATAGAGTACGAACCTAGAAGTGCAATTAAAGGGCAAGTCCTGGTGGATTTCCTATCAGAGAAACCTATCGGAAACAGCTCGTCTTCATACTTCCGACAACCCGCTAAGAAGATAAACATAGACGAAGTTGGATGTTGGACTTTGTTTACCGATGGGGCCTCTAACCAAAAAGGTTCAAGAGCAGACCTAGTACTCATCAGTCCCTCCAAGACGGAATACACCTACGCTCTCCGGTTGGATTTTGACAGCATAAATAATGAGGCGGAATACGAAGCGCTGTTAGCCGGCTTAAGGATTGCAACGGATATGGGATTTCGAAACATTAAGGCTCACTTCGACTCAAAATTAGTTGCGAACCAGATAAATGGAAACTATGTAGCCACTCACGCTAGCATGATCAAATACTTGGCCAAGGCAAAAGAATATATAGCCACTTTCAAAAAGTTCTCCATCAGTAATATTCCTCGAACACAAAACCAAAAGGCTGACGTGTTGAGCAAATTAGCTACCGTTGCATTCGATCACCTGGCGAAAGAGGTGCTTGTAGAGGTACTGACGGAAAGGTCGGTCGAAGGGAAGGAGATTAACACAATAGTGGAAGAGGAAGAGGATAACTGGATGACCCCCATCGCCAAATGCCTGGAAGAAGGCATATGGCCGGAAGATAAAAATGATGCACGAGCCTTAAGAATGAAAATAAACCAATATGTAATGGAGGACGGAGTGCTGTTTAAAAAATCATACCTGGTCCCTATGTTGAGATGCGTAGGACCTCTATAAGCAAACTACATCATCCGGGAGATCCATATGGGGGCTTGCGGGATGCACTCTGGACCGCGGACGGTGGTGCTAAAGCAATGAGACAAGGCTACTGCTGGCCCACCATGCACCGGGACGCCCGGAATGAAATCCAAAAGTGTGACTTGTGCCAAATTCACGCCCCGGTGCCTAAATTACCAAAGAAGCTGATGACCTCAATAATGGCGCCATGGCCATTCTACCAATGGGGAATGGACATCCTGGGGCCCTTTCCACAGTCAGCCGGAAAGGCCAAGTTCGTGATAGTGGCCATTGACTACTTTACTAAGTGGATAGAGGCGAAGCCGCTAATGAGGATAACGGGGAAAGAAGTTAAGAAGTTTGTGTGGGACAATATTGTTTGCCGGTTTGGCCTTTCAAAAATCATTGTCACCGAAAACAGAACACAGTTTGTTAACGATCCGTTTAAAAGCTGGTGCGGTCAGCTGCACATCCAGCAAATGAACACGGCAGTGGCGCACCCGCAAGCCAACGGTTTGGTAGAAGCGGCAAATGAGAGCCTGATAAGTGGGATTAAAACAAGATTGGGAAGAGAGAGAGCCGGATGGGTGGACGAGTTACCAAACGTCCTTTGGGCCTACCGGACGACCCTCAAAACGAGCAATGGTGAAACGCCATTTAGTCTTACCTACGGCAGCGAGGCAGTCATACCGGCAGAGATAGGTATACCCACTCATCGGACCATGATGATACGGGAAGACATGAACGAAGAAGAGGTGCGCCTGAACCTGGATTTGTTGCAAGAAAGGAGAGAAGAAGCGGCGGTCTAAGAAGCACGATATAAAACAAAGTTGGAAAAATACTACAACCGCAAAGTTCACCCGGTGTCCTTCAAGCCCGAGGAATTTGTGTATAAAAAAAATGAAGCCAGCCGAGCGGAAGATCAAGGAAAGTTGGGCACAAGGTGGGAAGGACCATACCGAGTGACGAAAGCATACCAGAATGGATCCTATAAGCTACAAACCATGGATGACCGAGAGGTTCCCCGGAAGTGGCATGCCATCAATCTCCGGAAATGTTACTTATAGCTTGTATTCTGTTTAGAATTCCGAATGTGAGGCCAAGCGTCGTTTTAATGTATGTTGTTAATGAAAATTGCAGGTGTTTTCTTCCCAGGTGAAGGGAAAGAAAATTTTCCGTTACATCAAATTATACAAGGCAGTGTTATAGCAATTCGGACGGGGATTAGCTACCTCCGTCCGGACATCATAAAGAAACAAGCGAAATGTTTAAATTCCCAAAAGCGCTAAGACGCTAGAGGAAATGTTCGAAATGTTTAAATTCCCAAAAGCGCTAAGACGCTAGAGGAAAAGTTCGAAATGTTTAAATTCCCAAAAGCGCTAAGACGCTAGAGGAAATTGCCGGATGTCTCAACACCCCACATGGAAAATTTGCACCCTCCCAACAGTAGAACCGTTAGGAAATATAACCTACCGTCAAGACAAAAGTAATAGTCACAAACACAAGGCAAGAAATAAGTAAACAGTCCAAGACAATAAAAAGATAATGGAATCATTATACATCATAAGGTGAGATAATTCACAGGCCAAAGCCTCAAAAGAATATATGTGTAAGTTACAGGACCAAATCTTTGCCGGCTCAAGGCCGTTACAAAAAAAAAAAAAGAAAAAAAACGACCAAGGGTCAGAAGCTTCATGGCCAGAGGGCGCTGTCCCGGAAGCCCCAGCGCCGGGAGTGGTCTCTTCATCAGCAGGGAAGATATTCATTATGTCACCGAGAGGCAAGCGGTAGGAGGATGCAATCTTTTCAATATAAGGAAACCAGCGAGCTAACATTTCATCACAAGAAGCTTTAAAATTGAACGCGGCTTGTAAGTCGAAACTTTTGGAAGAAGCAATAACGGCATCTACCTCCTCATCGGTCCGCCCAATTTTAACCCCTTCCAACCAACCGGCATCAATAGCAGCATTAAAGGTTTCAGCCCAAGCCACTTGATATTCCTCACATTCTCGCAACCGCTTGACAACCGTTGGAACAAGCTGCCGTACATAGTTGAACCTTAGCATCTCCGCTTGACCAGCCTCAACGGTCAACCTTTCAACACTTTTGGCCAACTCGGCGGCATTCTTCTCTGATTCACCCAGCGCAATGGTTTTCTCCGCCAAAGCCTCTTCCAACTGTTTAATTCAATCCGTTTGCTCCCTGTTCTTGCCAATCAGAGTATCCCTTTCCTGCTCGGCGGAAGCCAACTACCCAGACAAATAAGCTTCCCGTCCAGCACATCCCTGATGTTGCTGATGAAGTTCGCTATTGGACTTAGTCAAATTCTCCACAGTGCGAAGCTGTTCCTGGAGATCCAACTCAACATCTCTCAACCGGCCGGTAGAACTCTCACACGCTTCATGGGCCTTGTACAACTCAGCATAATGATAACCCAAATTCTCGAACCACTGCAACACGTCCGCTTGAGCCAGCGAGCTCCGACACAATTCGAACCAAGCCCTCTGAGCAGCTTGGTGATCCGTCAAATCATTCTGTTCAGCCCGGACGGAAGGAAGAGCGAGGTGAACCATCAAGTCACGACATACCTTCGCGTCGTTCAAACTCGCTCCCACCGTCAACTTTCAGCCAGGCACAAAGGGCTCATCGAAAGAGCCCAGTCCCCAAAAGAAGTCACCTGCAAAAAACAAAGACATATATATATAAGGCTATATATATATATATATATATATATATATATATATATATATATATATATATATATATATATATATAAAAGGCTAACAAAACACTTAACCAAAAAAGGGCACAAATGCAGAAAAACGAATCATACCTCCAGAATTTCGCCTCCCAAAGGTCTGCCTGTTGGATCCACCGGAGGTTGAGGTATGTAAACCTGAAAACATGAATTTTGTAAAAGGACGAACGAAATAAGGAGAACCAAAACTGTATACAAAAAAAAATATACAAAAAAAAAATAGAAGAGAAAGCAATACCTCCGTGAGCAAGATGCTCGACCGCATGACCCGTCGGACCTCCTCCTTCAACATCCAAACGCTCAACATCATCACCACCACCAGTGTTCTGATCGCCCCCATTAGCCACATCATCATCACCACCACTAGTATTCTGATCGCCCCCATCAGCCACATCATCATCGCCGCCGCCACCAGCCTCCACATCATTCATTGTCTCTTCCTCAAAGCGTTACTCAGTAATGTTGTCAGCATGCACCGATGAAGCATCTGGGCGATGTGTGTTGATAGGAGAGATTGAGTGAGTCCTATCATCATCACCAGAAGGGGAATCGCTTTCAGACTCTTCTATAACAGTCGGAGCAACTCTTTTTTTTTGTCACTGTCGGGAAGGCTCACCGGTAGGACGCTTCTTTGTGTTAGGGCGAAGAGGAGCATTTGCTTCTTCCTCTCTTTAGCTTTCTTTGCCTCCATAACAACTTGATCGGCATGCTCTACAACCCTTTGGAGCCCAGTCTTTTCTGGAATAGCCTCTCCGACAGGAAGGACCGGGGTGGTATGTTGAGGAATGACCTCACCTTCGGCCAAAGCAGCCCCCTTTCCTATTCAAGAACCCTCCGTAAGTGGAAACCTGAGATATCGAGACATGGATACAACTGCGAAGAAAAACAAAACACATAAACTAGAGTTACGAAACGAAGAGCAAGGAAATAAACAAAAAAAAAATCAAAAAGAAAAGAACATAACAAGGCGTTACCGTTCCCCTCAAAATCCTTAAACGCTGGGCAAAACCCAGTATACTTCCAAACTTTCGTCAATCCGGCCTCAATCAAAAGGGCCGGGTGAACTGGACGAAGGTCCACAACTGCTTCCGTCAGCCTCCTCACATGTTCAACGTCATAATCTCCAAACGGAGGCATATCCGATACACTCGAATCCTGATGCCTCCATGGCATGGCATCCGGAATCGCCCGCCGGTCGATCAGGAAAAACTTATCTTTCCAATGCTTCAAACTCGAACACGTCTCACTAAAAATCTTTTCCTACGCGTTCTTGCCGGTGCGGCGGGCGAAAGAAAACCAATGCCCTTGCTTGTTAATTATGTAAAAGAGATGGAACAAAGTAAGATAAGGGGAGATGCCCAAACTTCTACAATACACTTCAAACATAACGACCTTGGTTAAACCGATAGGGACTAGCTGAGAAATATGTACACAGAAGTATTTGATGATCTGAAGGAGTAGGGTAGAAAAAGGAACCCTCACACCCGAAAATTCTGAGTACTATTCGTATATACCGATTGCATTGGACGGAAGGTTGTTCATGGTAAACCCGGCGGGTGGAATTCGGGGATGCAGATTGTGAGTAATACCGTACTCCTTCACTATATCCTCTAAATCTTTCTCCGACAGGACAGATGTATACGTGTGCATGTCAAATTTTGGAACCACGTCTTCCGTTCGAAGACTGGAGGTATTTGCAGCTTGAGACCCAGAAGCGGTTGCGTTTTGAGATCCGAAAGTCATTGTTCAAGGATGGAGGGGAAGGTAATGATAACGACGAAGTAAACAAAGGGAGAACGGAAGAACGCACCTGATAATTGATACGGAAGGTTCAACTGCAGTAGAGAGAGAGAGAGAGAGAGAGAGAGAGAGAGAGAGAGAGAGAGAGTAGGTAAAAGGTGAAAATGTAAATGAAGTGGGTGACCCTTTATATAAAAGGCCTTGGAAGGAAATCGAAACGTCGTGTCATGTCAGACGGGCCCGTGGCTACATCTGGACCTTACACACATACGCATCGTGACACGTGGCAGCATCCTACGCATCACAGAGAATGAGGGATAACTTACCCATGATAATGGGCTCTGCCCCGTTGTAACAGTCAGCCCAAACCATTTAAAATCATTTTAAAATAGCAAGAAGGCATATAACAAATAAATATGTAAATAAAAACAAAACTAAAGGAAAAAAAAGAGGCTCTTCCGGACTCATGAGTATCACGTCACAAATCTTCAACTTGCAACATGATACTGGGGGGGGGGACATGATCGTGTATATGACCGGAAGGACCAAGACCGGAAGAATGACATCCAGAAGGGCTAAAGGCCGAAGGACCCAGACAGCGCTGCCTCTAGCCCTGGATTCACGGGTCTATGTCCACCACGTGGCTGTCCTAGCTGAACACCCTAGGCTATGGGTAGTTTGGCATGTCATACCCTAGGTGTCAGGAACAGTAACCTGACTGTACCTTGCACAGTAGCGGAACAGTAACCAGGTACAGTTTTGAGGTAATATAAATACCCCTCATTTACTCTTATATATGGCAGGCATTAATTACACACACACATATTTATTACTCTCAACAGAACCCCTACTTACTCTCACGCCGGAGCTTGGTCCTGAGATAACACACGGGGCGAGGCTAACGCGTTTGTTTCATTTGTACAGATACCGAAGGATTCCATAGCTCTAGACGGAAGGCATTTCGGACATTCCGCTAGGCTGCAAGGATTTACTCAAACAATAACCAACAGTCGTTTTATAGATTGGAATTTACTATGATATGTCATTTTGCTCTTTTTGTTGCACTTTTTGCACTTGTCTTTAAGATATTGACATAAAGGAAGGTATGATGCATTAATTATGAAGTTGTTTTATTACTAGTATTTGTTTAGAGCAAGGTTGTCAGGATCGCGATCCTGCTTGTAGGATCGTACGATCCT